>CM045759.1:201668157-201796615 GCA_025200525.1 Camellia lanceoleosa | reverse complement strand
TAACTTAGGTATCTCAAACTCGAATATTGAGTGTAAAATGAGGCTTTCCAAATAAATTAGGTATTTTAATGGACGAGGAATGATGAGAGTTTCTACAGCCTATGGTTTTACTATTTTGCTATTGTATTTAATGATCTCTCGTTGTTTATGAACTAATATGTTTGCTTCTAAATTTATTACTGTTTTTGTAGTATAGAGAGATGCTTAGGAGTTGATTTACTTGACTTATTGTGAGGATGCAGGATGTTGAGTCATCATATAACTTGTTATTTGGAAGCTTTCGAGATGCCCTTGAGGATTATTTTGAATAGCTTGTATGCTTTAGCAGAAGAATCATGCTAAAGCTTCATTGATGCCCTCATGTTGATTTAATTGCAACTGTATCCATCTAAATTATAGGCTGGCTCTGTAAAGCTACCAGCTCACATATTTCTTTAGTCTTCTACGATTTTTTTTTCTTCTGAATTCTATCATTTATCTAGTTTCATATTTTACTTTTGCACCTATCACATAGACAGACTGTTTTAAGACATGTGTGGATAGACTGCTTCATAGTCTTACATTGTCAAACCGCAGCAGGTAGATCATCCTGTTGCTTCTTCTGAAGATGGATTAATTTTGTTTAAGCTTGTTCTCCCTCATTGTCAGTAAATCGATTATGAAGATAATGTGTTGTTTTTAATAATAATAATAATAATAATAATAATAATAATAATAATAATAATAATAATAATAAAAACCTTAGAACTTCGATATATGGATGCAGTGTTTTTCCAGAACAAAATTGTAATTCTTGTTTTTAAACTGCAAGGCAAAAATATAATACACATTGCATAAACACACATTTTAAACATGATTTTTCTTTTTTTTTTTTTTGAATCTTATATTGAATAGTAAATGGACAGTAGTATCATGAGAAATCTAGAGGTCATAATCTGACGCAATGGCAAGAAGCTATATGCCCCCAGCCCTTGTGGTGCGTTTTTGTCATGGGAAATATCCTCCACACAAAAGTATGGGGAGGATTGTCTATCAACTACCTCTCCTAGTACACTCGTTGTAAGTGGGAGTCTTGTGCACTAGATACAACCTTTTTTTTTTTAATCAAGGAGAAATCTTGTTTTTCCTTTAGCCTGTTCAGGTTTCAGGTCCACTTGATCACAAGCCCGAGGAGGAAAATTGTAGGAAATGCGCAATTCCGCTGGCAAAGGTAGTGTAGTCTTTGTATTGTGCATCAACTTGATTTGTTGTGTAATTTAGTCAAGACAATGACGTTATTAAATAATCATCATGGCGACATTCTCACATTTTCTACAGTGATGTTGATGATCCTCATACATTTATGGACCTTTTTGTATCAAATACTGATCCGTAAGGGCCATTTTCTTGATAATACAATTTTTTGAATTCTGCAACCATTTACTTTATTATCTAATCTTTGCCTGTGTGCTATCACTGTAGGGTTTTACTTATGAGTGTCATGTGCCATTACTTCTCCCAAATATGGTTTTGGAGCATTTGGATTTTCTCCCCCGTGCTTTTAAAGAAAAAGGTGCCACATGTTCCTTTATTCGTCAAACTATCTTAGGGATTCTCAAGTTTGTTTGGAAGCAATCATACCGGTGGTGTTATATTTGAAAAGCTTACTGATTTTGCAGAGTATCTTCTGAAGATTATGGTGTTATGGGTTTGAGATATGGTTCATCGAATCTGTCATTTGGAGCCACACTACTGCCTTTCTCTAGTATGTGAGCAGCATTCCAAGTTATTGAGTAATTTTTTTTTGGTGTGTGTGTGTGTGGTATATTTTCACATAAGTTATGCGTTTCTTATATTTTAGTTATTCTGCCAACAACGCTTCTTTGGTGGCTTGTGAACTTGATTAATCAATTTGTTTCTTTACTTTCATCATAACATGGGTATGCAATTATTTCTTTTTCCATTTATTTGGAATGCAATAGTGTGCACATTTTATATAATCATTGTATAGCTAAACAATGTTGTCATATGTTTGTCTATGTTTAAACATTGGGAATAGTAACATTCGACTTACTATATTTCCTTCAGGGAACTTTTGGAATTTTGATTTATCATTTTCATAAGTTGTAATCCAATATATATTTATATATATATGTGTGTGTGTGTGTCTAATATTGTTTTGTTCTACGAGTGGACGGTGAATTCTCAAAAAGTGCATGGCTGGTAAGCAAGATGGAAGGCTGACTGCTGGGGTGCAATATGAACCACAATGTAAGATTGTCGATCTCATTTGCAATTGTGAAATTGAAAGTTAAGTTTTTTTCGTCATTAATTGGTATTCCATTTTCTATGGTTGGTCGAGAGGACTTCTCAGAGGGTTTAGAGAAAAGAAAGAGTTGGGGAATGAGTTAGACTTCATTCCCTTTTATATTGATAATTTTGAGGAATTATAGACCTAATTCGAGCAACCAAAAGGAATAAATAAGATAAATAAGCATACAATTATTATTTCTTATTCTAGCATTCCCCTCGTTGGTGCGAAGATATCTCTTATGTCCAAATTTTATTGAGAATGCCATGAAAGGATTTGGTTCTCGAGTCTCTTGGTGAGAACATCAACTAGTTGGTCCCTAGTCTTCACAAATAGAATACATATGGTGCCACTAGTGAGTTTTTCCTTGTTGAAGTGCCACCTATCAATCTCCACATGCTTAGTTCCCATCTTGTTGAACTAGATTATGAGTTATGTTGATTGCGGCCTTGTTGTCACAAAAGATAGTCTTATGGAGTCACCGATGAATTCTCAAGTCTCCCCAACAATAGTTTAATCCATAGTAACTATATAACCCCGAGCCATAGCCCCAACCTCAAAGATAGATCAAGCAACCACATTCGCTTACTTCGCCATGTGACTAGGTTGCCACCAACAAAATGTGCAATCTCCGGTTGATCGCTTTGTCGATTAATCCCCTATCAATCTGCATTAGTAAATGCTTCCACACCGAGATGGCCATGTTTGAGAAGTAGAGACCCTTTCCAGAGAAGACTTCTATCGCAGATTCTCATAACTACCTCTAAGGGAAGTTCTAGGAGCATACATAAACCGGCTTACCATGCTCATGGCAATGGCAATGTCCGGACGGAGTGGGATAAGTATATGAGCTTGCCCACTAGTCTCCGTATCTCCCCTCTCACCCGGCCTTCTTTTGATCCTTACTAAGCTTCGGCCCGATTCTAGAGGTGTATCACACTGCCCACCTTCAAGCATTCCATTTCTTTTAGTAAGTCAAGTGCATACCTCCGCATATGAAGATGCCATCCTTGGACCAAGCTACTTCAACGTCCAAAAAGTATTTCAAATAGCCTAAGTCTTTGATTTCAAATTCTTTGGCTAAGTATTCTTTCAAACAAGGAATCTCCTCAACATCATCTCCTGTCAAAACAATGTCATCAACATAGACAATAAGAGTCATGGATCTTACCATGTGAGGAGTGTTTCACAAACAAGGTGTGATTAGCTTGACTTTGTTATAGCTTGAGCAAACTTTTTCAAACCAAGCCCTAAGAGATCGCTTAGCCTAAAAGTGACTTTGGAGCTGCATACCTTATCATGGACTTAGCATCCGCAAAACAAGGAGGAATATCCATATAGACCTCTTATGCTAGATCTCCATGAAGAAAGGCATTCTTCACATCAAACTGATAAAGTGGCCAATCCAAATTTGCAGTAAGAGAGAGTAAAATTCTCTGTAATTCATTTTAGCAACCGTGCAAATGTCTTGGTAATTTACCCCATAAGTCCGAGTGAAGCCCTTAACAACCAATCTTACTTTGTATCGCTTCTCATGGAACCATCTGCTTTGTGTTTACCGTGTATATCCCCATACACTCAATCGGTTTTTGCCTCTAGGTAACTCCACTAACTCCCAAGCGCAATTCATCGAGAGCTCTCATCTTTTATCATGGCATGTTTCATTCAGAATAGAGAGAGCATCTTGAAAATTGGTAGGTACTTAGGTAGACCTCACGTAAGACACTTTAGACAGTAAAAAGTTTTATATGAGGAAGATAGATGAGAATAAGAGACGGATTACTTAAGCTTGTTTGGTTCAGCTTAAAATTTTACTTTTTTATTTTTCGTATTTTAATGTTTTCAATGAATGTTTTTAATATTTTAAGCATTTTTTTAAAAATTTTTTTTAGACACACCTAACATAAATACACTTAAAAAGTATAATATTTGTGAAAAAAATCTTTTAAAAAATACACTAAATACCAAAAAATACAAAAAAAATATGAAAGTTTAGTACATTTTCGTATTTTGTGTATTTATTAATTTTTAAAAATATTTTTCACAAATATTTTACTATTTTAGATACATCTAAATAAGGTGCATCTAAAAAAGTAAAAAACTACCTAAAATTTTAAAAATATTCACTAAAAACAAAAAACTATTAACAAAAACTCAATTTTTGAAAACCTGAATTCAAAAAATTGAAACCAAATATAGGATGTCGAGTACATGACCTAACCCCTTCCTATTAGCAATGGAACATCAAGATCTCAAAAGTAGGAATAAAAGCACTAGAATTAGAATTAATTGACTCTTAGTAGACGGGTGACTCGACACTCATCCAGAGAAGAAGTTGCACAGAGGAAGAAAAGTAGTTTCTGCATCCGTGTGACTTGTCATTCTGCCTTATCCCCGAGTATAAATTTTGCCTCGCTTTTTTCCTCAACAATTGCTAGCTCATCATCCTCTATCCGCTTAAACTCGCGCAGACGAGAACAGAATCTCTTCACACCAAGACGCCTCTAAGGGATGATCAGAAGACCAGGGGTTGGAAAAATAAGGTTGAGACTTAAAGATAGTGACATCCATGGAGACAAACCATTTTATGAGTGGGAGGATGATAACATTTATAACCCTTTGCAGCGTATCAACCCAAAAACACACTTAAGAAACCTAGATCCAATTTACCATGGGTGAATGATTATGACAAAGCAAACACAACCAAAAGTCTTAGCAGAATGAAGAACTTGGAAGGGTAGACCCAACAAATTTGAAGAGGTGTTTGTTTTTGAAGAATTTGGGTACGGAAGATTAATCAAATACGGGCAGTTGAGAATCGCTTTCCCTATAGGATTGAGGAACTCGTGATCTCAAAGGATAGACATCGGGCAACATCAAGGAGATGGCGATTTTGTGTTCTCGCAACACTATTTTGTTGAAGTGTATTAGTGCATGAAGTCCAAAGAATAATGCCATGAGTGGCGTAAGTAAGTGGTAAGACCAGAGTCAATATATTCTCCTATTATCGTAACGTAGAATTTTGACAACCACCCCAAACCGAAAGTACAAACCATTTTATGGAAGTTTTGAAACACGTAAAATACCTTACTTTTTATCTTTCATCAAATAGATCCAAGTGGCCCCGAATAATCATCGGCGAAGGAAACAAATCATTTTTACCAACAAAGACACAAAACGGATGGACCCAATACATCTAATGAATTAAAGAAAATGGAACTAAACTTTTATTAATAGAAGGAGCAAAAGAGGCTCTGGTTGTTTTCAAGTTGACAAGCCTCGCATTGAAAATCGATACATTATTGTTCTAAAAATAAAAGGAAATAAATGCTTAAGTAATAAAAAGAGGATGTCCTAAGCGATGGTGCCATAGTCATATGTCTTCCTCGGTGGATGGTAATCAATAGATGAATGAGCTAGCTTGTTCGTTCGATCCGTAATGTAGAAACCATGTTCTTCTACCATTGCTAATCCTCTTCTTTGTGATAAGGTCCTGAAAAGGACAATGATTAGGAAAAAATGTCACACTACAATTTAAATCATGAGTAAGACGACTCAAAGATAAAAGATTAACACTAAAATTGGAAACATGGAGGATAGAGGACAAAGGAAAGGAAGAGGTGGCATGAATTAAACCTTTCTCCGACATGCATTTAAATAATACCATCAGCAATACACACTTTTTCCTGACCTGAGAAGCGATTATACTCTGAGAATAAGTTAGAGGAGCCACATATGGTCGGAGGCACCAGAATCAATAATCTACGGTACAGTTGTATGAGATAGCAATGCACATGGGGAGGAAGCCAAGTTATCTGACTTGGCAAAGGAAGAAGAGGGTGCACCTGTAGTAGAAGTGGAGGCACAACGGTCTAGCAAGTGGCGAAGAACAATCTTAAAATTTGAGGTAGACAATCCCGAAACATCAGTAGTGGAGGAGACAACTGGAGCGGAGGAAACAATTGGAGATGAAGATGGCTCAATAGTGTTCGAAAGATATGTGCGACATTGGCTCCTTGCCTCTAGATCACTCGCACTCTACCCTCGAGTACTGTGGATGATCGCCTGCCACCAGAGGGGGTTCCATGCAGCTACTAACAAGACGCTTAGGTGTGGCGAAGTCGATGACAGTAGTCATAGTAAAGATTATCCTTCACAGAGAAAGGACAAGAACTATGAGTCATACAGTTGCCATTATGAGAGGGTGCAAACCAAGGCTAAGCGATTAGAGTAGCAAGGAAGCATCGCAGAGCGGCGACTCTCCTCATTCTCAAGCAAGACAAAAGCAAAAGCTTCCTGGAGAGAGGAAAGCACATCCATACCAAGTACTTTGCTCCGAACTGGATCATACTCCACATTTAAGCCTTTTAAGAACTTGAAGACCCGCTCTTGTACCACAAACTTTTAATAACCAACAGAGTTAGTGGGATAGACAGGTTTGCAGTCCTAAAGAGGTGATAAATTCGCTTTCACCCATTATTAAGGAAGGTAAAATACTAAAGAATAGTCATCTCATCTTGGACCGACCTTTCAATGGAGCGACGTAACTCAAACACCTGAGAGAAGTTCCCCTTCCTGGATTAAGTAGTAGTGACGGGCTTCCAAATATCCTGGGCATGTCCATAGATAGGTAGCCCTTACCGATCTCTGGAACCATAGAATGGATCAACCAACCCATAATCAGAGAATTGGTGATCTCCCACTGGTCATAACGAGGGTCTATGATATCGGGTGCCCGGATCCTCCCATCAACATATCTTATCTTCCTCTATTTTTCAAGAAAATAGCCGCACTCGCAACCACGCTTAGGTAATTCGATCGCTGAATAAAGTAGTGGTGATTTTAAAGCCGTGGTTGAGGTTATCACCATAGTGGAAGGGATAGTAGAACTCTCGCTCAAGTGGCCGAGAGGTATGAGATTCATCGTCAAATCTTCCATGGAGACTCCACTAACTATGCCTCAAACACGATGCCAATCACAAACTCTGAAGATGGTGGAGGAACAAGCACATTAGTAACTAGAAAACCTTAAAGAATTGAGAAGCCAATTTTTTTTTTTAATATCATTAGATTTTATTTTTATTTTTTTTATTTGTTTTATTTTTAATTATTTATATATATATATATTTTATGTTATTTATTTATTGTTTTAAATTGACCTTTTAAAGGAAAAACATTATGCACGCAGAGAGAGAGAGACTACAGAAGAATCAAGGAGAGATTTACCACCACAACGATGCTGAGGCTGAGGGAGCCCCAAGCAGACTGTAGGGGCCGACAAGGGCTAATAAGGCCAGACATACCGACAGTGCCCCTAGAAGGCGAGTACTTGCCGATCGATCCTTAGACAACCGAGGGGTCACCGACGACATCTCAAATGTAGTCGGAGAGTTCGTGAGGACCGACAACCGAGGTAAGTAGGAATGGCACGGATCATGGACGGGCCGGGATCGACTCGCTCCCTCGATCCCCGATGGTGGAAATACCCCGCCTCGGCCTGATCCTCGACGGAAACTCACACGCCTTTACCTCGCCTCTAACGGGATCGGGTTTCAACTAAAAGTCCCGACAAAAAAAAAATTTCACCTTCAGATCAGATATTCAATAACAGATTTAACAACAGATTTAATATTCAACAACAAATTTAATACTCATAAACAACAACAACAACAGATTTAACATATTATACATATTCAGCTCCAGATCTAAGGATCATCAACAACAACACATCCAGATTCGTCTCTTCACTCCTAGCTTATATATTTGATGATTCAACAAAGAGAAATGATTTAAACCCTAGCATACACTCAGATTCGCCTCTTCACCTCAATCCTGATCTTGGCACCAAAGGCCTAACTCATAGATTTGAAGAACAAAAACAAAAAAAAAAGAGAGAGAGAAAGAGAGATAGAGAGATAGAGAGAGAGAGTAACGTAAGAGAGAGAGAGAGAAGGACATACCGTGAGAGAGAGAGAGGAGCCGCCGCCGTGACGCCGTGAGGGAAGAGTGACGTCGGTGAGAAAGAGGAGGAGACGCCGACACCGACACCGACGCTGTGAGCACCACAGCAGAGAGAGAGAGAGAGAGAGAGAGAGAGAGAGAGAGGGGGAGGGAGAGAGCCTGAGAGACGCCGTGAGCACCGTAGCGCAGCATAGAGAGAGAGAGAGAGAGTTTGAGAGAAGAGAGGTGAGTGTGAGTGGAGAAGAGGTGACTGAGTCTCAAAAGTAACTTAAACATATATCTATATATATGTGGGATATATATTCGGGGATTATACGGGATTACTGGCCGGGTCGGGTCGGGGAACCTATCTCGCATCTTGCTCAAAATTATCGATTTAATTTGTATTACCATCCTCGGCCCTATGGGGATAATTTTTGGGGAAAACCCGTTCTAATCGGGATCGGGGGATTGGGTCTCCGTCGGGTCGAGTTTAAATTGCCATCCCTAGAGGTAAGTGTGAGGTGAGGTGTAGGTGGCCTCAGAGGTGTTAGTTAAGGTCGACAAGGGCCGGGTCAGTTAAAACAGACTGGGCACAATGAAGAGAAGAAAAGCAAAGGAGAGGGCTAGGTTTAGGCTCGATACCATGTAGGTTCACTGACTCTTTGAATTTCGAAGGTACCCATGTTTCATTACCTATTACCTATTACCTATGGGTATGGGTGGGGGATAGGGCCCCTTAGAAACGGATACACCTGAAGAATCGAAAGAGTAGAGAGCAAGAAGAGAACCTGGCGTTCGACTTCAATTTGACTTGGTTGCAGAGCACCGATTGATTTGTGAAGCTTGATCTACGAAGTTGATCGATCTGCGAAGTCGATCTACTGTGCTCCTTCGTCTTCTTCTTTGATCTCGATCTCCATCTCGTTTTTCTCGCTCTTCGCCTCACTCTCTCTGCCTCTATCTCTTTTTTCTTTTTGATCCCTCTCCGCCTCTTCTTTTTAATATAATTTGAATTATATGTAATATAAACTATATTAATATAATATTATTCATATTATATAATATTATTTATTCAAAAAAATATTATATAATATAATATATCATAAATAACATAACTTTTATGTCTAAAATTAAAATAATTTATTTTATCATATATAATATAATTTATTTTATGTCTAAAATAATGTTTATAATTTTTATTCATTATTTATTTGTTATTTTTTTAATAAAATTTGTTATTCTTTAAACTTTTTAAATTCATTTTTATATAATAAATATATTTTAAAATAACTATTTAACGTATCTCCGCATTCAAGATCCTAATTTGGATCCATATCCATGTATCCTAAATTTTTAATTTTAAAGTATCCGATCCATATACACACTCATACCCGACACCGTGACTTGAGTCTCAGGTAACGAGGGCTACCGACAGGCCCCTAGAAGGCCAGAGTACTTGCCGACTGATCCTTAGACAACCAGAGGGGCTGCTGACGACATCCCAGCGGTAGTCGGAGAGTTCAGGAGGACTGCCGACAACTGAGGTAAGTGTGTCGGAGGTAGGTGGCCTGTAGGTGTGCTAAGTGAAGGTTGACAGTGGCTGGGCTGTTAAAACAGGACTGCCGCAGCAGAAGAGAAGAAAAGCAAAGGAGAGGGGCTAGGGTTTAGGTGCTGATACCATGTAGGTTTAGAGAAAAGAAAGAGTTAGGGAATGAGTTAGACTTCATTCCCTTTTATATTGATAATTCTGAGAAATTATAGGCCTAATTCTGAGCAACCAAAAAAAGGAAAAAAAAAGATAAATAAGGATACAATTATTATTTCCTATTCTAACGATTTCCTATTCTAACATTCTCTTCTTTATAGTTTGAATTTTGCTAGAATTCTTATAGGTTTTGGTTTTCAGCTCTGAATTTCTTCTTATTATTTAACTGTCTCTTGGTGAATGATGTTTGTAGTGTTAAATACTAACAGCATGCATTATGTTCGTTTCTTTATGGGTGTGCACTTGAACTTATAATTCTGTTATTAGAAGTAACTGTATATTAGGAGACAAAAATTTTTTTTTTTAATGTAATTTTTATTTGAATTATTAGCTATCTAGTAGGAGTAAAGTTCTTACCTCAACAAGTAATTCATTATAAATTTATTAGCTTTTGCATTGTGCACTGTTAAAGGATCAACTACCACCAGTACATAATCCATCCTTTTTGTTTCATGTGGATGTAATGGCTTTGCAAACACTTAATCCCATGAATGACTTGTTTTCATCCAGAAAATGCTTTACCAATGTCATCTATTGATACTGGTTGATCACAGCGAACAGATCAGTTGTATTTAATTTTTAAAACTACATGTTTAATATTGTCAGTGCTTATTGCATTCCTCGGATTGTCATGTGATATTCACAAAACTGATTTTTATGTTCTCTTTGTGGATGCTGTTCTCATAGTTGGAAGCAAAGATGGAAATAGATACAAAAATTTAGCAAATTGGAGTTGTGCTATTGGCTATGGACTAGGATCAGGCAGTCCTTTGAGCCCATCCTTCAATTTTGGTCTTGAACTTGCTAAAAGTTCTCAGGTTTGTTGCATTTGAAAGCTTTAGTCTTATCAAATTTTTTTTTTTGAATATTTTTTAATTTGTTTTGGCAATATTTATTTCAAAGCAGAACTGATGATATCCGTTTGAAAGGTCAGACCGGGATCCTTCAAAGTTTAATATAGATGTAATGGTTAGAAGCTTGATTACCTGGATGATTTTAAAAAGAGAAGATAAAAAAGAAAAAAAGAAAAAGAAAAGTTACCAAAGACTGGATCTGGTTTATTTCATTTTATTTTATTTTATTTTCAAGATGAAGACTGGATCTAGGCTATGTATATTCCATTCATGTGTGCATGATCAGGGCTGTTTAATTATTGTTTGACTTCTAGTTGTGCAATGAAGATGCCATCATACCATACTAATGGTGGGGATCCATATGGTTACAACATAACAGATGCCATACAGTTTATGGCTAAAGCATAATGAAATTTCATGCAGCTTTTTACTCATATTGAGTTCTCTGTGTAGTGATAACATTGTGTATGAGTAACCCTAGAATTTCTTGGAAACCAAGGCATTAATGCATGGAAATGTGTAATTTTTTTACTAGCGTAATCATGATTCTAATTTCATATGCATTTTTTTACTGATATCTTGTTTATGAAACCTGCACTGCAGTTCATTGCCTCTTTCTATCAGCATGTGGTGGTCCAAAGAAGGGTACACTTCTCTCTCTCTCTCAATATTACAATGATCTTTTGGAGGAAATTTAAATTTAAATGTAAAAATCTGTTCAGAGGAGTTAAGTTCTGCAATCATATGCTTTATATGTGCAGTGGACACAGCACGTTGTGTAGGATGAGGTATCTCGTTTGCATACAATATCTTAAAATGCAACATAGGTCGTAGGTGTGCTTCCTCGGTTTGAACTATCTACAAAATATCTTCGTTGTTTCACAAATTTTATTTGTGTTGAGGTCTGATGATAAGTTTGATTCTAGTGAACTCCATCGTGAATAGAGTCTGAGGATGTTTGAATTGTAGTTATATGTTTAAGAAGTGGGTGTAGGAAACAGGATGAGAAACTGAAATTGAAACATGGCTTCAAATGAATATGAAACACAAAGGAGATTATTTGATTCTATCAGAAATTTGTGCTGAGTAATTAAGTCAAACACATTTCAAGACAAATGTGCAATATACCTTGAGATTTTACTTTCCAATAGTCAACAAGCCATAGTATTTTGAATAGGATTGCCAGAAGAATACAATAATTTTCTATATCTTGCTTATGACTATAAAATATTGCTCCCAAAAGCTGATCTCCTAAAATTTTCATAAGATCTCTCTTTTTTTATTTGAGGGGAAAGGAAGAAGCTGGTTTTGTGATGGAATAGGGTTTTCACTTTTTCTACATTTTGAGGTGGGATACTAATTATTTATAAAATATTTTATCATATGTAGTAAATAATATATTTCTTGTACAACTAATTCCCCTCCTAACCCCCACCCCCAAAAAAAGAAAAAGGACCAATTGGTGTCGAGTTGTGATTTGATTCAAGAATAAGCATATGACAAACTTTAACACATCTCATACACAGGAATTGCTCATACATTAATATTGATTTTTATTGCTGAATGTCCATTGTCCAATTTCATTTGGAATACATTTTATTTTATCTAGAAATTTTGTTCAGAAGAGTATCATGGTTTTATTTGTTGATTTTCCTCCATATTGTTTACTTGCCGCAAGTGTGTCCTCTCACGGTTTGGAAAATGTTTACTGAATCAAGCTATTTATTTGGATTTACTTAGGTGAAGAACCCACTTGAAGAAAATGAAGTAGTTGGAATTACAAACTACATTGACTTCGGATTTGAGTTACAGACAAGGTATTTCAGTGATTACTATAGAATTCAGTCAACACCATTTATGATGGGATTTGAATTCAGTATAATCTTGTGGTAAAGGATTGATGATGACAAACCATCAAACGTAACTCCAGATTCCTCTTTTCAAGTTGCTGCATCTTGGCAAGCCAATAAAAACTTCTTGTTGAAGGTACAGTTTTGATGCTATCCTCAGCTGAATCTATGGATCATACCAAGTTTCATAACTATACATGTATCATCTTATCAGGGAAAGGTGGGGCCTCTCAGCTCATCTATGGCTTTAGCATTCAAGTCATGGTGGAAACCTTCTTTCACTTTCAACATTTCAGGTATTTCTAGTTAGAATAGTTTTTTTTTCCATTTATACTGGAGTTTATTTTCATAGGATATAATATAAGAATGTCTTTTGACATAATTAGTAATTTAACCATCTGTAGGGCTTTTTTTTACCATATTTTGAGTATTTGTTGCAAGGTTAAAATCTTCTTATACACCATGATAATTCACCTATTACTCAATTCTTCCAGCCATTATATTCTGTGTATCTAGACTCCAGTTAAAACATGTGCATGATATTTGTTGGCGCTTAATGGTATGTTTGGTCAGATGGAAAGATGGAGGGAGGGAAGAAGGAAGGAGAGACACATTCCTGTATTTGGTGGGATGGAAGGGGAAGATGCTCTCTTTTTAAAAATGAAACGACTTTTTAACTCTAGCTTTTGGTTGCTATATTTTTCAAAATAAGGGTATAATTGTTGAGATGATTTAAACAAACCATTTCCTTTCTCTTCTCCATTTAACCAAACAACTTAGGAAGGAACTACAATGCTTTCCGTAATTATCCACTTCCCTACCCTCCCGTTCCTTGCTTCCCCTCCCTCTTATGTTTTTTTCCTACCAAACATAGCTCAAAGTGTTTAGGAGGTGGATTTCTTATTAACCAGGCATACCTAGAACATGGGGGATGGATGGTAAGATTGTGTTTTTAAGTTGTATGTATCCTCTAAATGAGACAAAAATTTGGAGTTGTAGAACCAATTATTTGCAAAACATGTTAGAAGTCTAAGAAAATATTTTGGGGTTTTGTGGTTTCTTAAAAGGGGTCACATAATCTTATTCTCCGTGACTGTTTTGCACATATCTTCCATCTGTGCTGCTGGAAGTAGAGGAGTTGCACCCATATGAAATCATCAGAAAACTAATGATAGAATCAGCAATCCAATTTGCTTGCAACGCTGCTAACTTTCTTTTTTGGTCTATATTTTTCCTGGATTGAGTGATTTGAAATTGTGTTTCAACGACATAATATTGCACTTCTATGATTTGAGTCTTGGTTCGCAACTTCATGAACAAAAAATGTGTGATCTCTTTGTTGATAGACAACAGATAAAACATGATCTGAGCAAATATATTAATTGGTCTACAGCTACTAGAGATCGTGACGTGTTGAAAGACAGCTTTGGATTTGGCATCCGTGTTGATAATGTTAGAGAAGCGAGGTTAGTTTAATTTTCAAAATCTTCTTTCAAACTTGGTTTTCCCATATCAGTTTTTCCATTATGATCAGATGACAAGCCTAGCATGTTGAGAATGTAGTTAACTTTGTCGGTTCACATAAGGGATTACTGGTTCTTTTGATTTCAAACCGATGCTATCATGCATTGTTCTCGAGTTCACAAGAGCTTGGATCGATTATTTAGCTACTTCTATTGCCTACTAATGTAATTTTTCCCTTTTCCCTTTTTTTTTTTTGGGGGGGGGGAATAAAAATTGCAGTTATCAAAGAGCTGATCCAAATTTTGTAATGCTGACACCAAACAAGGAGCATTTAGCAGAGGGCATTCACTGGAAAATTGGGAAGAGACCTGTGCTCCAATCAGATTTAAATTCTGGGAATTTTGATGGCATGCCCAGGTAGTTGAGCCTCTTGGGAATCTTTTTGTAATTTAATATATTTACACATTTTTATATTTATATATATATATATATATATATTTTAAGTGTAAGGGAACATTTTGATTGTAACAACTAATTTTGGTTCTCTAATTTCATAAGTTTGGGAAGAACTGTTACTCTCATCAATCTATCTCCAATGAAGCTGTAAACAATGAACATGAACTCGTTTGTTTTCCTAAGGAAAATTGAACAAGCACTAGTAGTTAGGAGGATTAACTAGTTACCAACTTTGTAGAAGGAAATAAATTCTACACAATCCAGTTCTTATCATCAAATTTAATATATGTAATGTCTGACTCTTGAGAGCCTCATCTTTGCAAGGATGACCTCTAAGCAAGTCCCTAGAGCTTCCAATGAAGTATCGTGGCGACATCTTTACCTACCAAAGAAAAGAAAAAGAAAATTGCAATGTTGAAAAAAGGTAAACAAAGCAAAAAGAAATTCATACTATGGATTTATATTGCAAGGAGTTGCTGGTAATCTCCTTTAATTTTTTATTTTTGGGAAATTATTGTTCATCGTCTTGAAAATACAACATACACTTCAGGGAGGGGGGGGGGGGGTTGAAGTTAGGGGGAATAACAAAGAAATGAGTGGGGCACTGATGATAGTTGATGTGTGATATCATACAGAGAGGGAGGGAGAAAGGCCGAACTCGAGCCCCCAGAGCTCAAAAGCTCCCTTAACAAAATCATAGTAACCGCCTTTCAACGACAGTGTTTTCTTCACCAAACCATCTCTCACAAACGGATAAGTTAGCAGGTTTCCAAGGGATACATTCACTGCCTCCTGCATTATTACAATTTACATAAAATCAAGGTTTAGAAACACAACAACACTGTACCCTTAAAACCATTTATGGACATTTTTTCAAAGAAAAGTATATCACAGCTTACTTGGTTACATGTTTCAATAATCCAAATTACTCTTTTTGGTATTTTAATTATATGTTGAACAGAAATGCTATGTGCTCAAAAAAATAATGTGTACATTTTTTGATAATTTTTCTAAACACGTAGCATTGTGATAAAAAGGCATTGATAAAAAAAGATATTCAATAAAGGCATTGCAATAAAGGCAAGTCAAGTCATGGACAATGAGCTAGAAGGTCAATTTCCCTTTTTTTTTTTTTTGTTGAGATTTTAAGAAAAATATTAAAATAAAACTTTATCTATTAGATTATTGAAAAATTGCATTCTTTCGCAATTATTATTATTATTATTATTATTGAGATTTTCTTGATAAGTCTTAGATAATAGACTAAGTGGCCTAATAGTTGAATCAACACACCTTTTCACAAACGGCACATAGTTCTGGAAATGGTATATTGCCATTCTCTGCTTTCACTTTGTTCTTAGCTGGTAAACAGACTTTGACCCAGTCCTCAATGAAATCACTACACATTTCAATTAGCAAAGAGCAAGTAATTATGGAATCCTTGACCTCCTAGTACCGCATAAAAGTTCTTTATTAACAAGCTAGCCCGTTGATTATGATGAAAAAGTAAAATTAGGAAAGGGTATATAGATATGGAGACTTACGAGAAGTGGGTCCATCATCCGGGAAAGACATAAGTCCTTTTATCCCACCACAAAGAACTATGCCCAATCACTACAATCGCCTCTACCCCAAGTATTTACGACTTTTTCAATTAATTTCTACCCCAAAAAAAAAAAACTCAATTGCAATTCATGATAAATGAGTATGATCCAGCTACAATCAATGCATACAAGTATGTAACATTCTTAATTAGCTATGCTGGACCATGACACTAATGAACTTGGTGTTGTTTTTACAAGATTGTAGAAAAACAAGTGTTTTTTTTTAAAAAAATTATTGCCCTTTCAATCTTTTATGAAATTAATAATGATTATGATGATACAATAACAATAATAACTAATATGAAGATGATTGATGAATAGAAAATTTATACAAAATTTCATACTAGAATAATATGATAGTGTTCACCTTAAGATGGAGTACAGCGTATTCAACGGCGGCTCCAACTCCAGAGTATTTTGTCTGTTACATCAAACAAACCACAATTCAAAAACAAAAATACAAAAACTAATGAAATAGATTGGATTTAACTTTTAAAAGACAACTTGACTTAGAGTGTAAATGATTGATTGTTACGATTAAAAGTTGAAAGATAAAAGTAAAACTTTAGTGAAAATGTAGGGATGCTAAGTGTAATTAACCCAAAAAATAAATGGTTTATATTCAAAATAATATTTATCATCAATTTTCTTAAGGAAAATTAATTTAGTTTTTTTATTTTATTATATATATATATATGTAAAAATAATCCGTGTGATAAATAATTTGAATCACCTTTGAAGTTGGCCCACCAAGCCCAACAACCTAACTCAGTATAATCCATCTTCTAATCAATGAGTCTATATAACCAATTGGGCTAACTCACTAGGCGACTCTATACAGTTCCATATGAAAGGTCAACGGGTCAATTTTTGTTGAATTTTGTTGTGTTGCTTTTGTTTCTTCTCTATTATGAAGCTTTTTGTTGAATTAATATATCTGTTATTAGACTATGATTATTCAGTTATAATTTTCTTCATATCGTAGAAATTCCTTTCAATTGGAAAAAAAAAAAAAAATTTAAAAAGAAAAAAGAGAAAGTGAGTACCTTATCAAATGGAGGGACCATGTTGGCAACGCTTTGACCACAAAAGCCTCACCGGTTGAAAATCCAATACATGAGATGGGCAGACCGAATCCGAGCACGCAAACACCATGAACTAACCCATATAACAACAGCACTATATGATCAACTACCCAGAAAACATAAATAATAATAATAATAATTTTTAAATAAAAAAAAAGCTAATTATAACTCAAATTTATTTATTTTTTTAAAAGAATATTTGTCATGTGGCATCTAAATCTAAGAGTAATTTTAGGTATCATGAAAAAAATATCACAAAATTGATCATAAAAGATTCTCCACTGTTAAATTACATATACAAGAAAACACCACATACTAATCAAAACATGAAAAATTTTCATGAAGTATTTCATGATATTTTTTTCATAATCCCTAATATTATTACTAAATCTAATAATCATAAGAGAATTCAATGTACTTTGGGGCTTTGGCCTTTGGCGAGTTCACCGAACAAAGCTGGACTTTTCCTGCAATAAAAGAAATTCAAAAAAACATATCGAGTAATGAGTGTTATGTATCACCAGTGAATTTTTACTTTTTACTTTTTTTTTTTTTCTTTTTCATTTCCTGCTTTGATTCAGCACAACTACATGTATACATTATGTTTGTTGTGTGAATTAATATAAAATGTGAAGAAGAAGATAAAAAAAAAAAATAGTGAAATTTAACCCTTTGACATATATCATTTTCATAAATTAAATTATTACGTACTCATATTTCTCTCTCTTGAAATGAATGAAGCCGTTTTTCATCCTCTCAATTAGGGGAGATGATGGTTTGCTTTCAACCGATGTTTGCAATTCTCAGCTTATTTGATCGATCTTTGTAGTCAATAGGTTCAAGCTCACTCTTCTCCTCGCACTGCCACGTAACAAAAAAAAATTATTTAAAATTCACTTTATAATATAGTTCAATTTGTTAGTATCACATTTGGGCATAACTTTTGTGGAAGGACGACTCTTTTTATGATAATTTTATCTCAATTTGTATCAACTTCACTTTAGCTGAAAGTTAAATCTTCAATTTTCATTTTTAGTACTTGGGGTAAGATAAAAAAAAAAAATTATCATCTCATTTGTCATCATTATATTAATTTTACAAATTTCATCACTCATATTTGTTATCAATATAATAATAACACATCACTTAATAAATAAAATATAGTAAAACATGATTTTTATTTTTTTGTTGACAAATTTTCATGGTAAGTAGAGCTTTTGAAAGTCATATTATAGGCAAAGTCACCTGAGAAGTTTCTTGAGTCCAGCAATGGCCTCCTCATACGACTCGGTCCCCATATCTTCTCTCTGCCAAATTTTAAAGTTAAATTTATTCAAAATACAATAACAAAAAATTGTATATAACCAAATATAGATACATATAATATACACGCAGCTTTAAAATTTATTTTTTGAGAACTGCCTTTTATTTTGAATTGCATCCTCTGTATAGTAGTTCTTACTTAAAATTTGAGCAGAATTAGAAGCCACGAAATTTTAATTTCTTTGGGGTAAACTGTCGACTAGTCCCTCTAGTTTTTCTCAAAATTTTAATTTAGCCATCTAACCTCTGAATTTTCTATTTTTAATCTCCTAACTTTTATAATCCCAATCCATTAACAAAGGCGGGAAAATATATCATGTGTCTCCTATAATCAAGAGAAAATGATTGTCTCAGTGAGAGAAATTTGACCACTACAATATATAAGGGTTTTAAGGATCAATTTTCTTTTATCTTTAAAAGTGAAAATTTTGTTACAAAAAATATTTGGGGACCAATTTTTGTCATTGCAAGAGTCGTCGCTAAAAAATCGTCTCAAAAAGTCAATAAAAAGAATTTTTAGCAAAAAAATAATTAAAATGTTTCTAATAAGACAAAATAATTTGGTCTCAAAAATGTTTATTTTTTAAGACGATTTTTTTGTCAATTAAAATATTTCGTTGTTAAAAAGTGATTTTATCTTTAAAACCTTAATTTGTTACAGTAATGAAGAGAAAAGATTACTGACAATTTTGTGTGAAATTATTTATTTTTTAGATTAAATATAATTTTTTCCTTGAAAGATAAGGATAAATCATTTAAAAAAAAAAAAAAACTATTTATGTATTTTCCATTATGAAGCCCGTTCTTTCTTGCGTTGGCTGTAGGCTTGTAATTATCAAGTTAGATGTAATTATTTTTATATTAATTAATTTTCAATTGATACAAAAAATAAATAAACAAGAAAACTATCACACTAGAGGCCTATTTATGAACCTGTTCGGCTAATAGGCCAAAGTTTAAATTTTTCTAAGCCAAAAAGATATTATCTGTCTAAAAGAACAATTATTTGTTCAAAATCTTAATCTGTTTGTCTGTTCAAATTTGAACATATCTGTCTAACTATTTGTTTAAATATCCAACTATTTGTATACAACTATATACTAATTTTACATTTTTATATAGAAATTACATACAATTATATAGAAATGTTCAAAAAATGTTAAAATAAACACAAATGTTCAAAAAAGTGTACATACAATTATATAGAAATTACTTTTTTATTTTTATAATTGTTAAAATGAATGATTATTGGATTAGGATTAGTACACTACAAGAAAATGCAGCATTGGCGACCAAAATTCATATTTTCGTCGCTAAAAGTAGTGCAAATGGCGACTAAAATCAGTTTTGTCGCCAAACGTGAGAACTTTTGCCGACTAAAGCAGTTTGGTCGCCGAAAATAGGGCTTTTAGCGACTAAAAGTCACTTTAGTCGCCGAATATAGCAGTTTTAGCGACTGAAAAAAATTTAGTAGCTAAATGGCACGGTTTTTGGCTACTAAAAGGATTTAGTAGCCAAAACTATACGTTTTGGCGACTAAAAATTAATTTAGTCGTTTAATGTAATGCTTTTACCGACAAACAATCTTTAGGTAGCTGAAACTGGCCAAGGGGCGACTAAAACTGACTTTAGTCGGCAAAAGTGGAGCTTTTGGCGACTAAAAATCAGTTTAGTCGCCGAAAGCTTTTTTTTGGACCGAAATTAATGTATTTAGCGACAAAAACAGCATTTAGTAGCCAAAAAACATAAAATTGGCGACTAAAATTCATATTTAGTCGCCAAAAGTGCTCCCCTATTTTTTTTAATAAATACTTTATTTTTTACATAAAATATATTAAATAAAAATAATTATTTATATATATATTGTTTTCTATTAATATCGGTAATTATATTATATAAATAATATATATTGCAATTATAATCATGTGATGTTTATGTGGCGCAGTGGGGAGAGTGTTGCTAAATGTGTACAGTGACTGGGACGTCAGTGGACGTTAGTGGTTCGAAACCTGGGAGGAGCAAAGGCTTAATTTTTTTTTTTTTTCCGGAAAATGCCTTCGGCGACTAAACTTTTTCGTCGCCAAATGTACTGGTTTGGGCGACTAATGGGTTTAGTCGGCGATTCAGGACCTATTGGCGACTAAAATAGTTGTCGCTAAATGTATAATTTGAAAAGTGGAATTGAGTATTGGCGACCAAAAGTTTGGTCGCTGAAAGGCCTTCTTTTTGCCGACTAAAAAGTTGTTAGTCGCCAAAACCTGGCTACTCAGATTTTGGCGACAAAACTGGCTACAAAAAAAAAACAGTCGGGAAGGTATAAAAGCGACCTTTGGCGATTAGGTGGATCTTGGCGACTAAAAATTTAGTCGCCAAAGGTGATTTTTCTTGTAGTGGTAGAAGAAGCTACAATGCAATTATGGCATGCATGCTAGCACATTAACAGCCAGCATTAATCCCAAATTCTCTTCATCGTACTTGCAGATTTCTAGGACCCACTCACATTATCAAAAAACTAAGAGAGAGAAAGAAATCAAGAGAGAGAGAGAGAGAGGTACCCAAGAGGGGGTGATAATGGGTTGAGGGGCAGCAAAAACAGGCTCGTTTCTGATGAGACTAGGTGGAGAAGATGAAGATGAAGATGAAGAAGAAGAAGAAGTAAGCCTGGCAATAGCCGAAAGACGTGGTGATGTAGTATTATTAGGTCTATTCTTGATGAGAGAAGATTGAGAGAGAGAGGTGAGGCAGCAGGCGTTGATCGCAGCAGTCGACATTGCTCACCAGACTATAGAATTGAGTAGCTTTATACCCAGTTGTGTCATCAATCTCCATTTGGATAACGAAAGCGAAAGCTCAGCAAACGAGAGCTTCTTCTTCTACTTCATATGCTAGATTAGGTTTTGAGCCTTGGAGACTCGGGGTTTTTTTTTTTTTTTTTTTTTAAAGAATAAAATTATCATTCAGTGGTAATCTTTAAAACTTAATACACATTTATAAAAAAAAAAAAATAATAATAATAATTTTATTTTTTAATATTTATAAAATTTATCACTTATCTGTAATAATTTTTCAAAATATGGACTGAACTGAAATTCTCTTTTTTTTTCTTCTTCTTCTTCTTTTTATTAGTACTAGAATTATTATTATTATTTTTCTACTCAGCCAAGCCTCCCATAATATGAAAAGGAATAGTCTTACTGTTGCTTGTTTTGACAATTCGGTTAAAAATAATTTTTTTAATTTTTTAGATTATATCATTTCTTTATTTTTGTACATGTTTTTTTAAAAAAAAAATTAAAAAATTAACTTTTAACTTATTTTTCAAAACACAATATGTCATGATGAGACATGCATGTAGCTTGCAAGAGATGTTAGATACATGCATTGACTGTTGGCCACGACGTTATAGCATGGATGGCATTGGTAGCTTCTAGGTGACCATAACATTGATGATTATGTATGGAAAATTTTCTCTAATCTTTTACATTTTTTTTTTTTTTTTTTTTTCATTTTAAATCAAATCACTAAGTATTGTAGCTCATATTTTTCTAAATGTCACTGACTCATCATCCTAGATGAATTTGTTTTTGTATAAAATTCTATTATGTCATGTGTAAAGGAAACGAGCAATGGCACACTACAACATTTTCTTAGTTTAGTGACATTTGAAAGTGCCACAAAATTATTCTTCTAATGACATTTTTTGGTCTTGTGGCATTTTGAACAAGTGCCACTTCTATCGATGCCACGGTAGATACGAGTGCCACGGTAGATACTTCTAAGTGCCACTGCACCATCATGGCTAAAAATTTTCAATAACATTTTAATGTCATGGTAGATATTATTTGTGGCACTATCAAGCGCCATTAAAAAAAGAGTTAGTGACACTTATAAGTGTCATTACACCATCAAGACTAAAACCTTTCAAAGGACACTTTAATGTCATGGTAGGCACTATTCGTGACGCCATCAAGTGTCATTCTTGACGATAATTTGTTGTAGAACAATTTGATCTGCTCTTGCAGACTCAACCGCCAACCTCTCGCACCATAAACCTTATATACCACACTCTTCCCACTACACCTCTATAGCACCATATGATTATATATGCAATATATATTATTTATATAGTACATACATCTATATTAATATAAAAGTATATGTATAAACATAAACATAATTATTTTATTGAACATAATTTATGTAAAATAAACTATTTACTAGTAAAATAAAAAGATCACTTTTGGCGACTACTAAAATATTTTTTGGTCGCCAATTCTATACTTTTTATTACTAATTGTTTTTAGTTGCTAAAAACTTAACTTTTGCCACCAATCGGATTTGGTCATCGAAGATGCACTTTCAGCAACCAAAATTTTGGTCGCTAAAAAATTTAATTCCCACCTTAGGATTTTAGTTCTCCCGCGTTAAAAATAACCACTTTTGGCGACTAAACTTATTTTTTAGTCGCCAATTATAGACTTTTGGCTACTAAAATTTTTTTAGTCACCAAAAAGCTTTACTTTGGGCTACTAAATTTTTTTTTGTCACTAAAACCCTTATAATCAGCGACTAAACTTAGTTTTGGTCGCCAATTGTAGACTTTTGGCTACTAAAATTGTTTAGTCGCCAAAAAGCTTTAGTTTTGGCTACTAATGCTGTTTTGGTTGCTGAAAGCTATACTTTCAGCGACCAATTTTTTTTTGGTCAGGAAATTTAGTCGCCGAATATGCTTTTTCTTGTAGTGTATATTGAGTTTTATTTATTTATTTTTAATCATTTACTGCATTGTAAAAAATTTAAAAATATATTGGCATTTTTTGTTTTTTCAAAAATGCCATTATAAGCTTGGAAAGTTTTTGACTTAGTGGCATTTCTCAAAATGCTATAAAATATTTGTTTATGAAACTTTTCACCTAAGTGCTATAAAAAGTAATTTGCACCTACCTAGTGTCCTGACATTTTTTAAAAAATGCCATTGCTACTAAAGTTTAGTGGCATCTGTTGGTTAATGTAATGAACATAATTTTTTGTGTCATTATTTTATAAAATGTCATAAAATTGATGTGACATTTCTTTATTGAAATGCCACTAGAGCTTTATATGTTTGTGGCTTTGTGGCATTTATCTAAATGTGTTACCAAATATTATTTTTGTAGCATTTTCTAAAACATGCCACTAGTATAGTGTCACTAAAGTGTGTTTTTGTTATAGTTTTGTGACACTTGTTTATTGAAATGTCACTAGAGCCTTTTAAGTTTGTCGTTTTGTGACATTTTTAAAAAACGTGCCACTAAATATCATTTTTGTGGCATTTTCTAAAAATATGCCATTAGTGTAGTGCCACTAAAGTATGTTTTTGTTGTAGTTTTGTGACACTTGTTCATTGAAATGTCACTAGAGCCTTTTATGTTTGTCGTTTTGTGGCATTTTTTAAAAACGTGCCACTAAATATCATTTTTTCTGGCATTTTCTAAAAATATGCCACTAGTGTAGTGCCACTAAAGTATATTTTTGTTGTAGTGGCAGGCATACATATATATATATATATATATATATGCATACCTATGCCAATTGAAAGAGAACATCATTTGCATGTCATAGTCGAATCATCCAGAAAGAAGAAAAAACAATCACACAAAAAAAAAAAAAAAAAAAAAAAAAGAGGATGAAATATACATTGGTGATGGAGAGTGGTCCCTGGATTTCAGAAGCCTAAGGAACTAGCTAGTGTGTGTGAGAGCGAGAGCGAGAGCGAGAGAGAAATTTAAAATAAAAAAAAAAAAAATTACAGGAGATAATTGGATGGAATCGAATGGTGCAAGATGAAACAGGACAGATGGGTGATGATGATAGAGATAAGGTTTTATCTCTAAAACATGGTTCTGGTTGTAGTGTGTGAATGTAAATGGATCATAACTTTTATCACTCTATCTCTATATCTCTCAAATCTACCAGGAATAAATTTATTTATTTATTTTTTAAAAAAAAATCTTGAGCATTTTTGTGTACCGTGTGTGTAGTTATCTTGTTGAATGCTATATTAACCCTAGGAATTAGAAAATATTTTGGTTCATTTCTTGCTTATATTGACCCTATAGGTCTAGTTTTTAAATTGTGTATATTGACTGGATTTTCTTAATTGTTGGTGTAAATATGTTATTTCTGTACTATTAATAGCCTGTAAGTGGATTGATTGGATTGGATGTAGTACCCACAAATTCTATTTAATTGATTTAAATTACCCATTTTGCATGGCAAGCTACAAATTCAAATTTGTAGAAAGACCAACCCTAAAATTCAAATTTCTATTCATCACTCGCTTGGCTTCAATGCTTGAGGATTACAATAATTTACAAACATAGAATAATTAGTCACAGGAAAAAAATAAAAAAAAAAATTTGATTGCATAGTCAAGTAGAATAAACTCTTTAGTAATGGGATTCACAGCCTTGCCCTGTTTGGTAAAAAAATTTTAAAATTAAAAGTTTATAATAAAAAAAAAATATTAGTTAAAAAGCACTCATCCCTCCACTTCCAAACAATCATCATTTTTCAACTTATTTAAATTATTTCTATCTAATAAACTATAAATAGAAGTTATACCAAATAATCTGACACATGCTTTTAAATTAAAATAAGATATAATCAACTTATGAAAGTTGCAACAAACAGATACTTTGAACCACACTTTAAACAATTATCAACCCTAGTAAAAGAATTAATATGAGAAATGGGTAAGGAATGACTTGGAATTGGTGGAGAGAGAGGATAGAGGCGATGATATGAAACACATTCACCAAGACTTTTTTCATTAAATTTGAATAAAAACTTGATCTGATGTCTAGTGTTCCAGTAGAGAATTTTAAATTTTCATCAAATCACCGGTTAACCGAGAGGACAACTGGAAGGATATCTGACCGGTCGACTAATTAGTATAAATTGCAAAGACGTGGATGTCCGAAAGGACAACCGGCCTGTCGTCCGGTAGTTCTACACTAACGACTATCTATAATAATTTGATGAAAGACTCCAGGCATCCACAATTTGATAAAAATTTAAGATATTCTCAATTTGATATCAAACTGATGAAAACGTTAGAGTACCGTTTTCATCAGTTTTTTATCATATTTAAATTTGTTGAAAAATCTAATGAAGGGTAGGAGACGCCCTAACAATCACAATAGACACAGAAACATAGAGA
This sequence comes from Camellia lanceoleosa, assembly GCA_025200525.1. NCBI lineage: Eukaryota > Viridiplantae > Streptophyta > Magnoliopsida > Ericales > Theaceae > Camellia > Camellia lanceoleosa. The sequence continues at coordinate 201,770,780 of CM045759.1, read as the reverse complement.
GAGAGAGAGAGAGAGAGAGAGAGTGAGTGAGTGTGTGTGTGTGTGTGAGAGAGGAGAGAGAGGAGAGGGGGAGAAGGTTAGTTTTATATGTGGAAAAACAAACGAAAATGTTGACATCTTTTTGCCAAGGTGTTGCCATCTTCCAAAACAATATAATTCTAGTTATAAATTATAAAATTTAACTAATATTTAGATTTAAAATTAATGTTTTGTGCATCATATTTCCAACTCCTCTCCCATCTAGTGGAATGGGCTATCCAATCTGGCTTATGGTTAATGACGGCCTCCTACTTTGATAATTTATTTTGTTTATTTTTAAAGTTCGAATATATAAATCATTCATAAAAAAAAAATTAAAGTAATTTGTAGTCACATAATTATATCATCATTTAAAAAAAAAAATATTAAATGGTCTATTTTTAAAATTATACTGATCATTTTTTTTTTAAAAGAGTATCTAGCAAAATTGTTTTCAAAAAATTATTTTCTTCGAGCATCTTACAAGTGTGTAAATAAAATATATTTTGTAATTGGTTAAAACAATACAGTAGATTTTATTTAAAATTTAAAGAATATCATTTAAAATGAAGAATCTCTGGAAAATGTGTTATATTCATATATATATATATATATATAACTGTGAACAAAATCGGATATTGAAGTAATTTTGCATACTCAACAAGGCAGCATGTCAACATCCTTTTCTCATCTTCACGACATACTACTCTCTTGCGTAAATTAAGTTTAAAAATATATATAATAAAACTTATTAATTTCACTTAATCATACAAATATCAAAGTTTTATTATTTGCTGAAATAGCCTTGCATATAATCAATGAATATACAACGAATTAATGTTTTAGAAATAAAAATTTAAAAATAAAATATCTTTATTAAAAGTGTTATCGTGGTGTTTTTAATGACAAAATTAAATATGTAATTATGAATTACTATCCTTTTAGGACTAGAATTTTTATCTCAAAAAGTAAAAATAAAGGTATTTTTTAAAACTTTCGAGACAACTTTGAAATTATATTCTAAATATTTTTTGCAACAAAATTTTTGTTTCCGAGAACAACAAAGGTAACGTTTGGTTTAGTTTTAGGATCATGATTTGAGAATAAAGTTGTATTTTGAGTTTGTAAGTTGTTGAATCTTGATTTGAAAAGAGAAAATTTATTTGATTATGAGTTTTGAAAAGAGTTTTGAATTAAATTTTTTAAATGAGTTTTGAAATGAAAAAAGTTGTTTGGTTATGAATTTTGAAAGAAATTTTCAAAACTTAATTAAAAAATTTATAACTCATAACCAAACACACAAATCAAAACTCTATTAAACATTCTATTCAAAACTCATAAGCAAACTCTTTTTAAAATTTAATTCAAAAAAATAATTATTGAAAAAAAAAATTTATTTAAAAAATTTAAAACTCTCAAAACTATTTTTTTATTTAAAATCTAATATATATATATTACCTTTTCTTAAAAAAGAAATGTTGGGCTAGTACTTTGAACTTCCTTTTGATCGTATATTTAGTTGATTTTTTTTTTTTAATTGTTTTGTTTAAAAACAATCTAAAAAATAATTTCTATACTCAAAAATATCAAAACAAATATAATTTTTTTATTTTCAAATAACTGGTGCAAATTCAAAAAAAAAAAAAAAAAAAACACACACACCCCCCCAAAAACAAACACAAAAAAAAAAAAACACAAATTACAAACAATATTCTCGGTAAAAAAAAGATTCCCCCCCGAGGGTTTGAGAATTACAAATTCCCCAAGGGTCAAATTTTCATAATAAATTAGAAAAATCAGGGAAATCATCAGGGGGCAATTTTATGAAAATGTAAACCGGATGTAATTTCAAACCTCGAATCAGATTTTCACCAAACCTCGAAGGGGGTATTTGCCCAAAAAAAAAAAAAAAAAAAAAAAAACTATACAAAGTAAGCAGCCTTAGAATGTGTATTCAAATGTGCAATTCAAAAACTCTACCAAACATGCATTGGAATGTGTATTCAAATATGGCCTTAGAATCAATTTTCAAAAACTTAAATCAAACATAACATTCAAATATAAGGGTGAAATTATGATTTCAAGCTTAAACCAAACAGAGCCAAATTTTATTCCCTAAAACGGCTTATATATTGTAGTGGTGCATGCAATGGGAAAGTCACATACAAAAATAAAAATAAATAAAAAAATGGGCAAAAGTACGAATATAAATCCAAAAATGAGAGCAGCCACTTCTCTGCTGTGGTATGCGTTGGGGGGAAAACAAAATTTAGATAGATACTCCAAATTCACAAAACAATGGAGGTTAGTTTATTCTAGGATGAACAAGTCCAAATTACAATACACTATTACAAAGAGAAGATGAAAAAGAAATGCTAAATTCTTCTTTCCAATTTTAATTTCATGTCTGTCCCGAGACAATAAGGTCTACATTACAAGGGTGCAGAGAATATAGATTGCTTCGATTAAGAAAGCACAATTGAAAACTTGATGCATGAAGTTACCAGAGGCGATTCTCAAGCACGGCATGAACAATGCCTTTCAATGTTTCCTGTATCAAAACCATGGCCATTAGGCATGTCCAGATGTTCTACTACTTCCGATCAACAAAATACAGAGATTTTGAATTATACCACAGAATGGTCCTTGAGACCTAGAGAGAGCACTAATGGTCTGGAAGAGCCAGAGCTACTGCAACCACATCATGGCATGTTAAGAAAATAACGGACTGAATAATCAAATCTAAACGAATGCTCTACTTGAAGCATATATCCCAATAAAATTTGCATGCAAATACATGGTCTGTGAAAGACATATTTCCCACTGGCAATAGAAGGATATTATTTGGTATGAAGGCTCATAGGCATAAGCATGGTTGATAAAATCTTATGATTCACAATTCGATACAAATTTCAACCAAAACAATTTGATTTGTGCTAATGAATCTTAAATAGAGTGGATTTTATAATTCAATTGTGATTCACTACAATTCATTACGATTCAATTTTGTTTGCATAATGCATGATACGACTCGTTTTCACAAAATAGATAAAGAGATCAATTACATCAACATGGTTTTATATATATATATACAATTTAATTGTATTGATATTTCTTTCATTTCAACCAGTGTGTGTATTTTATATGTATACTATATATACATATATAAAATTATAGATGCTAAAGAAAGTGATTCTTACGTACAATTCACTATTCTAACAAAACGATTCACAATTTGACAACGATAGGCATAAGCACGAAGATTTCCATGAACAAAATAAGAGGTCTACATAAACGAATTGAAATCTGTGGGGAGCATACAGATGATGGCAGAACTATAAAGATAGGTGACAATATACCTTATGTTTTCAATCAGCTGACGAGCACATGCCACTAGCATTGGCTGCATGTATATATTTAGTTGATCAAGCACGTGTGTGACTCAACAAAGATTAAAGTAACAGACTAATAATGCAAGGGCTAGCTTACCACATCTCGTTTACCGCATATAACAGAGACATTGAAGGTTGGTTGAATTAACATCCCTTCCTCTTTCCTGGCAATCATTAAAGATGTAGATTAGAACTTCCACTAAATAGAAGCTTCATTAAAGACTAAATTCCTACACTCTAAAAGGATGAGACAAAGTAGCATGCTTTTGGCTACGGTTGCAACAATGTATCTAAAAGGAGATGTATTTTATGATTTTTAGTTTCAATTCTTCATTGAAAGAAAAAATCAATAAAAAAATTGCATGCCACCCTTGTCAATCTTTGTAATTGTTGGTGACACAGACGAATTATTTTCAACTGTGGCAGTGTGTTTGCACAACAATAACTTTGTTTTGATAGAAACATGTGAGTTTCGCTTTTTAACCAACATGATTCACTAACACACAAAAATGATTTGGCCTTCTAGATGGAAACAAAAAATAGAATTGCCACGCAAGTGAACAGAATTTAGGCTTGGTTTGGGATATTCAAAAAAAATCCAAAAAGCTAAAAAGTTACTAAAAAAGTTATTACTATTTATCAAAAAAAAATATAAAAAAATTAATTTTATACAAAATTATTACAAACAACTCTAACGTCCCATAGGCACAGAACTGAGTTTTTTAGAAAAATTGTATAGGTGGGGTGCACAATAACACGGTGTTGTTCGGCCTGTAAGGGCCCATCACAGGTCCCGTTTTGATAATCTGAATCGTTGAATGTGTAGAATTTGTCGAGTACTATATGTCTGTAAAAAATCACGTTGATCAAATATCGCTAATTACATGATCAAATCAGTTTTGTATAAAAAAATAGATGGTGTTATAGTTAATGGTTGAAAAAAAACTATTCCGATCAGATAGCTATCAATATCCGATCAACGTGATTTTTTATAGGCATATAGTATTCGACGAGTTTTGCACATTGAAAGGTTCAGATATCAAAACGGGACCTGTAAGGGCCTCCACAGGCCGAACAGCACCGTCTAATGCAATGCCCGAAAAGTAGGCAACCAATTCTTATCATCAATTCACTCTGTCCAGACAGACGGCCGTACCACTTACTATCCTTATCTTCTCCTACACACTAATTTATACAATTTTTTAATACACATTTTTTCGTAAAAAGTCAAAAAGTTAACCCAAACAATCATTTTTTTCCCTCAACTTTTTAGTCCAAAAATTTAAAAAGTGCACTTATTTAGGACACCCTAAACAACCCCTAATTAAGCCTTTCTTCTTGGAAAAGGATCGTTTTCACAATAATATAGCAATGATAGCAATTAATTTCACTATATACAGAAATACTAGTAAAATTGGAATACTTTCTTAACGTATAATATAATGTTCTTCTATCAATATTCAGACTTCTGAAACCATGAGAAAGATAAGACCACAATGCTCAACGTATTCTTGGGGCAGCAAGAGCAATAAGGATGCAAGATTAATATCAAGATCACCATTCAATATAAGACCAAATAGCAGCAAAAACATAAGAATTTCAACTAGGGCATGCTGATTTTGAAATTTTTTCCCTTCCTTGCCAAGTCTATGATCTGGTTTAAAACTTTTTAAAACAAAAATATAATCCAATCAGATATGAAAAGAACATAGTTATTCCAAACAAAACAGCATGCAGACCTGGCATGCAGTATTGTCCCCATACTTCCTATTTGAGTTGCAATAACCTAAGAAAAAACTCAAAAATGTTAGATGTTCCCCCATCCACAACAATACCACAGTCCAAATAAATGGAAGCATAGAACTCACAAGAAAATGATCATCGTAGCTACAAATGACTAAATCCGTTTTATTTCCCTGCCAAAATAAAAATAAATAAATAAATAAATATAAAAAAAAAATGTAAACAAACAACTGATAATCAAAGTTGTGTTGAGTTTCTTGACAAAACATGTTAAGAGTTCAGTTCAAATTAATCACACTAGGGCATTCACAGGTCGGTTTGGCTCGGGTATACCCTTGGCCCATCATCATCCAAATCAACACCATCGCCTTGGGAAAGCAGTCATCCATTATCGACTGACTCACTGTTCGAAATCAACCGACAAGTAGAAATGCATAAAATTGGGAAGTAACTAAAATAAAACCCAAATAAAAAGGCCTCAGAGAAATGCAACTAGCAGTAAATCAATTCAAGTTGTTGAAACTAAATTTTATCTGAACTAGGCATCCCAACAACATATATACTATAAATATAGGTCAAAAGTGGAAAATGAAACTCAACATCTCCATTATGGACAAAACAGAACAGGCATTAAATCAAACAGGTTGTGTGCAAAAGGGTATACGACTATCGAAACAGAGCGTGCTATTTTGTGAGCGTAATTCAGATGAAAATTAAGCAGTATATAAGAAAACAAAGCACGTATGTCAGGAAATTGAATAGCAACAATAATCATAGACAGGGAATAAGAAAAGAAAATAGATTCACCTTGATATCAAGCGAGAGCTTCTGGTGGGTTACAGGAAATGGAAGACCTGAACTACCCATTACTATTATCTTCTATGGAGAGAGAGAGAGAGAGAGAGAGAGAGAGAGAGAGCCTTGCTTGCTGAAGAATTCAGAGATCTTCTGCTGGCCAAGGTAATCGGGTTTTTTGGGTGATTGAAAAACCTAAACCCTTGCCTATTGAAAAACCATTGACTCCGGTTTAAAATCTGCGATAATATTGTTGACCTGAACTGACTCCGGTTTATGTCAAGGGCACAAATAAGGGCTTTTACAATATCACCAATCACTTATTAAAGTTTGTTTAGGATGTGCTGTATAAATATATTTTTTAATTTTTTTTGATTAAAAAAATAGAAAAAAAATTTATATTTGGAATAATTTTTTAATTTTTTATGAAAATATGTATAATAAAATTAAAATGACCATTCTATCTTTGTTGACTTTTTGACTTTTAATCTTTTGACTTTTGAATAGTTGAATTCAAAAGGCAAAATAACAATTTTTCCCTCTAGGCTTCCTCCAAATAGTATGAATTTTTTGATTTTTTTAGTAACTTTTAACTTTTGTAGGTTATTCCAAACAATCTCTCATCAAATTTAAATGGGGAAAATTAATCTAAAGTCTCTCTCCCATTTTTAGTAATGAAAGAGATCTACAATATTATTTTTTGATATCTAAAGGGCCTCAATCCCATGCACATTTATCGCAGAGAAATTTGATGTATCTCACGTTCTCTATATCTCTCTCGCTGCTATTTTCTTTTTTTTTTTCCTCTCTCTCTCTCTCGTTGATCTCAACGACGATCTTCTTCCCTAGATTTATCTATATCTCTCATCCTTTTCTCTCATCCTCGGCTTCTTACCGCCACTGCCGTCCCCATCATTGCCTTAGATTGTCACCACCACCATCGTTTCAGATCACGATCGCCGTTGCCATCTCCATCATCGTCTCTTCTTCTCTCTTATCTAGCCACCACCAGCGTCCCTCATTGCCACTACCGTTACCGCCGCAGCTCTGCCTCTATCGCCAACAAAGAAGTAGGGGAGTGGTAGTGGGAACCACTATTCTAGTTACTGAATCATCAGACGAAAACCCAATTATACCACCACCAGACTCTGCAATTACCATCACTAAATCTCGCCTCATTATCAAGCCAGATGAACCTTTCTCAGCTACGCTTACAACAATTTCGGCTCTGCCCAAGATGGTTAGACTTTGATTCCCATTTTCAAATTTTTCTTTTTTATTTTTTTTATGATTTGTTTGTTTGTTCGATTGCTTAATCAGTTAAATTTTTATTCATATTGATCTTAGTGAAACATTAGATACATACTAGAAATGTGTTTGGATTGAATTTCTCTGGTTTGGACCAGAGAAATTCTCTCGTTTGAACTAAATTCTCTTTCGTTTCTCTGATTTGGATTGAATTTTCTCTATTTTGGATTGAATTTCTTTGGTTTGGACTAAAGAAATTCTCTAGTTTTTCAAATGGAGCACAGTGAATTGCTTTGGGTTGTTTTGGGAAGATGGTAAAAGGTGACTTTTTGGCTTTTAACCAAGCTTTTGACTTTTTTAGACAAATGATTTGGAAAGTTGGTAAAAAGTGACTTTTTGACTTTTTTAGTTAATAATTTTTTTATGTTGTCATATCATCATGGCATAGTGTAAAATGACCAAAATACCCCATTCTCATTTGCAAATTACAGAATTTCACATGCTCTAGCTCCTTATACATTGTGACATACTCATCTTATGGATATGCAACGTTTTTTTTTTTTTTTTTTTTAAATAAAATAAAATAAAAAATTCAAAATATTTCATTTTTACCTTTAAATGTCTTCCTAAAAAATAAAAATACAAATTGTATAAAAATTCACCAAGGATAAAAAATTAAAAAAAAAAAAAAAACTATTGTTTTATGATATTCAGCTTCCAGCTTCCCAAATGGGTTTCAAAACAAAAGTAAATCCTCATATGTAAATTAAAAATAAATAAATAAATAATTTTAAAAAATAAAAATTATATATATATAAATCATCATAAAAATAATAAGAAAAATAAAAATAAAGCTTCACTAGGCCAAAATAACTCCTCATATGTAACCATATATATTATTCGTAAAGATTGATTACAGCCGTAGCTCACGGCGATTTTGCACCAACACATTTCTAATAGATTTTCTAAATTCGTTCATTTCTATATCATCATCACCTGCTGGGTCAAGCTCATCATCATCACCAACACCCGCTGCGTTGGGCATGTCGCTAAAAATAAAATGTTCCGCATTAGCAACCCTGTTGAATGCTTCATCTTCATTTGAGTTGCGGCGTATGAAATTAGGTAGTGCCATTGAAGCCCCAACCAATGGCACTTGCACTTTTCCGAAATCATACCGAGGCATGTTATGTAGAAAACCCAAAGGCGCTTTTCCACACTAATGTACGCTCAATTGCACTCCTTAATGAGGAGTGCACGTGTTAAAACTTCGTCATGCTATGCGTTTCGCCCAACACACTGAATCGTTCTTGGTGATATCGACATCCTTTAAACGGTGCAAGAAAGCCTTTATGATTCTTGTACCCTGCATCAACAAGGTAATACTTTCCTGTGTGTGTCCAAATAATTTTAATTAGTAACCTTAGTCAATAAAAAGACAATAAATCAGTTATGATATTGAACAGTGCCACTTCATTTTACCTTCTACTAGGTGTGGGAATTTTTTCGCCGGATCTTGGGTAACTTCGTTAAATACTCATCATTATGCATACTACCCTCCTAGCCGCAGGAGATGAACGTAAAACACAAGTCAAGATCGCAAACTGCAAGGATATTTTGCGTGTGTCGTCCTTTACGACCAAAATATGGCGGTGCCTCACGCGGATTCAAATTTGCCTTCACGTGCGTCCCATCCAACGCCCCAATACGCCTCTTGCATGCTCATATAATGCAAACATGGCATAAGTGACTAGTAAAATTACATTTTGGACATACACAATTATTTTGACACATGGCAAATTAACGAACGTTTTACACCTCACCCTGAATGGCAAATATTTTGGTTGTGACTCCAAGTATGGATGTCTACTATTTTGAGGCCTTGTCGGTGCAAAGGCTCGTAAATTCCTTCATTGCTCTAAGAACACGCTTAAAATGACGCCACACTGTCTCCCCTAAGTGTTGGAAGCGGTCTTCAATATCCCAACTTGGGAAGCCTCGCAACACGTACATAAACATCCCCACACTCTCAACTACATCAATACCATGCGGACGCTGCGGGAGTTCGAGACCAAAATCGGCTACTAATGTGTTACACAATTTTATGAACACATCCCTTGGCATCCTAAAATTATGCTGAAACGCTTCTTCTCGGCCTGTAAGCATCTCCTGCATCCATTATCTCCCAGTCAACGCAGATGTGTGAAATGGAGTCCTGTCAACATATGAGTACTCATTGGCCACGCGTGCAATTTCTAGCCATATCATTGATGTTGTCATTTCCATCTCTCCGATTGTCTCGCGTATCCACGTATTAATTTGGCCATTGCACACAACACCCGCGTTACTACCCTCTTGCGGATCCGTTGATGCTGTATAACAAATTCAACCAAGACCACAAAAAAAAAAAAAAAAAGAAAAAAAGAAAAGAAAAAAAGAGGTGATTCAAATGCGTAACATATGTTACTCTTGCAACCATGCAAGCCTATTGGAATCAAATTTGAATAACAAGAACACACCTTTACTAAGGGAACGTCAGCTAAAGTGTGAATATCTTAACTGCTACTGAAATTGCTTACCCTTGTGATGCGCATGTATTGGACACCCTTGTGTGCAAATAAATAGGTAGGCTTCCCCAACTACAAATTCATTCCTGTGGGCACGTGAATACCTTGGCCAGGTATTTGTACACCATCACATGGGCAAGTGTATCCCCTTTTAGCAAAAATATCAATTCACATAACTTTTACAAAAGGTATAAGATTCCAATTGTAGTCAGCATGTACAAATAGGTTTCACTTTTTGGATTTATATTAGTTGTTTAATTGAGAACATGTCTTTTTTTTTTTGCTCTAAATTAAGTCTTTGTACTGTAATTACTTTTTCCCAATTCAATTGATTTTCTTTCTTTTTCTGCTGCTAGATTGAACCCTAAATCTTAATTCCTTTGCAGCTTTATTTCAATATTTTTCTACTTTTCAACAACAAATGGTTCATAGGCCATTGGAAAATGGCTCTACTTTTACTAGTCTGTAGAGTTATTACAGGAAGGGTTCATAGGCCACTGGGGAACATACAAAAAATTGTACAAGATTATGCAGGTATATGTACCAAGGTATAAGATTCCACCTGCAGTCAATATGAATGTCTACCATAACAGCTGGGTTTCACACTACTATCCAAAAAAAAAAAAAAAAAAATTAATTACACACAAAAAAAAAAAAACATATAAATAAAAACAGGAAAAAAAATAGTAACTAAAAGTGAATGATCAGACTGTGCTGTCATGTATAATCCCCTATTATTTGGAATAGTCACACAACTACCATTCAAACTTGTTTAACATTTAAGACACCATAACAACTGGGTTTCCCACAACATAATAGGAAACAAAAAAAATAGAAAAAAAGCATATAAATAAAAACATCCCAAGTTCAGAAACATAAGTAAATAAGCAAAAAAAAAGTAAAAAAAAATAAAAAAATTGTAACTAAAAAAAAATGATCATACTCTACTGTCATGCATAAGCTCCTAATTTTTGGAATGGTCACACACCTACCATTCAAACGTGTTTAACGTTCAACATTGCATAACAGCTGGGTTTTACACACCATAATAGGAAACACAAAAATAAAGAAAATAAATAAACATATCCCAAGTTCACAAACAGAAGTAAATAAGAACAGAGAAAAAAAAAAAAGAAAAAAAAGCACGAAGTAGTTAACATTGCACTTGTTCCTTCCAAGCTTTAATTAAGGTCAAGCACCCCATCCCGCCCAAATAGAGATACACTGCGGGTTCCACTGACAACAGTTGGATGACATATGGCACACTTCTCTTTTAACCACGCAACAATGCAATCAAGGGTGAGGCCTATCATGAGGTCGCGGTTGTCCGGTGAATCCATTAGCAAGCATGCAAACGAAAATAACGGACCACCCAGCTCCAATCCTGGAACATTCATAAACCTCACAAGACAATCCCCAACAGTGTTCTCGCCCCTTCCTGTCACAACATATTGGGTGATTTTCAGCTCCCTGCTTTGTTTGCTAACAGCCTCCACAAGGTTGTCCATGCATCGCCAATCGCATCAGGGTCGCCTCTTCGACGCTTATGCTATCGATCCATCCGCAGTGGATCAGGGGAGCATCATCAAATAGCGAAGAATCAACCACGTTTTCGCCGCCTCTATCAGGCACAGTAATAGGTGGTGTGCCATCACTAAGAGGTGCCATGCCATTGTCAGCGTCTGCATCATTGGCGACCACATCATCATCACGGATTTCAGTTAGGGTCCATGCATGTTTTCCTGTTGCAGAAGCTCCCGAGTACACCATTTCCATAAGCTCCAAGTGCTCCAAGGGCTTTCTCTTGAACTTTGCACATCGCTGGTTCATCTGACAGAGTAAAAAAAAAATGTCAAACAACCCAACAACAATTACTTTGTAAACAATAAAATGAAGAAGGCAGCTATTATTTGGAAAAGTAAAGTACATCATACCGCTTGCATTTTCGCCCACCAATGCTTAGGTGCTGTGAACAAACCCGTGGCCTGGTCATATCCTATTCCTGTGAAGCCTTGACTAGCATCTTGCAACTTTCTCCAGGCAACCCAATCTTTTTTCAGATTGTCATATTTGTTTTTTATTTGTTTGGCCGAATGTCGCATTCTGGTTTTCTCATAGAACTTATTGGCAATATTCTTACACCCAGTGCTAGATAAGGCACATAGTTGTTGGTTACGTTCCTTCATTTCACCAAGGACAAGTTGTAGGTACAGCTTAGTGTTGTCACTATCCCAAGTGCATTTATGGATAGGTGAGTTTTGGCTTGATGTCACACCCTTGCCATGTGTTTTCGAAGGGGTACGGGGTGAAGTACAAGTGGTTGCCATCACACTACGAGTGGGTCATAAGTGTAGTTCACAAGAAAATGAGCATACAACACAAGACAATTAATTACATGTATAGAAGTAGCAATACAACAACGCATGCAATGCAATTAGTTAATTTGTTTATAGTACAACAACGTAGCAATGGTTGTAGACAACAAAAAATAAGCTTTCTTGAATATGAAAATACATACATTCATAAAAAAGTTCATAATGCATTACATCGACATGTCTAATACAGTGAAAGAGGCATAATATGCAAGTTACACATATAACTACGTCCAGCGTCAGGGTGTTCGGTCTTGAAAATAATACAAAAACCCACAAAATGAGCATGAATCACATACGAAACAACAAGGCAATCACTATGACGCTCAACGCACCAACGACTGTCCAAAGCAAACGTAGGCTCTGATCTATGTGATCAACATCACTACGTAACCCCAGATCGACATCATTCGGAGGGAGGTCATTAGCAACCCTTTCTCCGCGAAACTCGTCACACCAACCTACCCACGAAACACATTTCTGGCATACACAAGTTCAGTAGTTAGAGTTATTTATTTATGACATAACCGTAAATGACAAGTACAGGAGTACATGCATTGAATAGCGGTAATACGCACCGTTGGACTAGGGCAAACATAGTATGCACGACTTGGGTTTTTGTTAGATCTAGAAATCTTTACAAAGCAGTGTCCAAAACCACATGCACGCATCCTTCGAGGCCATGAAGAAGTGGCAGTTGACATCGAAGAAGCCATTTTTGTGGTGTGTAGTGGAATAAGAAATGTTAACATGTCTACTTATAGTGGTGTGGAATAAGAAATGTCAATGGATGTGTTTCTTAAATCCCAGATGCACGTGTCATCATATGGGTGTTGGAAAAATGTAACCCATGGACAACTTGTGACTTATTACATGTAGAGAACACCTAATATAGATAATCTTAAAATGAAATTTGTGGCTTTTTTGGCTATTATACCATTTTCTCAATTCATGTGAAAAATGAAAACATGCAAGCCATCTTTGCACTTCCCAACAGTACTACCACATCCACCATATGACAAAAAAATTGAAAGAACTAGTTGGGAGCATAAGGACCAATTTCAACATCAGCTTTTCCCGAAAAAATAAAAAGGGAATGGAGGATAAGATTTTTAAACTATGTTGAAGCAATTGTTTTCTAATTGCAGGATAACATAGATGAACCTTATGAAGTTTCACTGTTTTCTAATTGCAGGATAACATTTGATCTCTTAAATGGTTTAGAGCTTATAAAAATAATGGTTTTAAGGTTTGTGAAGACAAAAGGACAAATAATGGGCTTTGAATGATTTTTTTTTTTATTTTTAGAATGGATGACACTTGGTGGATTATAAACTGCAATTTTGCTGGAAAAATATCTTCTTGGGGGTTTTCCGACAGCAATAAAGAGAAGTAGAATAACAAGGACAAGGAATGGAAGCAAACAAAAAGCACACTCTTTGTCAACCAAACTTTTCAAACTTCATCAAAGTACTGCAATATCATTTGGCATGGTAGCTTCAATAAGAGATGTAACGTAAGGAGGAAAATTCGAGGATGTAAGATAACTAACTTAAACCTTTGAAGGAAAAAAAAAAAAAAAAACCACCAAGTAAAAGTTTCATGAGGCCAAATAATCATAAAACATCTGGAAAAAAAAAAAAATCCAAGTATTGAAGCTTGTGATCAACCACAAAACAAATAAAAAAACAATAACAAGAACAAAAACACACAGAAGTAAAAGTGTTATGAGGTCAACATAATCAAATATAATTCCAGGCAATTCAAGTAGGTAAGCTTGTGATCAACCACAAAGGCAGGAGATTGGAGAAGAGGACTCATCTCAAAGCTGTTTGGCAGTACAATGCCTACGTATGGACCTTCCTTGTTTATTACATTCATCTTTTTCAGCACATTATGAGAAATTAAAGCATATGATCCATTCACAAAACCCAGTAGAAGAACAAAACATCCCAATGACATTAACCTCATATGAGTATCCATATCTCTGTCTCTCTCTGGAAATTGAAAAGCTTTGGAGAGCATTCAATGGTGGAGACACAGACAGATTTGTGAATCTAATCAATGTGAAATTAATAAAGAAGAATATAAAATTTGTTTGGTACCATCTATAAAAATAAAATAAAAAATTAAAAAAAAAAATCTTTATTCATCAACTCTGTTTTTCCTATGGTTGGAGATGCAGTTCAGTGGCTATAAATACCAATAGGCCTTTTTTGTTTTTGTTTTGTTTTGTTTTTTTTTGTTTTTTGGTGTAGTCGATAGATGCAGCCATGTACACAAGCAGAATGAGTCATTGGTTTTGTACAGAACCAGGTACATAAGCAGAATGAGTCATTGTAAGCTTCTCCAACTCATTGTTTTTTGTTGTTCAAAAGCAAAATAAGCAAATCTGAAAGGGGTAACCATAGGTCGCAATTAACAAAGTTCTACTAAATTTGTTTCATCGCAAAATAAGGCCAGCAGAAGTAGTAAAAATAAAAATGAAAAATAAATAAATAAATAAATAAATAAATAAAGCACACAGTGGGTAAGAAGATGGCAATCAGATCAGTGTTTACCCAAAAAATCCCAAAAAAACAAAAAGAATAGCAGATGGTAGTCAGAAAGCCAAATAACACTTGTAATGTCATCAAGGGAACTGAAAATTAACAGATCTATTTGTAATTTAATGGTTTCTACACAATTGGTTGCAAATCACGGGTAGCAGATTTGTAGCAGAGGGAAGAGGCTTACATGATTCTGTAGATCAACCGAGGAAGATGACTTGGTAGAGGGAATTCGGTGGCGATGTCGATGGCCGACGCTAGGAACAAGTCTTACGTGGCGTCCACAGTAGCGGTGCAGTGGAGCGAAGCCGATCTGAGAAGGGAAGAAGAACAAGAGGCGTGAGATGCAAAATGGTGAAATGTTTTGACGAAACAAACCCTAAAGTGAATGGAGGGTATATTTGTAAATACCCCCTCCTGCGTTTATTGAGCTTCCCAAATGAGTTTTCGAACAAAAAAAGCCACGTTTAGAGTTTTCATCAAACGCCCAAACGCGGCTTTTAACCACATTGCCAAAACAAGCCTTTGTATCTGAAAAGTCTAGTTTCAAAATTTGACAATTTTGTTGAAAGAAATTTTAATTTTCTCTAGTTTGATTTGAGAGTAATTCTCTCTGCACGTAATGAGACAAAGGAATTTCTCTGATTTGAAGAGAATTTATCTAGTTTGGAGATAATTTCTCTGTGAAGTGCAGAGAATTAGACTTGAGAAATTTTCTATGAACCAGAATTTCTCTGTAAATTTTTCTGGTTTGTATCTGTGATTATTTGTTATGTTGATTGGATTGATTTCTTAATTGGCTATCAATTGTGTCTGAACCCTCTCAAGTGTTGGTTTTTTCTTGTTTGATTTGTTTAGGTTAGTGTTTATTGGATGATGGGTTTTTGGTTATTAGAGTTTCTTATTGATTGAGTAATAATGTTACTGGATTTAGTTTCTTCAATTAGTCATAATAGCATCAATTTCTCTAGTTTAGAATTTCTTTGGGCAAAGAATTTTCTAATTCCCAAAATTTCTCTGGAGAATTTCTCTGGGAAATTCAGAGAAATTATCTGGATCAAATTTTCTCTAGATCCATATTGAAGGACCTTAGACATTATAAAAATATTGTATGTCTTTTATGCTATAAAATCTTAATACCAGGGATCCTAAAAAAAATCTCCCATTTAAATGTGATAAAAAAATTAATTAAAATAACATTTTAATCATTTTATCAAATTGATAACAAATAAAGGAAGAGTTAAATTTTTCATCAAATCAATAGAGTTTTTGACATTTCATCAAATTTTATAGGTGGGTTGTTGGGTCGGACGTCCTTCAAACAATTGGGCTATTTTGAAAATTACAATAAAAATCAGTTTTTTTGATTTTTTTTTTTTAAAAAATGTGCAAAACAAAATAGAGAGATAATGTGACCTAAAAAAACTAAAAAGCCAAAAAGTTTACTTTTAACCAATTTGCCAAATTTTTTATCTGAGGATGTCTGCCCGAACATCCTCCCAGACAACCAAGATAGTAACAAAATTTTGATAAAATTTTTAAATTTACATTGGATATATAAAAATTTATACTCAAATTTAATGAAAATTTTGATGAAAGATTGGATCTTACACAATTTTAGCTTCTTTGAGAACTAATTATTTTAGTTGGTTTTTTAATTTTTTATAAAATATGTACAAAAAGTAGAGAGAATAAATGATTTTTTGACTATTTTAAAGTATTCAAAAAAATTAACTATTCTTTCTACTTTTTTACATATCTTTTGGTAACAAAATTTTAAAAAAAAAATTAACAAAAATAACTAATTTCCAAAACAACTCACAATAATGATGTGAAAATTAAAACACTAATCATATCTTCGTAATAAGTTTTAGTTTAATTTTTAAAACTTTATTATTACTTATTTTAATAGTTTAAAATTTTGTTATTGTATAACGTCGATTTTATAATAATAACGTCGATTTATAATAAAAATTAAAATAAATTATAAATTTCTCATGAGATTTACTTAAAATATTAATTGCCTTTTATGTTCTGAAAATTACAAAAACCCTTTTGTTAGAATTTTTTTATTTAACATAATTAATAAAAAAAATAAATTTGTTAACTATTATCCTATAAAACAATAAAATTATTTAAATTATTAATTGAAAAATATTTATGATATTGTTAATTGATTTGATAATTTATAATAAAATGAGTAATTTGTTATGTGATGAGAAACTTGAAAGGACGGGATGTAATTTTTAAATTATAAGAGTAATTTGTATTTTAGGTAAGTTTTGGAGAGTGTATTTGTAATTTATTTTAAAAATTATTTAATTTTTATGAAACTTTTCTAAGATTAAACACAAAAAAATAACGCCAAGTTTGTGTAGGAAGAAGATTGAAAACAGCAAATGTGAAATGGGGAGTACTAGGTGAGCATTTTTGTGTTTTAGCATATTGGTCCCGTTTGATAGAGTTGTGAAAAAGTGATTATAGATTATAACTTAATAGATTATAGCTTATAATTGTGAACATAAGCTGTTAATCTATTTGGTGCAGCTGTGAGATTATGGATTTAGGAAGTAGAATAGTGTTTGGTTGAGATGTAAAATAACTTTTTGCTGTGTAATTGTCTTTTTTGCCCTTATATGATATAAAAATGATTATTTTGTCATTTTTTTTTTCAATTTTAATTTTTTAAAAATTATTTCATTAATAAAAGTTAATATAATTAGTATTACAAAAATTATTATTTTCATTTCTTCATTATAAATTAATTAGTATAAAATTATTTCATTTTTTCATTATAAATTAATTAGTGTCAATTAATGGCTTATTTTCATTTTTTCATTATAAATTATTATTTTCACTTTTTCATTATAAATCAATTAGTATAAAATTATTTCATTGTAAATTAATTAGTGTCAATTAATGGCTTATTTTCATTTTTTCATTATAAATTATTATTTTCACTTTTTCATTATAAATCAATTAGTATAAAATTATTTCATTATAAATTAATTAGTGTCAATTAATGGCTTATTTTCATTTGTTCATTATAAATTATTATTTTAATTTTTTCATTATAAATCAATTAGTATAAAATTATTTCATTATAAATTAATTAGTGGCAATTAATGGCTTTTTGTAATCAATTAATACTAAAATTATTAATTAGTATTAATTAATATAAAATTTATTTTAGTAATGGCACAATTGTCATAACTTGAAATTGTGAGGGGCATTTAAGTCATTTTGCCCCTCAAATGGCAGCTGCGCACTTAAACTGTTTGGAAAAGCTTCTCATGTCTCACTCAAAGAAAAAATTGATTTTTGACTTAGAAAAAACTATAATCTGTATTATTAAATTGAACCAAACACACCAAAATAGCTTAAATTAAGCTAAAAGCTGAAATAAGCTGAAAATAAGCCCTACCAAACAAGGCCATTGCATTGTATGTTGATGTTGCCATGTTTAGTATGTTCACCATAAAGCTAAGTGCTTAAGTGATAAACTATTTAAATGCCTGTGGATGAAGGCTAGTTGCTCGAATTTGAATATTTTGATTAATGTACATTTAAGCCCACTTTTTCAAATGGCACATTCACAAACTCTTTTAAAAAACAAACATGAAATCAAATGTTTCAATTCTTGCAAATTAGTCTATACTTGTGTGCACATCATATAGTAATGTTAGCTTAATAAATCGGAACAAGAGCATATAATATAAATAAGATTCACATCATGATTAGTAGAAGCCGATCTTTGATCGGGCGAGCGCAGGTGCTCAATTCATGACATTTCCCTCTCGTATCCAAGTTCCCTAGCTAAGACAATCTTGGTGATAACAGATATGTGGCCTTTGGCACGAGTCATGAGTTTTCTAAATTTCCCAAAAATATTTAGGTGGCGACTCTATATTTGGCAAAACAGTCCATTTTTGACATTTTTTTATTCAAAATTGATTTTTCAAAAAGATTTGTCAGATTTGGACTCTTTGGTGTTTATCTATTTCATATTGCACTTGTGAGATTAGATTCAGAACCATAGGAGTCCGATACTGTAGGGCTTATTCGTCTTCCGAAAGGAGCGCAAAAAGTCGAGCTACACCTTCATTTTATCTGTAACCTTTTACCACAAGTCTTGCTTTAAACTTGTCTATTGAACCATCTGCTTTCATTTTTCTCTTGAATATCCATTTATATCCAAGCGGTTTAGAACTGGGTGGAAGATCCATCAATTCTCAAGTATGATTTTGCATAATGGATTCAATTTCATTATTAACAGTCTCTTTCTACAAAGGTGCTTCAGGACCTGTCATTGCTTCTTTAAAGCTGTGAGGTTTATTTTCTAACAGGTATGTCAGAAAATCTGGATCAAAAGATTTTAATGTTCTTGCTCTCATACTTTGTCTTGGTTCATCATCAGTTAAATTCTGTTGGTTGAGACCATTACTAGTCTCTTGTGTTTGATTGTCATAAGTCTCTTGACTTTGTGTACAATCATAAGTTTTTTTCTATGAACTTAATTCCTGTCTTTTTGTGTAAGGAAAAACATGTTCAAAAAACACAGCATTCATTGACTCTATAATAGTGTTCACATGTATATCAAGTATTTTTTATTTGTAAGTCAGAAACCGATATGCACTACTATTCTAAGCATAACCAATAAACACACAATCCACTATTTTTGGTCCTATTTTAGTCTTTTTCGGAACAGGAACTTCTACATTTGTCAAACACCCCCATACTTTTAAGTATTTGTAGGAAGGTGGTCGATTTTTTCACAATTCGTAAAGAGTGCTATTCGTTTTCTTGTGGGGTATTCTATTAAGAACATAATTAGCAGACAATATTGTTTTCCATCACAAGTTCTGCGGTAAGCCTAAACTTAGTAACATGGTATTCATCATTTCTTTAAGGGTTCTATTCTTCTTTTTAGCAATTTCATTTTGCTATAGAGAATAGGGTGCTGTAGTTTGGTGAATAATGTTATGTTATGCACAAAATCCATTTAAAGGTACATCATATTCACCACCCCTATTAGGGCTGTTTAAAAATCCGTTCAAACCGGTAATTCAGAACGAACCAGATCAAATCATACGGTTTGGTTCGGTTTCGGATTAAGAAATATGAGAACTGTAAAAACGGTTCGGTTAATGGATTTTATGAAAAAACCGTGATTCGAACCGAACCGGACCGAATTTTAAAAGATATATATATATATATAATATCAAGTTTTATTTTTATTAGTTGGTTTTTTATAATTTTAATAATATTAGGATGGTATAGATATGTAATATTGAGTAATGCCTTAGTATTATTAGTTTTTATCATGAGTTAAAATATAATTAGTTTGAGTAATTATTTTACTAATATTAACAATTTATTCTTGTAAATAGAAATTTTTGGAACCGTAAACCAAACCGAAACCGAACCGTTTTTCGGTTTGGTTCTGGTTCAGTTTTACAAGTGTAATGGTCTGGTTTGGTTCTCAAAATCATAGAACCGTTAGGATCGGATCGGTTTGGTTTTTGGATTTTCTCAGAATCGAACCAATCCGGACCGTGTACACCCCTAAGCCCTATCACTTCTAACCATTTGATTTTCAACTTCAGTTTTGTAGAGTTTAAATATTTCTAAGGCTTCATCTTTACGTATAAGTAAACATACATAACAATATCTTGTGGAATCATCGATAAATGTTATGAAATACTTTTTGCCTCCTCTAGTTTGAACAAATTTAAAATCACATACATCAGTTTGAATTAATTCTAGAGGTTCGGTTTTTCTTTCAACCGATTTAAATAGAGCCTTAATTAGTTTTGCTTCTACACAAATCTCACATTTATGATTAGGATCAATTTCAAACTTTGGTATATAATCCAAGCCAATTAATCTACGCAAAACATCAAAATTTACATGTCCTAATCTACCATGCCATAAATTTGACTCAAGAATATAGGCAAAAGATGTGTTATTCTTATTAACAAAAAGTTTTGGTACAACAGTCATTACATTCAACTTGAAAAGACCATCACTCATGTATCCCTTACTAACATACATACCACTCTTTGTTAATACAAATTTATCAGAGTCAAATACAAGCCTAAAACCATTTTTACTTAACAAAGAATCAGAAACTAAATTCTTTCGGATATCTGATACGTGTAGTACGTTATTGAGGGTCAATTCTTTTTCCGATGTCATCTTCAAGACTACTTTTCCTTGTCCAGCCACATCAAAAGTAGATGAATTTCCCATGAATAGTTGCTTACCATT
The DNA here is from genome assembly GCA_025200525.1 of Camellia lanceoleosa. Lineage (NCBI taxonomy): Eukaryota > Viridiplantae > Streptophyta > Magnoliopsida > Ericales > Theaceae > Camellia > Camellia lanceoleosa. Next base: position 201,749,826 of record CM045759.1, on the reverse strand, counting down.
TACAGCCTCATTATAAGTAGTGAACATTTTCTTGTCTGCGCAAATGTGTCGAGTTGCCCTAGTGTCCCCACCATTCCTTGGGATTTCCAACCAAATTAGCCTTAGACACCATAGTAGAGAGATTGATGTCATTTACCCCATCAGAGATGTAATCAAGTTCTGTCACATTGGCTTGATTGGTAGTCTTCTTACTTGTACTTCCGTGATCCTTCTTAGACGGAGGCAATCAGAGGCACGATGTCCAGTCTTGCCACAGTTATAACATTTTCCTTTGAACTTCTTATTGCCATTATTGTCGCCTTATTTAGGATCATCTCCAGCAAACTTTCTCTTTTTGTTATGTGGTTTGGGCACTTGTTCAACCACATTAGCGTTGGACTTAATGGGATTTTTACCATTACTCTTTTCAGCCTTATGGTTATCTTCCTCAATTCTCAGTCTTATAATCAGTTTATCCATGGTCATCTCTTTGCGTTTATATTTTAAATAGTTTTTGAAATCTTTCCAAGCCGGTGGTAATTTTTCCACTAATGCAGCGACTTGGAAATATTTGCTCAGAGACATACCCTCAACATGAATGTTATGTAAAATTAATTGAAAACTTTAAACTTGAGAAATTACCGTCTGGGAGTCTACCATAACGAAGTCCAGAAATTTAACGACAATAAATTTTTTTGTGCTAGCATCCTCTGTCTTGTATTTTTTCTCTAAAGAATCCCACAATTCTTTTGTTGTTTTCAGAGAACTGTAAACATTATACAACATGTTGTCAAGATTATTGAGGATGTAATTTCTCCACAAAAATTAGAACGTTTCCAGGCATCTACAGCGGCAACAACATGCCGATCACTTTCATCCTCTTTAAGTACTAGAGCCTCTTCACGGAGAAACTGGGCCAGATTAAGAGTTGCAAGATAGAGCAGCATTTTCTGCTACTATCTCTTAAACTCGGTGCCATTAAATTTTTTCGATTTTTGTTCATAATTTATTGGAACTTGAACATGGTTTTGGATAGGGACCGGAGTCATTGTAACACTTGGAGTACCACTTTCAGTTGCAGTAGCCATAATATCTTATTACAAAAATCAGAAAAACCAAAACACAAATTAATTTTCTAGTTACTAAAACCAGAAAATAAATTATAATACAAAATAATTTTGTTTTTCTAGTTACTAAAACCAAAAAAAAAAAAAAAATACTATACACTAAATTTCTGTAACACTACTACACAAAATAATATTTTGAAATTGTTAATGACAACAATATATTGCTACTATTTGTCAAACAAAATAAACAGTACATTACTACTATTTATCAAATAGTATATAACTACTATTTGTATTTTCCAACCAAAATATCACTTTGTAAAAGCACCAAAAAATTAATACAATGAACACATAGAAAATTAATTTGTCTTAAGACTGTTGGCCAATCTTCAAAGTATTAGAGGAAAAAGAGAGACTGTTTGATTACAAAAATCAAATTAGTATAAAAATAAAATAAAACAACAGATTCTTATTTTTATTACAAAAATAAAATCCGAAACTGATAAAAATAAATAAAATAAAGAGTAAATTAATTACATACTTTATTAATTTGTCGAACAAATTTTTGATCAAGTCTAGTGCTAAACGCTGTGTCCTTAAGACAAATTTGTCCTCTGCATGGTGCTTTCAGATTGTGGACGTCTATCTCTTAGGATAAAATAATCAACAGTGAATAGTAGCATCACTACAACCTATTCACACAACGAACACATTTTGTGTTTACACTCTTTCTCACAGAAAAAAAATAATGCAGCAGAATGTAGAGAGCAATGACAGATTTTTGGACGAAAATTTTGAGTACAAAACCAAATGAGGGACTTGTCAATTTAAAGGCTTAATGGCGGCCTTTCAGTTTGAATTCAACAGGTAGCAAACTTGTTTGAACAAGTACAAGACTTGTTCAGTTTTGAATGAACAGATACAGGTTTGAATTTTGAACAGATAAAAAATTGTTTGGGTTTGAATTTGAATAAATTCGGATTTGTTTGGACAGATATGGAACCTATACCGAAATTCTGAAGAGGTGCAAACATATTTGAATTTTTCCAACCAAAATTTGAAATTAAAACTGGACAGCTTTTATTTTATCAAAAAATAAAATTAAATTCAAATGTTTTTGGCCCAAAAAGTTAAGTATTGGGCCGGACAATCCCAACCTTACATCACGCACCACACACCTATGGCTTGCCTTTTTCGCGCCCCCTTTCGGAAGGTTTGAAAGAAAGGCCTCACAGTTCGGACTCCTATGGTTCTGAATCTAATCTCACAAGTGCAATGTGAAACTGATAAACATCAAAGAGTCCAAATCCGGCAAATCATTTTGAAAAATTAATTTTTAGTATCAAAAATGCCAAAAATGAGCTGCTTTGCCAAATACAGAGTCGCAACCTAAATATTTTTTTTTTTTGAGAAATTTAGAGTCGCAACCTAAATATTTTTTTTTTGTTGAGAAATTTAGGAAACCCATGACTTGTGCTGAAGGCCACATATCCGTCATCACCAAAGTTGCCTCAGCTCGAGAAGTTAGGTACAAGAGGGGAAGGTCATGAATTGAGTACCTCTGCTCGCCCGATCAAAGATCGGCCTCTACTAATCATGATATGATTTTTTTTATTTATAAATATCATGTGTTCTTATTCCGGTTATTAGCCAACATTACTATGTGATGCGCACAAGCAATTATAGACTAGTTTGCTCAATTTGGAACAATTCAACACATATTTGTTTGTGAAAATGGTTTGAATTTACCACCTCAAGTGGGCTTAAAGATTGCAGATTTGCCACCAACTATAGTGGGCTTAAAACATGATTTGCCACTCAATAAAGTGGGCTTAAAACGCACATTTCTTGAATCGTTTCAATTCAAACAACAAGCCTTCATCCACATGCATTCATGTAATTTAGCAAGTAAGCATATAGCCTCATGGCAAGCATGCTAATCATGGCAACATTCACACTTATGCAAGTATGCTAAAGCATAAAAACTCATATAGTACTCCAAGCCAAGAAGATATGAGTTAGAAAAATATGCATGATTCCTAACTATATAAGATGCCTAATGCAACACATGCGATAGTGCAATTAATAGGCTCAACTACTAATATGGCATATGAATCGATTTGATAACATGCGGTTAAACACGTATTCAGAGAAGTATTGAAATGGTAATGCAGTTTGAATGATGCACCGAGCCTTGGTGCATGCAATACAAATGAATGGATGCAAGCATAAAGTATGCTAATTTGAAACATGTCCCTAATCTAATCATCGAAAGCGATTAAATAAAAGGGAGAAAGACGTGGGGTTGGAAGACATACACACACGCACAATTATTACAACATTATGCCCTCATGAAGGAGGATCTGAATGAATAAGCTAACTAGCTAGTTACGCTAATTAAGCTAACTAATACAAAGTGAAACTCATTAACTATTCTAGTTAACTAATTATTACAAACTGAAATCGAAAAACTAGTTAAACTAACTAATTATTACAATACTTAAATTAACAAGCAAATTAATTAATTAATTTATAACACAAATGCACACAAACTAAGCATGTAAGACATTAAACTATGCTGCCCCTACTCCACCTCGGGAAGTGGAAGATGCACATGCTCAGTTTTGGCCCGAAAAGACCTCCGTTTTGCTCTTGAAAGCCTCTATTTGCAGGGTTGAGCATTTTCAGAATCTTTTTGCTCTATCTTACAAAAATCAACTGAGGTTCACATCAATGACCTACTGGAAATGGATGAATGTTGTCGGCCTTCTGCCGGCCAAAAAGGTGTACTGCCGGCCATCTATGGTGCACTGTCGGCCATGGATGGTGGCTTGCCAACCATTGATGCATTGGATCACCATGCTACAACAGAGTACAAACATAGCCAAAATGTGGTTTTTCTGAGGGTTGTCTGCACACTTTGCTTCTTATTTTCATGGGAAAATCAAATGAGGGACAAAATTTGGTTCATAAACCATCAATCAAGCAATTTCATTGCATGATGGCTTGTGAAACCAATTGTGTAAGTTAAATAAATGCAAAATGAGACCAAAATGGCCATCACCCTATCATGCATGATCAAGGGTAATAGAGACCAAGGAAAGTGGCACATTTCATCACTTTTGAGTATGAAATGTTCCATTTTCTTTGTGTTCAAATTAACGTCCGATTTGAACACATGCAATGCAGCACAAAGAAATGCTTATCTTGCCTTTTTTACTTATCAATTTTGTTTACTCATTTTGATTACCAAGTCATCCTTTAATCAATTAAGTCCTTTGGTGAGTGTCCTCTAATAAAAAGAGGGCTTAAACCAAAAGGTTGTTTTAGGCATGAAAGAGACCTCATGTCATTGGTAATGAACCCCAAAAGGGATTAAACCATTAAGCACAAAACCTCAATTTCATGCTTCAAACAAGCAAATGGTTTGAACCACTTTCAAAGAAAAAATAAAACCAAGAAAGGAGAGAGGTTGCAGCGATGATTAAGTGTTGGAAATGAATGATAAAAGCACTAAAACATGCAACCAACTCAAACCAATGGTGGTTAAAGTCTTAAAACACTAAGGTAGTAAAGGAACTTACACTACAACTATGCAAAACAAGACTCAAAAGGGACCAAACAGCCAAAACAGTGGCAAAATAGTTCAAAACAGAGTGTAAAACATGCTGGACTTGAGCCACAAAAAGCTAAAACATTAAGCTAATACATGGAGCTAACTAGGCATGCAAACAAGATACAAGGAGGGGAGGCTAACCCCTCCAATTTTAGACTTCAAAATAAGTTTTTTTTCCACTGAAAAACCTCTGAAATTTAGTGGTTAAAAGACCCAAAAAAGTTGGTTTGAAAGTGTTGAACAAAGGCACAAAAACCTTACAAACTAAGAAGCAAGAAGGGTGAACCACCCCCTAACTAAAAAAGGGCTCAAACCACCACTTTTAAGCCACAAAAACAGAAATTTTTTCAGTTTAAAACCAGCCCCAAAATAGTAAGAAAAGATGGTAAAACAAGTATATTGAAACAAAGTAAACAAGGCAAGTGTTATACCTTTGAAGCAAAGCTTACGTTTAGGCACCAAACCAAGCTAGAGCTCAAAGAGGGTCTCAAATAACCTCAGCCCAAAGAGAAGCAAATTTGATTAAAGAAGCGTATGTAAAAGTATAGAGAAAACAAGCAACTAAGCACAAAATTGCAAGAGAGAGAAAGAGAAATCTAGAGAGAGAGAGAGAGAGAGATCTTTGTTCCAAAATTTTTAACCCTCAAAAATAGGGAATGAACCCCCCTATATATAGAAAATATTAATTCCATACAAAGAGATCCAACCCTCCACGTGTGGGCAGATGCAAGCCTCTGTGCAACCAGCGGGCACAGCTGGCACAAAATATCTGCAAAAAAACACTAGTGGCCAGCCGGCCATCAGTGATGGCCAGCAAGGCACATCAATGGTTGGCAGGCCAAAAGCCCTAGCCGGTATCCCTCATAGATGGCTGGCAGGCCACCAAAGACTGAAGGGGAGAGAGGCCAAGACATGGTCCAAAAAGGAGACAAAAAGGATATAGGGTTTAGAAAGCTCAAACCTGTGGCGTTCTGTTGAGGACTTTGAGCTCTCGGCGAGCAATCAAACTCGTCATCGAATGTATCTGCAAGAACATCCAAGTCTTGAAGGGCCATCAAAAATGGGGTGTCTACAGTTGCCTCTCTTTGACAGAGCTTGAAGTCATGAAATGACACGAGTGAATGTCAAAGCCCAAAGACGACCCATTTTGACAAGGCTGCAAGACTTGGACAAACAATCAAAACAGAAATAAACGGTTGCGCCCACAGGCTGCCTACGTATCCCTTTGCAAGGAATCAAACTAGCGTAGTTCTGGGGCAAAAATGCAAATGGTATGCAAGATGCTAAAACATAACTTATGATCATGCAATGAGGCTATGTATAATGAAACATTTTAAATGCAAATGCTATGTAATGAAATTGCCACATTCAAACAAACTGAAAACAAGGTAAAACATCCCAAACATGGAAAGAAATAAGTAAATGAACACGCCACGTCTGAAAACTACAAGCCAAACCACATTTCATGCAGAAAAGATGTAAGAAAATTAAAATAAGCTTAATTACGTGACACGCAGGAAAAGCGAAGGGCGATGTAACCATCGGGCTTACCCAAGGTTTCAACCAAGAACCTAATGCGTTGCATGCGTGCGGCGGGAAGATGGTATAAACATTGGGGCGCACCTGAATGTTTTGAACCGAAGGGGTTGGTGTGAACATCGGGGCGCACTCGAATGTTTTTAACCAAAAGGAGGTGATGTAAACACCGAGATGCACCCAAATGTTTGTAACCAAAAGGAGTAGTGTAAATACTAGGGTGCACCTGTAGACACCCCATTTAAGACTTGGGCACTACCGATGGTTTATTTGGTGATGAAAGATGTGCAGGGCAAAGGTTTAATTTCTTCGGCAAGGGGAGAGACAAATCCCAACCTCACAGCCCTTTTTGGACCAAAACTATTTTGATTAAATGATTTAGAGACCTTAAAACCCTCTCTTTAAAATAACTTTTGAAAAAGTTGTTACGATGTTCCAACCTTCGCATTTTGTTAAATGTCGCGTTTTTCGGTAAACCGAGCAAGGACAAAGTGGAAATGAATGAAAGAGAGATGAAATCTTTTGAAAAATCTTTCAAAACACCTTATTTAGGGGTTTGGATTTGAAGAAAAGAGGAGAGGAGAGAAGAAAACAAGTTGGAGAAAAAGTTTGGCATGAATCTGGGTAGGATCGAAACTGAGCAATTTTCACTCAAATAGGAATAACTTTTTTCACACTTGGAATTTTGATGTGAGGCTGCCACCATTGGAAATAAGACTTCAAGGGCTTCAATTTAGGCTCAAGAATGACCTGCAAAGGAGTCCATATGAAGAAGATATGTCCGGTTGAAGTTGGGCCCAAAAAGCAAATTTTTCTGTCCAACCAGAGGTGGAAGATGCTGGCCATAAATGGGATTTTTTGGCCATGTCCCGGCCATGAATGGCCAATGTCAGCCCCCTGCCATCCAAGAGTGTCCCATGCTGGCCAACAATGATCAAGTGCTGGCCAACAATGAGCATGTGCCGACCATTGATGCCAGAAAGCAATTTTTGGCAGATATTTTTGCTTCAGCTGTTCCAGCTGTCTCTCTTGAGATATTTTCGACCCAAGGCTCTCTTTTTGCTATATATGGATGCCATATCTATTGTTTTGAAGGGTGAGAAACATTTTAGGAAGAGTTTTGGGAGCCTCTCTCTTTACACCTCTTTCTCTGCATTCCTCTCTCTTAAGAACCTTTGTACATAAGTGCATACAAGTGTAGATATAGGGATGGCAATTTGAACCTGGCCCGATGGGGACGCGACCCTCCATCCCCGATAAGAGTGGTTTTTTCTCGAAAAATACCCTCGACGGGCCGGGGATGGTATTCAAAAATAAATCCCCGGTGACATTCGGGCTGGGGATGGTGATATATATTTCATCCCCGGCCGCCGCCCCGCCCCGCCCCGATTTATATATATATATATACTATATATATGTTTAGGTTTGGTTGACTAAGGAACAGCAGCTCCTCTCTCTTGCACTTACACTCTCTTACACTCTCTCTCTCTCTTCTCTTCTCTCACTCTCTCTTTTCTCTCCACACAGACGCAATCGGCTCCTCAGGCCACCACCGCCTCTTCCTCCCCCAAGCCACTGCCACCTCTTCCTCCGTCGTCTCTTCCTCCTCCTCCGTTGCCTCTCGCGACCTCCTCTCGCAGCCTCGTCCCCCGTCGGCTCCTCCTCCACCAAGCCTCATCCTCCGTCAGCTCCTCCTCCTCCGTCGTCGCCTTTCGCTTCCTCCTCCCTCTGCCACGGAAGATCTGAGAAGATCCCACCACTGCCACCATCGATTTCTCCCTCCCACCAGATCTGTCTCTATTTTTTTTTTCTTTTTTTGATGTTGCTGTTGATGATGTTTTTGTTGATGAAAATGATGTTGATGATCGATGATGTTGTTGTTGATGATCGATGATGTTGTTGATGATGATTTGTTATTGAGAGAGAAAGCTAAACAGAGAGAGAGAGAGAGGGTTACGGGGATTTTCTGGGATCGGAGAGACTCGATCCTCGTTGGGGGCGAGGCCGGGGGAGGGTGAGGGGTTCCCCGCCGGGGATCGGGGCCGGGGACGGGGAAGTTTGTAGCTTCGGGGATCGAGGACAGGGAGGGTGATCCCCGGCCCCGTCCCGGCCCGTTGCCATTCTTATGTAGATACGCTATCCCTTTGCCTAGACATCCTTGATCAAAGTTGTTAATCTTTGGGTTGAGGTTCTACAAGGTCTTCTTGGAGCTCTTTATAGTGGTTTTGACTTGGTTTTGTGCCTCAAAGTGTGCTTGGCTTCAAGAGGTATAAGACTCACCCTTTAAGCTTGTTTTCATACTTGTTTTTACCACCTCTGCAAACTGTTTTTGAGCTGGTTTTGAACTGAAGAAAACTCTGTTTTTCAGTCCTAAAAATGGTGGTTTAAGCCCCTTTTGAGTTTGGGGGTGGTCCACCATTCATGACTCTTTGCTTGTTTAGCTTTTGTACCATCTTTCAAAGCTTTCTAAAACAACTTTTTTTGGCCTTTTAACCACTGAATTCCAGAGGTTTTTCAGTGGCAAAAACCATGTTTTGAGGTCTAAAATAGGAGGGGTTGGCCTCCCCTCCTTGTGTCTTATTTGCATGAGTAGATAGCCTAACATGTGAGCATGTTTTTGTAGCTTATCTTAGCTTATTTCCAGCATATTTTTGCCTTTGATTTTGCATGTTTAGGACTATTTTGGGCTGGTTTGGTCCTTTGATGCTTTCTTCTTACACTTGTAGTGTAATTTTGCTCACTAGCCTTGCATGTCTAATGAGTTAGCTTATTATTTTAGCATGTGTTGGCTCCACTCCAGCATGTTTTTGGCCTTGCTTTGACATGCTTAAACGTTGTTTTGAATGGTCTTGATCATATGAGGCTTACTTTGTATAGCTATAGTGTAAATGCCCTTGACTAGCTTTAAGTTTTAAGGTCTTTGAGCATGCTTTGCTTGAGTTGTTTGCATGTCATATCATCATTTTACATATGATTTCAGAGCATATATCATTGTCACACTCTCACAAATTCCACTCTTTCATTGTGTTTGAGCGTTGTGCCTTACGCCCTGTTTGTGAGCCAATATGCGAGCATGTTTTTCTTACCTTTTGTGCCTAAGTTTCAGCATGTTTAGGCCACTATTTTGGCATGTTTGAGCTCTGTCCAGAGCTGGTTTGGTCCTTTGAGCATTGTATTGCATGCCTCTAGTGTTGTGTCCTTCACTAGCTCTAATGCTTTTGGCCCTTAACATGTTATGCATGTGTTGCTTGCATGTTGTAGCACTAGTTTTCATGTCATTTTAGCACTGAAAATTCTACACCCTCTCTTTGTTCTTCACTTTTGAATTTGCTTTTGAAAGTGGTCTTGAGCCCCTTGTTGGCTTGAGCATGGAATTGAGGCTCTCATGCCTAATGGTTTTAGCCTTCTCTTGAGGGTTTCTACTAACCAAAAGCATGAGGCTTCTTTCATGCTCAAGGTGCTTGTGGCTGAGGCCATCTTTTCCATTAGAGGACTTTCACATTGAACTAAACTGGTTAATAAATGGCTTGGTAAATGTTAAAATGTGTAAACAATAATTGAATCAAGTAAAACATGACTAGATAAGCATGTTATGTGTGCATTGCATTGTGTTCAATTGGACGTTATATTGAACACAAGGAAGATTGGTTCATTTCATACTCAAAGTGATGAAAATGAGCCAATCTCCTTTGTCTTCATTGCCTTTGATCATCCATGATAAGGTAGTGGTCCTCGTGTCTTGTTTGTTGTGCATTCATTGAATTTGTACAAGTTGGATCCTTCGCCATCATGCATTGAAAATGCTTGGTTGGTGGTCTTTGTAGACCACCCGAACTCGCTCCACATGCCCCCTTTTCGGAGAGGGCGCGAATTGGATTCTAGCTACTTCAGTTCGGACTCCTATTACGATTCTGAATCTAATCTCACAAAGTGCAATGTGAGACTGATAAATCACCAAAGAGTCCAAATTCAGCAAATCGTTTTAGAAAACTAATTTCAATCAAAAAACGCCAAATATGGACTGCTTTGCCAGATTTCATAGTTGCTACCTAAATATTTTATTTTGAAAAATTTAGGAAACCCTGACTCGTACCTAAGGCCGCGTGTTCATCATCACCAAAGTTGTCTCGGCTCGGGAACTTGGGTATGAGAGGGGAAGGTCCTGAAATGAGCACCCCCGCTAGCTCGATCAAAGATCGGCTTCTGCTAACATGATATGTTGTTTTTATAATGACATGTGTTCTTATTCCGGTTATTAATTTAGAATTATTATGTGATGCGCACAGCATACAAGTATAGACTAAATCACTCGATTTGGAACGAAACATCTCATGTTTGTTTTTCGAAAATGGTTTGAAGTTGCTACTCGCAAGTAGGCTAAAGCACGGATTTGCCACCCTCAAGTGGGCTTAAAACGCACATTTTGATGAATTGTTCCAATTCAAGTAATGAAACCTTCATCCACAGGCATTCATGCAGTTAATCACTTAAGTACATAGCCTCATGGCAAGCATGCTATCATGGCAGTCACTTACACACATGCAAGGATGCTAAAGCATAAACACTTACAGTGTACTCCGAGCCAAAACAAGAACTAGTTAGAAATCAATGCATGATCCTACCTATGTTAAGTGCCTAATACAACACATACAAAATGCAACTAAATGGGCTCGGCTATCTAAGATGGCATATGAATGTGACATTTGATACATGTATTCAAAGAAGTGTATTAGAGTACAATGCGGCTTGAATGATGCGCCGAGCCTGGTGCATGCAATACGAATGAATAATGCACGCATGCAAAGCATAAGTATACTAATTGAAACATGCCCTAAAACTAACCATCAAAAGCTGGTAAATAAAAAGGAGAAAGACGTGGGGTTAGAAGACACGTACACACACACGTACGCTTATTACAACATTTGCTCTCTCGACGAAGGGTCTGAATAAAATGAAAGCTAACTAACTAGCTACGCTAATTAAACTAACTATTACAAACCAACTAATTAACTAACTATTCTAGCTAATCAATTATTACAAACCAGATTGAATAACTAGCTAATCTAAGCTAATTAGAATATTACAAAGCACTAAGCTAAATTAATTATAGCACAGGTAATTAACTACAACTAGCTAACAAAAGCGATAAATAGCCTCGCGGGCGAGGGAGATATACATGCTCGGTTGCGTCCTCCCAGAAATCCACCGCCTTGCCTCAAGATGCCTCTGTTTGTACTCTTTTGAACCTTTGAAAATTACACCGATTTCCATATTGCTTTTTTCTGATCTTAAGAACACCTTGAGGGCTGAAATTCCTTATGTTGCTGCAACAGAGCACAGACAGAGGCAAGACAGTGTATTTGCAAGGAAATGTATGCATTTCCACACTTCTTATCATATCTTAAGCTCAAAGGAGTATAGCACTCGACTCTCGAGCCAACAACCAAGCATTTTCAATACATGATGGCCAAAGGATCAAGCTTGCGCAAAACTCAATGAATGCACACATAAGACTTGAAAGGCCTCCACCCTATCATGCACAATTAAAGGCGTCGGCGACTGAGAAATATGACACGTTTCATCATTATGAGTATGAAACGTCTCACATTTCTCCTGTTTGGATTAACGTCCGATCCAAACACATGCAACACAAACAACATACTTATCATGGCCATGTTTTACTTGATTCATTTTGTTTACACATTTTAGATTACCAATTAGTCCCTTAATCAGTTAAGTCCAAAAGTGAAAGTCCTCTAATTTTGAAAGAGTGAATTAGTGGGATGCGATGACACATATTTTAGCACTGAAATGACATGCTAAAGATGCTAAATCATGCAAGACATGCATGCAAGACATGTTAAAGGCCAAAAACACTAAGGCTAGTGAAGAGTATCACACAAGAGGCATGCAATATCAAGCACAAATGGTCAAACCAGCTATGGACAGACCTAGAACAAGCCAAAACAGAGGCCGAAACATGTTGAAATGATAGCCCAAAAGCTTAGACAAACATGCATGCAAGTTGGCTCACAAGCGAAGCATAAGGCCTAAACCTCAAACACAACAAAAGGGCGATAAATGCAAGAATATGGCAGAGGTATATGGTCTAAAATAACATGCCAAATGATGCTATGCCATGCAAAAAGCTCAAATATGACATGCTAGAAGTCTCAAAGGGCAAGGCTAGCAAAGCCAAATACACTATAGCTATGCAAAGCCAAGCATGCATGACCAAAACCACTCAAATCAGACCTAAAGCATGCTAAAACATAGCCAAAAATGTACTAGAGTAGAGCATACACATGCTAGATCAATAGGCTGAAACACCGAATACACTAGGCTAGTGAACAAAATTGCACTACAAGTGCAAGAAGCATACAAGAGGCAACCAAACCAACCCAAAAAAAATTTATGACATGGAAAATAATGGCTAAAAACATGCTTGAACTAAGCAAATTCAAGGCACAAAGACATGCTACTATGCAAGGCTACAAGTAGGATTACACTACAAGTAAAAGAAGCATGCAAGAGGTGACCAAGACAGCCAAAAACAGAGTTATGGCAGGTCTAAAAATTTACAAAAATGTGCCTAAACAAAGCCACTAAGAAGTAGAAACACATGCTCTTTTGATGGGCCAGCAACATATGCAAACAAGAGAAGAGGAGGGGGGACCACCCCCACCCATTTGGGACCTTAAAACCACCTTTCCACCACTAAAATCCCTCTAAGTTTCAGTGGTAAGAAGGCCAAAAAGAGATGGTCTGAAAAGCTTTTAAAAGATAGCAAGAAGCTAAGCAAATAAGGCACAAAAGAGTGAGAGACACCCCTAACTCAAACAAAGCCTCAAACAACCTTTTTAAACACTTTAAAACAAAGGTTTTTGTAGTTGAAAGCAAGGCCTAAAATAGCATGCAAAGGTGGCCAAATATGCAACCAAAACAAAGCTTTAAAGAGGGTATATGACTCACCCTTGAAGCACAGCAAAAACAGCAACTTTCTTGGGCTAAAACCAACTTTCAAAGCTCAAATATGACCTCCAAGAACCTCATCTCAATGATGATGGTTTGGCAGTCTCTTTGCAAAAGTGTGAAGAAAGCTCATTTTCAAGCACTAAAAGAGAAGAGAGAGAGGATTCTAAAGAGAGAGAGAAGGAGAAATTGCTCCTAAAAATTCGGAACCCTTCTTAAAGGGAGAAATCTCCCCTTATATAGAATATGCAAGCTAAAGCTTGCTCAAATCCCTTCCTACACGTGTAGGGAGGATGCATTTTGTGCCTAATAGCTGGCACAACTGGCCCCAAAAATATCTGCAGAAAGTGAAAAATGGCCGCCGACCACTCAAAGTGGTCGACTGACCACCCCACCTAGTCAATCAACCACCTTAGGTGGTCGACAAGGGAAAAAGGTGGTCGACAGGGCAAAAAAAGGGGTCTCCCAAGAGAGGAGAAGGTGGTGGCATGCTGTAGACCACTTGAGGTGATCGACCGACCACCCACCCTAGTCGATCGACCACCAAAAGTGGCTGGCAGGGAAGAAAAGTGGTCTATAGGGGATAAAAGTGGTCTACACCATTGTTTCTCCCTCCAGGCAAAAGGGGAGGACGAAGAGTTGGCTTAAAACAAGCACAAAACCAAGAAAGTTAAGAGACTTAGAGGCAAGGCGCACAGGCGAAAACCTCAGGGACTCCAAACGAGCGCGAACATGCGCAATCATCGAGCATTCAAACGATGACGTCCAAGTCTTTAGGACGGTGAAAAATGGGGTGTCTATAGTCTTAGATCCAATAGCTCCCCTCCTTTGATGTTTTGAGATGATAAGGAGAGGGTGCACTACAAACATGTCCTAGAAAAACCCTCCATTTTTCTCTGTGTGTGCTCTGTTGCAGTTTGGTGTTGCAGCACACAAGTGGCCATCAGTGCCCCATCAGTGGCCGGCAAGGCTTCATCCTTAGCTGGCAATTCACACCCTTGGCCGGCAAGTGGTCGGCAACAAGTCTTCATGGCCGGCAGGCCACTGGTGGATTCCTTAGAGTTGGTTTGGTAAGGTGGAGCAGAAAGTTCCTAAAGACACCCTGCAAACAAAGCCTCTCAAGAGCAAACCGGAAGGCATTTTGAGGCGGCAACCGAGAGCATGCATCCCTCATTGTTCAAGGCAAAGCTTAGGTAGCCTAGCTTACATGTTTTGCATGTTTAATTGGTTTTGTAATTTAATTAGCTAGTTTGTTAATTAGTTAATTGTTGTAATAATTAGTAAGTAGTTTGCTAGTTATTCATTTTGTTGTGTAATAATTAGTCTAATTAGATTAATTAGATTAGTTAGCTTAGCTTAGCTTATTCGAACCCTCCTGCGAGAGGGCACATTGTTGTAATAAGGGTGCGTGTGTGTGTGTGTGCATGCCTTTCAACCTCACTTCTTTCTCCCTTTTACTTATCAGCTTTTGATGGTTAGTTTAGGGCATATTTCGATTAGCATACCTTATACTTTGCATGCGTGCATCATTCATTTGTATTGCATACACCGAGCTCGGCGCATCATTCAAACTGCATTGTATTTCAATACTTACTTGAATACGTGTTTCAAAGCATGTTATCAAATGTTGCACTCATATGCCATCTTAGATAGCCGAGCCTATTTAGTTGCATTTTGCATGTGTTGCATTAGGCATTTTCAACATAGTTAGGATCATGCATGATTTCTAACTAGTTTTCTGTTTTGGCTCGGAGTACACTGTAAGTGTTTACGTTTTAGCATCCTTGCATGAGTGCGAGTGTTGCCATGATAGTATGTTTGCCATGAAGCTATGTGCTTATGTGATTAGCTGCTTGAATGCTTGTGGGTGGAGGTTTGATTGCCTGAATTGGGACAATTCAACAAATACGAGTTTTAAGCCCACTTTGCGAAGTGGCAAAATCATGTTTTAAAGCCCACTTGAGGGTGGCAAATCCGCGCTTTAGCCTACTTGCAAGTAGCACTTTCAAACCATTTTCGAAAACAAACACGAGTTGTTTTGTTCCAATTCTCATGATTGAGTCTATACTTGTATGCTGTGCGCATCACATAGTAAGTTAGCTAATAAACAAGATAAGAACACATGGTTTATAAAACAACATATCATGCTTAGTAGAGGTCGATTCTTTGATCAGGCGAGCGGGGGTGCTCATTTCAGGACCTTTCCCTCTCGTACCTAAGTTCCCGAGCCGAGGCAACTTTGGTGATGATGGACACGTGGCCTTTGGCATGAGTCAGGGTTTCCTAAATTTTCCAAAAACAAAATATTTAGGTGGCGACTCTATAATCTGGCAAAGCAGTCCATGTTTGGCGTTTTTTCATTCAAAATTGATTTTCCAAAACCAATTGCCAGATTTGGACTCTTTGGTGTTTATCAGTCTCATATTGCACTTTGTGAGATTAGATTCAGAACCATGACAGGAGTCCGAATTGTAAATTTGCGCTTTCTCCGAAAGGGAGGTGCGCAGAGAAAGTTGGGTCTACAGTTTCCCTAAACGTTTTTAGCCAAAAGGAGTGGTGTAAACACCAGGACGCACCCAAACGTTTTTAACCAAAAGGAGTGGTGTAAACACCGGGATACACCTAAATATTTTTAACCAAAAGGAGTGGTGTAAACACCAGGACGCATCCCAAATGTTTTTGACCAGAAGGAGTGATGTAAACATCGGGACGCACCCAAATGTTTTTAACCAAAAGGAGTGATGTAAACACCGGGACGCACCCCAAATGTTTTTAACCAAAAGGAGTGGTGTATTCACATGGACACACCCAAGTGTTTTTAACCAAAAGGAGTGGTGTAAATACCGGGACGCGCCCAAATGTTTTTAACCAAAAGGAGTGGTGTAAATACCGGGACGCACCCAAATGTTTTTAACCAAAAGGAGTGATCCTAACGCATCTCACGCGCAAGGAGAGGGAGTAAAATGATGTGATTCGAAGAGCATAAATGACTTCACCAGGAACTTCGCTAAATGAACCATACATACAGTATCGTACCTACGTAAGAAAGAAACTCAACAAGTATAACATATTAAGAGTGCATATTTTATGCACAATTGCAATAATGTTAAGGCATGTTTTATGCAAATGTATTGACAACATGTTCTATGCAAGATAAATTGGAAGCATGTTCTATGCATAAAGGGAAAAGTGCATATTCTATGTGTAAAAGCAGTTGCACGTTCCATGCTGAATTCGAATACATATTCCATGCGTAATTCAAAACAAACGCATATTTCATGCATAATTCAAGAACGAACACAAGGCACACATGCAATTCCCATGAAATGCACGTCTTACAACAACATATGTGAAATGCATATTCTATGCCACAAAGTGAAGTACGTGTTCTATGCAAGAATAAATAGGTCATGCACGTTTTATGCAAGATATCGAAGCATGATTTGATGAAAACAAACTCAAAGGCAACTTCTGATTGACCTCTCGGAAGAATTACAATGTGTTTAAAGGATACACCTCGTTCACGTTGACAAGTAACAAACATTGCGTACTGAAAACACAATATCGAGCTTCCGCAGAGGCATTTTGAACCAAACAATGAATAATCCCTTCACTTCTTGGAAACCAAGGACACAAAACAAAGATCAGAACCCAAGAAAGCATCGCCACTTGTCGCCATGAGAAGGCCGCCGGTCAGGTGCCAGCCAACAATGAACACTGCTGGCCGTCGATGAGCCTTGCTGGCCATCGATGGCAGATTGAGGGCAATATGGGGAATTCGGCTCGGGCCTTTAAGTAGAGCCACTAGGGCTCATTTCCTCATTTTCCCTTGCTCAAAAATTCTCTCCTTCTCTCTCTAGGCCTTTCTTCTCTCTAGATTTGCGCTTTATACGCGTTTTCCAATGCTCTACATGAAGTTGATTCGCTAAATTCTTTTTGTTCACTTCACTTTGAACTGATTGAAATCCA
The DNA here is from genome assembly GCA_025200525.1 of Camellia lanceoleosa. NCBI lineage: Eukaryota > Viridiplantae > Streptophyta > Magnoliopsida > Ericales > Theaceae > Camellia > Camellia lanceoleosa. Next base: position 201,732,687 of record CM045759.1, on the reverse strand, counting down.
ATTTCGGAGTTTCTTTCCTCATTTCCACCATTCTAGGTTCATTTCCCTTGAGTTTCTCTCAAGTTTTGTGCACTTTTCCTCGCTTTGACTTTTTCCTCCATTTTTTCTCTCCTAAGGTTTGACTTTTTCCAAGTTTACCATTTTTCTTCATTTTTCTTCACTTGTCACTCATTTCGCACCTATTTTTAGATGACAAACGAGGTTCCTCATGACGAGGGTCCCCCGGAGATTTCCCCATTGGTTCTACCTATGCCGGAGGTAGAGGAGTCGATAGTTGATCTTGAGGCCAACTTAGAGGCAGAGTTTGAGCCCGAGGTCAAGCCAGAGCCACTACCACTGAGGGTTCGGCCTTTCGATGCAACGCGGTATCACCCATAGGCACAGATGCTTCATCAAGTTCGCCCGCGGTGCGCTGGAGGAACTTTTGTTGAGGGAGCTGGAGTTTCACTTATCGGCCATTGCCATTGAGATAAGAACTCTGTTTTCAAACATTTTGCCTTTCTTTATTTGAATTTCTTTCATGCGCTTTTATTTGAATATGCTATCATTACTGCTTTATCCTACTGTACCCTATTTACGGCATTTCTTGCACTGCTTTGTATTTGGATCCATTTAACTGCATCCTATACCCTGCCTTTATCTAACCATGCACTGTTTTCATCTGATGCATTCATACACCTAATTGTATTTCATGCATCGCCCTCATCTGATACATTTCATACACTGTCTTCATCTACTGCATTCATACACTATCTTTTTTTTGCCACAGGGCGAGTCTCGCGCCTTTAGAGGCTATGGCGCTATGATTGCCAGAGATTGGTATGACGAGCTCTCAGCTGGAGTTCGAGACATCATTGATGGGGCTGGCTTTGGCCTCTTTTGTTCTGGCTTGACTCGGGTTGTCACGAGTCGTCTCCTTCTAGGAGCATTGGTTGAGAGGTGGTAGGATACCACAAACTCCTTCCATTTCTCCACCGCATGGGAGATGACGATGACTCCTTACGACTTTGCCATGATCACTGGCTTAGACGTAGGGGGTGATCAGATCCCTATTGATACTGATATGGAGGAGTGAGAGGTGGCCTGGTTCGAGCTGTTAGGGGCTTATCGACCGATATACCGAGCAGGGATGGTGAGATACACTTGGTTCGCAGAACGCTTCAGAGGAACTGAGCCCGAGACAGCAGAGGAGACTGAGTAATACGTCAGGGGCTTCCTAATGTTTCTTTTCGGTACCACCTTGTTTTCAAACAGGTGGAATACTGTTGGCCTGTATTTGCTAAGTGCCTTAGTGACCCTTCCTCGGGTTCGTTTCTACAACTGGGGTAGAGCTGGCCTCACCACATTGTATGGATACATGAGCTCCACCTCCCGCTTGCAGGAAGGCCTGATTGAAGGCTACTGGCGTGCCTGAGAGGTACACACCTCAGTTTTCTCTTTACACTTCACATTTATTTCTTCACAGCTCCTACTTTATATCTGTTCAACACATATTCTTTCTGCTTTGCACTTTTTGTACTTGCTCGATACTATATTGATCACATACCACTGTATTTTTCCATTTTCCATGCAGCTATAGGTATACGCATAATTCCTGATTCTCACCGCAGAGCCTGTCGTGGAGCTTCCGTTGACAGTACCGTACTCACGAATATACGATGGCTAGCTTTGCCGTAGGACTCGCGAGCCTTTCACCTTTGTTCGCCGATACTTTGATACAGTAGGCACCACCCATGAGGTATTTTGAAAGCACAATTATTTCATTTCTGCTTTGAAAATATTCACTTAGCAACTAATAGCAACTAATACTTTGTACAACTTCTGTTTGCAGATCAGATGGCAACTATGGGCCTTGACGCCAAGGGGGGTACGAGGCCAGTTTGCCGGCGCATGGGCCATTTTCTGCTACCATATTCTACTTGAGGGTCTGATTTTTCGGGCTTGGTTCTTGGATAAGCGCTTCCTGCGCCAGATTATGGGCGTGTTGGACCCAGTTGTCCCGATGGCTCCACCAGAGTCCATGCGGTCCATAGAGAGCCTATCCACTGAGGAGGTCATCCAGTTCATGGTGGGCCTCGAGGTCAACTTCTTCCGAGCAGAGGGCTACAATTCAAACTTCATCTTGACACACCTGATGCCACCCCTGACGGGTGTTCGTGGAGGTGAGGAGGTGAGGTTTTTTTCCGTGAGGGCGAGGCGCAGAGTGACCCGAGCGAGTAGGGCTCGAGGCAGAGGGGCTTCCCGAGCAGGGCAGAGGGTTGATTGGCCAAAGCTCCCTACCACGCTGACTTGCTAGTGACACACTAGGGAGCCCTACCAGGTCCTGATTGAGCCTGCAGCGGCTGGTCATGAGCTTGTCGGGGTCTGAGGCCCGACTCCGATATCAACCACACTTTAGCACTTGCACTCTGTATTTCATTTCAGATATATCTATGGCAGATACTAATCAATCAAATGCATTTGCAGGCATCGATCGAGTATACATAAGGTGCCCTCGAGCTGATAGCCTCGATGATGGAGATGATACAAAGGAAAGAGGCACTTCAGCCTCTATGGTATCCCGGTAAGTTTCTTCAGTTTTCTATTCCAGGCATCAACTTTCCACTGACACACTGAGTCCACTGACATACACACTGACACTACTGAAAACATCCGACACTGTACTGATACATTATATCGATAGACCATATATGATACACTCCACTTGTATACTGTATTCACACACTGTATCTGACTTTTGCATATACTCATTCTGCATGCTTTACTTGCATCTGATATACATGTTATAACTGATACACAACAACTATCTTTTCAGATCCCATCCATGCCAATGGCACCAGCGGGAGCTGCAGCACCTACACCAATAGTACCTCCCCCAACAGCAAGGGGGAGAGAGAGACGGAGTTCGGCACACGGCCGAGGCAGAGGCACCCAAGATGGGAGCGGCCCTTCAAAGCCCATTTTGAGTGATGATGATGTCGAGACGAGCGACTCTGAAGAGGCAACGAGTCAGCATTCAGATTCATTTGAGAGTGGAGATGATGATATCGGCTTGGGTTCCGAGAGCGAGGGTGATGTCGAGACGAGCTCTGAGGCAAAGAATGGAGATGACTCTAGTTCAGAATCTGACCCAGAGGGAGACAGTGGCGCCGATGAAGACAGTACCCAAGAGTCCTCTCCTCCGAGGAAGAGGACGAAGAGGGCTTCTCAAGCCTGAGGCGGCCAGCGCTGATTTATTGTAGTTTTTTTGCTTAGCTTCTTTTTGCTAATAGTTTTAGCACATTTGTACAACTTCATGAAGGTTTTATTTGCTATAAAACTTGTACTACAGTTTTTTGTAAAAAAAAAAACCATGATCGGAATGAAAACTAGTTTTTATTTTTAAAAAAGTGTTGTATTTTGCATCATGAGCACCGTTTAGCATGGAAATTGATAATGGAAACCGAATGCTTATATTACCACAACAGTCTTAACTGGGTAGTGAACCGACCAACAACTGAAATAACAGCAATATACAACTCGATAAGCAACACAATAACAACTCAATAAACAACAACACAAATACAACTCGATAAACAAAACAAGACTTCAACAAACATGCTAAAGCCTGAAAAGACTCAAAACAATACTCTAAAACACACAAAGAACAAAACAAAACACATGCTTTCAGCACTTTCCAGTACAAAGAAGGACAACAGGCTAGAGAGGGAGACCACCGGCCATAAATGGTGATTATCGGTCATATGCTGGCCAAGAAGGGTGGCTTGCCGGCCATCAATAAGCCTTGCCGGCCATCGATGTGCAGGTCCTCCAAAATGTTGACACCTGGCTTCTAGTTAATGCCTTATCTTCCACAAAAGGCTGAGCTTCATATTTTCTTCATTTCGGCTGCAAATTCTTCACAAAATAAAGCCATTCTTTGCCGAAAAACTTTTGAATTGGATTGCAACTTTAGATGGCTCAGAAAAGATAAACTTCTGGGGTTTCGGCATAAATGCACTATTCCCGCTGAGTCGTTCTCCACTTTGTCTTCCATTCCTACATGTCGTGGTTAGATGTTGGAGCTCGATTACACATGTCTTTAGCTTTGGGGGACAAGAGATATGCCCGACAATCGAAGAATTTCAAGTGTTAATGGAGTCTCGGTGAGGAAATCTTGCCTCAGCCCTATTTTGGTCATATCCAAGCTTTGGGATGGATGTACGGGCTTACTGTACATGAGGCCCGTTCCTTGGTTCACAACGGAGAGCTGGACATTCCTAGTTTGATCCATCGATTTTTTGACGCCGGCGACTGCGGCGACCTTCTTTGGTGGGGTTTTCGACAACACGCCCTTTGTTTGTGCATGCTAGCGCATTTCCTCCTTGCCCATAGTTTCGGCGAGTCTAGCATTTGACTAATTGAAGTAGCCCAAGGTTTGAAAGAGGGTAAGAGTTGCATTGGCTTGACATTAGCCGAGACTTTGATGGGCTTAGACGCCTTTTATCGGCAAGAGACAAGCAAATTTGCGGGAAGTCCACTACTTCTTCAGGTAATGTTTCCCATCCTTTCTAATATGTGTTTCTCACATCTCATATCTCTCAGCACTCATGCTCTGTTTTTCTTTCAAAGCCCTTTTCTCACTTTTCTCTCAACATACATCTCTTTATTTTTTAATCTCTCTTTTCTTTTATCCCTTCCCAGATATGGCTTATGGACAAGCTGAAGGTAGTGGACTCTTGTCCCGCATACTCAGCCCAAGCATACTTTTTTTTGCCAACAACTAATTAATTTTCCAAATGAAGGATGGTGGTGCCATTGGATGTGCAACAGGTCCGTTGCTAACATTAATTGGCATTGCCCCTAGCTTAATCTGACCGAAATGAGCTGCAGCATGGCTTGGCAACCTGGCATTGAGTTGATTGGCCTGACACACTGTGTATTCTACTTTCCGTTCCAGTTCAAGCGTCAATTTGGACATGATCAGATTTGCCTAGAGGAAGGGGTAGAATACTCGGTTTCATTCCTTGTCTGAGGCTTACATTTGGCTAGGTACCTCATTGCTTGGAGGACAAGAGAACTTCTGGCTCCTACCTCTAGTTTCAACTGCGCACTTCCTAGCGAGTACTTGACTTGGCTTGAAGATGAGGCACAATCTAGGCCCATTTTAGCATCGGAAGCTTCCACAAGCGTAAGGAGGGGATGCAGGAACACCTGACTCATCTATGCCCCATGTTTATTTGCTTTGATCTTAATTTCCAAGTTTTATGCATGTAATAAGAGCAACTTTGATTTGTATCGAGAGTTGGAAAACTTTGTATTGAAATCAATGAAATTGAAGTTGTGAGCACTGAAAATTTTCCTTTTAGTCCAAAAATGGTCTAAGTTGTAAAAGGTAAAATTTGAACAAAAGTCAACTTTTATCAAAACTTTTCAAAATCATTTTCAATGAGGATCACAACTTGACACACATAGAATCAATCCTCGAGATGTATAACCCTGAATTCGAAAATGGAAAATTGCCCCTTGTCTGAATAGCACGGCTCAGCACTGTAACCAGCTCTCAAAGAGGATCACAACTGAACATTCAGATAAAGAATAGACAAGGATAACCTGATCAACACATGGACAGAACAATTGAGTTAGAGGTGTTTACGGCCAAACTTCGGGATGAAGTTGTCTACGTATCCCAAAGATGGGAATCAGGTCTTATGTAGTTCGGTTCGGGTTCACTCGAGTATTAACGTTCTCATTTTGCGCTCTAATTTTTGCCAAGGCCGCCCTTTAGGGTTTTCAACCTTGCGAGCTCAGTTTTTCTTTATTTTCAATTTTTTTGCTCTAATTTTTGCCTAGGTCACCCTTTCGGGTTTTCGGCCTAACAAGCTTCTCAGGGGTGATATTTCTTCAACTTGTCCATGTTGATCAGTTGGGGAAATTCTAAGCCATCCAGGTCCATAAGAATAATAGCTCCACTCGACCAAATAGTTTTGATGATGTAAGGACCAGTACAATTAGGTCTGAACTTGCCCCTAGGATCATGGATGGGAGCTCGGTTATCTTTTAGTACCAAATCTCCTTCTTTGAGATTTTGGGACTTAACCTTCTTGTTAAAAGCCCTAGCAATCCTACGTTGATATCCCTGAACATGGCACAGTACTTTTAGTCTTATCTCGTCAAACAGTATCAATTCTTCGAACCTGCTGTATTGCTAATCCACCTCTGCTATCTGACACTCAGCCATAACTCCCAGCAACAGAACTTCTATTTCAATCGGCAGAATAGCTCCCATCCTATAAACAAGGGAGTAAGGAGTCGCCCCAGTAAACGTCCGAATTGAAGTCCCATAACCCGAGAGTGCAAATGGCAATTTGTTTGGCCAGTTCCTATAGGTCTCAGCCATCTTCTGTAAAATATGCTTAATGTTCTTGTTGGCAGCCTTAATAGCTCCGTTGGTTTGCGACCGATATGTGGATGACTTATGAAAAATCACGTTATATTTCTCCAACAAGTCGATCACTTTTTTCTTGAAATCGGAGCCATTATCTGAAATGATCTCGTGTGTACATCTTTGCATCCTCATTCCATCCTAGGCATTCTTAGGTCTAGTTTTAGACATCTTAATGAGGATATAGATGTAGAACACACCGAGGCATAATAGGGAGTTAATAATTATCTTTCCCAACTGTGAAACTTAGAGTGTGTTCAATCTGTTAACTGAATAGGGTTGGCATTCCGAGGAGACGCTCTAGCCTACTGTAGCCCAGAACTTTGTGAGTAACAATTGTGTAAAGATATATTCAAATGATTATCTTCTGAATAATCGAATCGAATCATCGAATCGATATTGTTTATCGAATGAATGTATGTCCTATATTCTAAAGCATCTTGTGGCATCCTTAGCACCAATCTGCTTATCGTTATTCTTTATTACAGAGATCTCTGTCGGTTCTCGTTGGAACCACTCATTTCTTGATTGATGGCCATCATTTCTTGCTCGGTCCTTTAAGACCTCACTGCCATCGTTATGCTAATGGATGTACCACATATGACTGTTTACTATACTGAACAACTGAAATACTGATTGAAATGGACTGTTTTCATTACTGTAAGGACATTCATTCTAAACCTCTTTATGTACTATGTTATTCACTGGGCTTTAGCTCACTGCTCATATATATATATGTAGGTGTACAGACACCGGATCAAAGCTAGAGGCGTTGGGGTATTTCCAGTTTTGTCAAGCCAACCAATATGTCTCACTGCGAGGTTCCGAGCCTACCAAGCCAAGGCTTAGGGGTGTTTTAGTAATTCCCCTTCCGCACTGTTTTGTAATATTGTATAGACTGTATATTGCACCGTACTGTACTGTAATAGGGATTAAGTCCCTGTTTCACTGAATGACATGTATGTATATGTACTGTTCTGTAAATATGTATGAAAAATCTTTTTGGCATACAGACTGTCACAGCTCATTGGACATTGTTTATTTACTGTATTGGCTTCCGCTAAGCCCTCAGATCAGATATCAGATATCATAAGCAGGCCTTCGGTAATCTCGGATTGCTGGCCCGTTAAGGTGCTAAACCCATAGGGGCGGGTTTGGGTCGTGACAGAGTGGTATCAGAGCGATACTTAACCATGAGTTATACCGCACACATGTGTCCAAATGAGCTATAGGGTGTCCTAGAAAAGCAATTAGGGCATTACATGAACATGAAAAGTGTGTGTGGACATGACTTAATATATGCTACTGTGTTAATCTGTTTAAACAAGTGACTGCTTACATGATAAACTGTGTATGTAACTGCTTATGTTTAAAACTGTTATAACTGTTTATAGTGAAATGGATAATGCAAACACTGCAAATGAATCGGAGTCCTCATCCACTGAGGCAAGAATGGCTAGAATGGAAAGAATGATGGAACTGTTAACTGCTAGACTTGAGCAACAACAGAATCAACAGCCTCCACCTCCTCCTCCTCCGGTACAGCCGGAACCAAATGTGGATATTAATGATGGGGATATAATTGCTCTCACCCAGAAGTTTAGCAAACTGAAACCGCCATCCTTTCAGGGAGGCCTTGAACCATTAAAGGTTGAAGCTTGGGTTCTTGAGACCGAAAAATTGTTTGAGGTTTTTCCATGTTCTGAGGCACATAAAGTGCTGCTGGCTACCTTTACTCTGCAAGAGGAAGCAAGAAGGTGGTGGATGCTCACCCGTGAGGACAACCCCGTTATGACTTGGGCGCAATTCAAAGTAGCCTTCTTTGAAAAGTACTTCCCTCAATGTGTCAGGGATAGGAAGGTGACTGAATTTGAACAACTGAGGCAGGGCACGATGTCCGTCGCCGAATACGAAACACAGTTTACCAGACTTGCTAGATATGCACCACATATGGTGGATACTGATTACAAGAAGGCCAGAAGGTTTGAAGGTGGCCTGAATGTTGCAATACTTGACAGAATAAATGTTTTAAAGCTACCGACCTATGTGGGTGTTCTTGACCGAGCATTGATGGCCGAGTCGAACATTGAAGCTATGAAACAATCTGAAACACCGGCGTCTGAATGGTGCGGTAAAAGACAGAATTTCAAATTCAAGAAAGGCAAGCATAACCCATCAAATAAGAAACAGAATACAGGGTCAACGACTACTTTTGGTCAAGGAAACCGTTCTTTTCCGCCCTATTTCGAATGTGGTAAGAACCATAAGGGAGTTTGTTATAAAATTTCTGGTGCTTGTTACAGGTGTGGCAAGGTGGGCCACATGGTGAAAGATTGCCCTTCCACTGCTCCGGGCAATAGTAAAGCTGCAGGCAGCGCCGCAGCATCAACTGTAGCACCAAAGCCTAACCCCAAAGCTACCGGGAAAGAGCCTATGAGGCAGGGCCGAGTGTTCGCCCTAGTACCGGGAGACGTGCAAAATACTGAGACCGTTGTGTCAGGTATCCTCTCTATTTGTGCTCAAAATACATATGTACTGATTGATTCGAGGTCTACACATTCTTATGTGTCGCATGCTTTTTCACGAAAATTGAATAGACCGTTAGAGCCCATGAATTATTTGTTAGCTGTATCATCACCCGTAGGAGGATCCATGACATGTGCATATATGTATCCTGCTTGTGAAATTATCGTTGGGGATATGCATCTGTATATTGATCTACTGCCACTGAATATTGATCACTTTGATGTAATATTGGGGATGGATTGGTTACAAAAATATCATGCTACCATTGACTGTGTGACAAAACAAGTTGTTTTCCGTCCACCTGGTCTACCCGAATTTGTGTTTAATGGGGTTGGAGTAGTGCCTCCTCCGTATTTGATTTCGTTTGTAAAAGCTGTTAAACTGATTAGGAAGGGGTGTAAAGGGTATCTGTGTTCTGTATTGACTGTATCTACTAGTGATAATACTAAGACTGATGTGAACTGTATTCCTATAGTTAGAGAATTCCCAGATGTGTTTCCAGATGATCTACTAGGGGATTTGATTGACAGGGAGATTGAGTTCACCGTTGATGTGGTTTCGGGTACACAACCAATATCTAAAGCTCCCTACAGAATGGCTCCGACTGAACTGAAGGAATTGAAAGTACAATTGCAAGAACTGCTAGATAAGAAGTTTATCAGGCCCAGTACTTCACCGTGGGGCGCACCGGTTTTGTTTGTGAAGAAGAAAGACGGCTCACTGAGACTGTGTATTGATTACCGCGAATTGAACAAGGTAACTGTGAAAAATAAATATCCATTACTGCGTATTGATGACTTATTTGATCAGTTACAGGGTGCGCAAGTGTTTTCTAAGATTGATCTTAGATCTGGATATCATCAACTGAAAGTTAAATCAGAAGACATAGATAAAACTACTTTTAGAACGAGGTATGGACATTATGAATTTTTAGTTATGCCTTTTGGAGTTACCAATGCACCTGCAGCATTTATGGACCTCATGAATAGAATTTTTAAACCATACCTTGATGATTTTATTGTGGTATTCATTGATGACATATTGATTTACTCCAAAAGTATAGAAGAACATGAACATCATCTGAGACTTGCCCTGCAGACCCTAAGAGAACAGAAACTGTATGCTAAATTGTCTAAATGTGAGTTTTGGCTTGATCATGTTATGTTCTTAGGGCATGTTGTTAGCAAAGATGAAATTTTTGTTGATCCGCAAAAAATTGAAGCTGTAGTGCACTGGCCGAGACCAACAAATGTGACGGAAGTCCGAAGCTTTTTGGGATTGGCTGGATATTATAGAAGATTTGTCAAAGATTTCTCCAAAATAGCCTTACCATTGACTCAGTTAACTCAGAAAGGGACATCATTTGACTGGACTGACCAGAGGGAATCAGCATTTCAAGAGTTGAAAACTCGACTTGTGACTGCACCTGTTTTTACCTTACCCTCAGGTACGGATGGTTATACTGTATTTAGTGATGCTTTTCACAAGGGTTTGGTATGTGTTTTAATACAGAATGGGAGAGTTATTGCTTATGCTTCCAGACAACTGAGACCACATGAAAAGAACTACCCGACCCATGACCTGGAACTTGCAACAGTAGTTTTTGCACTGAAAATCTAGCGTCACTATCTGTATGGGGCGACATGTGAAGTATATACCGACCACAACAGTCTGAAATATTTCTTCACACAGAAAGAGTTGAACATGAGACAGCGGAGATGGCTAGAACTAATTAAAGACTATGACTTACAGATTTTGTACCATCCGGGAAAAGCCAACACCATTGCCGATGCACTGAGCCGGAAGTCGATTGCAAATTTAGCTTGTTTGCTCACTGGACAGAAAGAGTTACTTTGTGACCTTGAAAAATTTGAAATTGAAGTTGTTTTGAAAGAACAAGGCGGAACAATAGCTGCTATTTCTGCTCAACCGGCACTGATTGAGGAAATTAAGGAGAAACAGCAACATGATGACTTTTTGAAGAAGATCGTCGAAGAAAGGGAATCCAAACCGAGGCCAGGGTTCAAATTTGAAAACAATGTACTGAAATTTCAAGAAAGACTGTGTGTACCGAATGATAGGAGCAAGAGGGCCACAACTCAAAATTTTCTATTCATCCAGGGAATACGAAAATGTACCAAGATTTGAAACTGAATTTCTGGTGGCCGGGAATGAAGAAAGAAATTGCCGACTTTGTGTTAAAATGTCTTCATTGCCAACAAATCAAAGCGGAACATCAGCGACCTGCAGGCTTACTGTAACCCTTACCCATACCAGAGTGGAAATGGGAGCATATCACGATGGATTTTATCGTTGGATTGCCTCGCTCTAGAAAAGGTATGGATTCAATTTGGGTTATTGTTGATAGACTGACCAAATCTGCTCACTTCTTACCTGTCAAGACAATTTATAATGTGGACAAATTGGCTATACTCTATATTGATGAAATTGTTAGATTGCATGGAGTGCCTATGTCTATTGTTTCTGACAGGGATTCGAAGTTTACGTCGAGGTTTTGGTAAAGCCTACATCGTATTAGTCTTGAATTGAAACCCAGTAGTGCCTATCATCCTCGCATGGATGGCGGTCGAAGGACTATCCAGACTCTGGAGGATTTACTGAGAACGTGTGTCCTTGATTTTCAGGGAGATTGGGAAAGTCATTTTCCGTTAGTTGAATTCGCCTACAACAACAGCTATTATTCAAGTATTGGCATGGCGCCTTTCGAGGCATTGTATGAAAGAAAATGCAGGTCTCCGATTTGCTGGGCAGAAGTTGGAGATAGGCCTTTGCTTTGGCCCGAGATTGTTTATGAAGCGACTGAGAAAGTGAAATTGATACAGCAGAGGCTGAAAACTGCACAGAGTAGACAGAAAAGTTATGCAGATGTCAGAAGACGGGATAGAGAGTATAAAGTGGGTGACCACGTTTTTGTGAAAGTGACACCGATGAAAGGCCAAACTCGTTTTGGAGTCAAAGGCAAGTTAGCACCGAGGTATGTCGGACCGTATGAAATTATTGAGAAAATTAATCCGGTGGCGTATCAAGTTGCGCTTCCTCCTGAAATGGAGCATATGCACAACGTCTTCCATATTTTGATGTTGAGAGATTATCTCCGAGATCCTTTCCATGTGATTGAGCCGACCCGTGTAGTGCTAAGTGACGACTACACTTATGAAGGTTGGCCTATACAGATTGTAAACAGACGAATTACGAAGTTGAGAAATAAAGAGATCCCGCTGGTGAAAGTGGACTGGCAAAACCATGGTGGCGTGTATGCCACTTGGGAAAGGGAAGATGACATGGCTAAGAGATATCCTGATTTGTTCCCGCTGAATCCTGTTTTCTTTCAGAATGAAGGTAACTCGAGTTTAGAGGACTAAACTCTTTGTAAGGAGGGGAGACTGTAACAACCCTCATACTATTTACCGAAAAATTACTGAATTAACTACGACATCGCTAAATGTAGATCGATTCGATTGATAATAGAATTCTTGGAATCTTGATCGAGATCTGGACCTGATTGACTGACTGTATTGTTTAAATGCATTTTCTATCTGTTGACTGTGTGATTATCTGTTCATGTTTATATGTTTAGACTGTAAATTGAAGGCCTTATCGGCGGCCGAACCAGAAATTGATTAGTGATTTGTGATCGCCATAATTTATGTGATTTTATGGTATATTTAATTGGAAGTTGATTTAGTATGATTAAACTGGATTAAATTAGATTAAATGGTGTCAAATTACATGAAATGGACATATTTACATTTAGACCACTTAGTGGCCCACTATCTCCATTTTTTGAGCCTTATACATCACTTGAGCCTTATACAAAACATTTCATCAGCTCATTTGTTGTCTTACCGCCGAACTAGAGAGAGAGAGAGAGAGAGAGAGAATTGGGTTGTTCTTGTTGATTTGCTAGAGAACTTGGTAGAATTGGAGGAGTTTTGCATCTTTAAGCTTCTACATTTGAGTTACAAGACCTAGGTAAGGTAATTGAACCTCTCATTGTTGTATTTAAGATTGTTCTTGCATGATTCATGCCAAATTTGAGAGTTGAGCCATGAATTAGTTCTAGCATGTTGGATTAGGACTCATTCCATGCATGCATGTGTGAATTGATGAATTTTGAGTTGATTTCATGGTAAATTGTCACATGCATGTTCATAATTCAGCTTAAGTCCATGTTTTCAACTTGTTTTGAAAGGTAGAAGCTCATTAGAGCAAGAATTGAAGCTTTGAAATGGTTTTAACCCAAGCATGTTCTATTTGAGCATTGTTCTTGAGAAATGGTTTGAATTGGAGTTGAATTAAACACCCTTGGGTCTTGATTTCTTAAATTGAGTTTTGAAACATGTTATTCTATGTGTTTATAAGAGTTTTCTAGAAAATGGGCCCAAGAGGGTCGAATTTGGTGTGGGAAACTGGAGTTTTGAACTTAGAACACAAACCTGGATTTTTCCAGATTTTTGCATCCCACTCGAGCGGAAGAAGTAGCGCTCGAGCGGGGAAATCAAGCTCCCAAAGATTTGACTGCTTTCTGATACCGCCGGCGGAGTGATGCACGCTCGAGCGGAGAAATCGAGCATCCAGTACTTTGCACTGTTCATCAGTCTGCTCGAGCGGGGGAATGTACGCTCGAGCGGAGTATTGGGTGACACGCTCGAGCGGGGAAGTTGACGCTCGAGCGGGTCCCTTTGTTTGCATGTCCGCTCAAGCGGCGAAACCTACGCTCGAGCAGAACCCTGTTTCACTGAAAATTCTGAAAATGTTTTCTGTGTACATCTTTGCATCCTCATTCTATCCTAGGCATTCTTAGGCCTAGTTTTAGACATCTTAATGAGGATATAGATGTAGAACACACCGAGGCATAATAGGGAGTTAATAATTATCTTTCCCAACTGTGAAACTTAGAGTGTGTTCAATCTGTTAACTGAATAGGGTTGGCATTCCGAGGAGACGCTCTAGCCTACTGTAGCCTAGAACTCTGTGAGTAATAATTGTGTAAAGATATGTTCAAATGATTATCTTCTGAATACTGAACTGAACTGTTTACTGAACTGATATTGTTTATTGAATGAATGTATATCCTATATTCTAAACTGTACTGTGGCATCCTTAGCACCAACTGCATCGTTATCGCTATCAAGCATAGAGATCTCTGTCGGTTCCTCGTTGGAACCACTATCAAGCATCGATTGATGGCCATCATTTACCGTTTCGTCCTTTAAGACTCATTGCCATCGTTATACTAATGGATGTATCACATATGATCAAGCATCGTCATCAACAACTGAAATACTGATTGAAATGGACTGTTTTCATTACTGTAAGGACATTCATTCTAAACCTCTTTACGCACTATGTTATTCACTAGGCTTTAGCTCACTGCTCATATATATATATATGTAGGTGTACAGGCACCGGATCAAAGCTAGAGACGTCGGGGTATTTTCAGTTTTGTCAAGCCAACCAATGTACTTCACTGCGAGGTTTCGAGCCTACCAAGCCAAGGCTTAGGGGTGTTTTAGTAATTCCCCTTTTTCACTGTTTTGTAATATTGTATAGATCAGATATTGCATCAGATCGCATCAGAACAGGATTAAGTCCTGCTTTCAATCGAATGACATATATGTATATGTACTATTCTGTAAATATGTATGAAAAATCTTTTTGGCATACAGTATCCTGACTCATTGGACATTGTTTATTTATCAGATTGGCTTCCGCCAAGCCCTCAGATCAGACATCAGATATCATTAAGTAGGCCTTCGGTAATGTCGGATTGCTGGCCGGTTACAGTACTAAGCCCATAGGGGTGGGTTTGGGTCGTGACACGGCCGGTCATCAGTGATGGCTGGCAAAGCACATCAATGGCAAGCAGGACAAAAGCCCTGGCCGGCATCCCTCATAGATGGCCAGCAGACCACCAAAGACTGAAGGGGAGAGAGGCTAAGACATGGTCTAAAAAAGAGACAAAAAGGATGCAGGGTTTAGAAAGCTCAAACTTGTGGCATTCCATTAAGGATTTTGAGCGTTCGGTGAGCAATCAGACTCGTCATCGGATGTACCTACAAGAACATCCAAGTCTTGAAAGGCTGTCAAAAATGAGGTGTTTACAGCACCCGCATCTGCCCGATCGGACGGACGGACAGACGAACGGACGGCGCGTTTGTTTATTTTGGGTTCAATGGGTCTAGCCTATAACATCTTCCTCTACAAAACTTGAGTGCCCCTTGAGGCTTACCCCAAATTCCAAACCCAAGCCTTATAAACCCACACCAAGGTTGCCTCCCAAAGCAATGTGGGACAAGCTTTATTGCGAACATTAATGAAAATTTCACCAAAAACACCATTTCCATGGAGCTCACTTTGGCTTCAATTTCTCATTCACCTGATAATGGTTTTGAGCAACCAAATATACTACGTGAATCACAATGCGGCATAAAATGCGTTAACACTTAGACCCGCCAACTTTGGCGCATGGATCCCACTTAAAAATTAAACCAAAGTTAAGGAAAAATCTGATTTTTCCAAAACCATTTCTAACAATTTGTTACGTTGATTGGATTGATTTCTTAATTGACTGTCAATTGTGTCTGAACCCTCTCAAGTGTTGGTTTTTTCTTGTTAGATTCGTTTAGATTAGTATTTATTGGATGATGAGTTTCTGGTTATTAGAGTTTCTTATTGATTGAGTAATAAAGTTACTGAATTTGGTTTCTTCAATTGGTCATAATTGCATCAATTTTTCTGGTTTAGAATTTCTTTGGGGAAAGAATTTCTTTAGGAAATTCCCAAAATTTCTTTGCAGAGAATTTGTCTAGGATCGAATTTTCTTTAAATCCATGTTGAGAGACCTTAGACATTATAAAAATATTGTATGTCTTTTATGCTATATCTTAATATCAGGAACCCTAAAAAAACTCTCCCATTAAAATGTGATAAAAAATTAATGAAAATAACATTTTAATCATTTTATCAAATTGATACCAAATAAAAGAAGAGTTGAATTTTTCATCAAATCAATAGAGTTTTTGACAATTCATCAAATTTTATAAGTGGGTCGTTGGGCTAGACGTTCGCGCAAACATCCTTCAAACAATTGGGCTATTTTAAAAATTACGTTTAAAAGTAAATTTTTTGATTTTTTTTTTTAAAAATGTGCAAAAAAATAGAAAAGTAATGTGACCTAAAAAAATTGAAAAGTCAAAAAATTTACTTTTAACCAATTTGTCAAAATTTTTATCTGGAGACGTCTGCTCGAACATCCTCCCAAACAACTAGGCTATTAACAAAATTTTGATAAAAAATTTAAATCTGCATTGGAGTACATCATATCATATCAAATTTAATGAAAATTTTGATGAAAGATTGATCTTACACAATTCTAGCTTCTTTGAGAACTAATTATTTTAGTTGGTTTTTTAATTTTTTATAAAATATGTAAAAAAAGTGGAGAGAATAAATGATTTTTTTGACTATTTTAAAGTAGTCAAAAAAATTAACTATTCTTTCTAATTTTTTTAACATATCTTCTGGTATCAAAATTTATATTAAAAAAAAAATTAACAAAAATAACTAATATCCAAAACAACTCACAATAATGATGTGAAAATTAAAACACTTATCATATCTTCGTAAGTTGTTTTATTTTAATTTTTAAAACTTTATTATTACTTATTTTAATAATTTAAAATTTTATTATTGTATAACGTCGATTTATAATAATAATTAAAATAAATTATAAATGCCTTATGAGATTTATTTAAAATATTAATTGTCCTTTATGTTCTGAAAATTACAAAAACTCTCTTGTTAGAATTTTTTATTTAACATAATTAATAGGAAAAATAATTTTTTAAACTATTATCTTATATAACAATAAAATTATTTGAATTATTAATTAAAATATATTTATGATATTGTTAATTGATTTGATAATTTATAATAAAATGAGCAATTTGTTATACAATGAGAAACTTAAAAAGGCGGGATATAATTTCTAAAATTTTAAGAGTAATTTGTATTTTAGGTAAGTTTAAGAGAGTGTATTTGTAATTTATTTTAAAAATTATTTAATTTTTATAAAACTTTTCTAAGATTAAAACACAAAAAATAACACCAAATTTGTGTGGGAAGAAGATTGAAAAGAGCCAATGTGAAATGAGGAGAGTTAAAAAACGTAACGTCCATGATCTCACTCACGTGCGTGACTAAGGCAGGTCCAAGATGCTAACAGCGAAGAACCGAAATTTTTTTTAAAAAAAAAATGAAGAGCGAGCGACAATTTTCTATACTCGCTGACATCGGGAAACATCAAACACCATGCCCTTCCTCGCTCCTCTCTCTCCTCTCTCTCTCTCTCTCTCTACGCATACACATTATATACATAGAGACAGAGAGAGAGATCTCAACAATTTTATACTATAAGTTTTCTGTAGACGGTTTGGCTTTGACAGTCAATTAAAAAGTACACTCACACAGTCACAGTCTACACTGAGAGAGAGAGAGAGAGAGAGAGATGTGGTGCCTGTATTGCAGAAATGCTACATGCAATACGGGGCATCTCCGATCAGATCGAACTGTTTATCTGCAATTCAATTGAGAAACTTTGACCCCTCTCTCGCTCTCAATTACCAACTGTGAATTTCGATAGCTATTAATTGAATTCATCCGAATCAACAACATCACATACAGAGAGATTCATTCTCGAGAAGATGCAATCAATGGGCAGGGTTATGTTCTGCAATATGAGGTCAGTTTCTTTTATTCATTATAGATCAATCAATGCCTCTCTTATTTCATTCATTCATTCACATTCCACATTTATACTTTCATATCAGTTTGCATCTTCATTTTTAATGCTTTTTTAACTACATTATTATGTTGCATCATATTAGTGATCATAATAGGGATCAGTTGTTGGTAATAAAATGATGATCTGTTTGTGTTAGTGTTAGTGTTATTGGTCTTCATTTTATGCTGTATTTGAGAAGGAATTTATAAAAGGAAAAAAAAAAAAATGGGCGTGAAATTAAATAGAATGTAAGTATATTTTATTCATATTTTACTTATATTTTTTCTATCTCTTTTCAAATTCCTTTCTAAATCTTTAATTGAAAATCAATCTTAGGCGAAGCATGAGGAGTCATGACTACAAATTTGTTTACACACTAAGGCGGCATTTATTTTGACGAAAAATAAATATTTTTCCGTGTGCTTTAGTATTTGTTATAAAGAAAAATAAAAGTTAACGAAGACAAATTTATTTTAACAGAAAATATTTTTTTATTTTTAAAAGGTAAAAAAATATTTTTTAAATTAAAATTTTACTAATGTCATCACATTACTCCCACCACTCTCACCTCTACCACCACAACATCATCACCATTGTCACTATCATCGTCATCATTGTCATCACCGTTACTGTCTCTTCACTACTATACCACCACCTCCATCTCTATTTTCATCTTCATTTCACTACCGAACATAAAAAATATATATATTTTTTGAAATATATTTTTTTAAAACAAAATTTCATAAGAAATATTTTTCGTTCAAATAAAATGCTAAATAAGATTTGTAACATTAGATTTGATATTCATTAGTTAGTTCTGGCTTTGGAGGAGGGACCACTCATCAAGCATGTATTTGTGAACAAATTTACTTTCTACGATCCACACTAGAAATCAGTAGCCACTCTAGGAATTATTGTCAATCAAAAATTTAAATGATATATATATATATATATAATTAATTAACATTAATCATATATGTTATCTATTTACAAAAAATCAACAAATTAATTTAAATTCTCAAATTATAAACAAAAGAAATATCAATATATTGATACTACTCTTTAAACAAAAAAACATGCTAATACAAGAGTTTTTACAATTGACCACGACAAGATTTCATATTTTAAAATTGTTACACAATAAGCTCATTATCAACACTATCAAAGACATCATTCTCAATATATATAATCAAATAATTATTCGTCTATTAATCTCCCAAAACAAGACTACAAAATAACACTTTTTTTATATATAAAATATTTAAACAAGAAGTAGACATCATTAAAAAAAAAATCAAAAAGTAAAAACTTTTCATTGGAGGGTTCAAAAAGTAGTGGGTGTGAAAAGTGTGGGTTCAAAATTATAATTTAGTGGATTCAGTTGTTGACTTTTGTCACAAATTTTAATATCTATTTTATAATAAATAATAAATAAAAAAAAAATCATTGAGAGGATTCAGGTGACACCGCTAAGCAAATGGTAGTGTCGCCCCGGCTAGAAATGCAAATTCCGAATATCTACAAATTTGTATTCGTTAACTTTTTGATATTTTAATAATTTTTTAACTTTTAAACTAAAATTTAAACTCTCCAAATGAGGCCAGTTTTGCATTCAAAGCTTAGAAATATATATATACATATATATTCAAGAAATTGTCTATTTTATTTAACTTTCAATGTTTTTTTTATAAATATTATATGTATTAAAATTTTTATTATTATTTTTGTATCATTGTCTACTTTAGATATTCATATGGATTAATTGTTTGAAAATTTTCATATGATACAGGTTAGCGTACTAGCAACTGTTAGAAGCATCGTGGTTAAACATTTGAGTGTGATTTTGGAACTAGAAAAATCTACTCTCTGTTTAGTGGAACTTAAAATATGAATTTTATATTAAAAAACTAGAGTTTGTAGACATCTTCATAATTAGGCATTCATTGAGTAATGTGAACTCAAATTTATTTTAAGTGTCATTTTTACCATATTAAATTTGCATATGAATCACAAATTTTACACTAATACTATAAATCTATTCTTATCAATTCAGAAATTATTTAAAATTTTTAACTTTTGATTCATATTTATTTAAAACATAGACTTTACATGGATTTCACATTACACAAATTAATCTCTACCATCAAATCACCAACCTAGAATTTTTTGGGTGGATTAATCTGATCCCTAGATTAATTCTAGAAATTTTTTTTTTAGTACTTTTTCTAGGCATATTTTATGTATTTCTAATTTTGTTGACCTCCAAAATAGTACATTGGTAGTTGTCCCATTCTCATATCTTAAAAATGAATTCTAGTATTCACTCTGTTTCATGCAACTCAAAACAATAAAGCTTTCGTACCTTTCCAATCCTCACCAGGGGGTGAGATAGAGTAGTAGAGTGTATTTATCATCCATTGTGACTTCACCTACACCTGTCACTTAACTTCTCTTCCTGCACTTTTTAACAATGTTAGATATATAAAAATTTTAATGCACATATATGATGGATTAGAGGGAGAAAAAAAGATTGGGGATTGTTCAAACTAAGTTTGGATTGAGCTGAAAATTACATAGGGTTTTTTTAGTGCAATTTTTCAGAAGTTAGAAGTTAATAATTAAAAGGTAAAAACTAAAGAAAAATGATTGGTGACCATAATTAAATAATTCGATGTCATTTTGGCTTGTTTTGTAAAAAAACGTGTTTTTTGATAGTTGAACCATTATTAACTCGAAAATATGTGACCACCTAGCATTGCTGAAAACTAAAAGTAGAAGTGACTCAATTATTAGGTCGTTTAGCTTGACATATTTTTTTGTTGAATGTTTCAATTTTTGAAAATCACAATAAGATAATGTCTCATTTTAATATTTAGCAATCTCAAACAATCTTAAGTCATTGTGGCTAAAAGCACCATTTTTCTTACTTTTCAGTAATTAGTTTTTTTTTTTAATTTATAGAAGTTGTTTGTACTTCATAAGTTTTAAGCATAAACTAAATAAAATGATGATATGTTTGTGTTAGTGTTTGTGCTATTGGTCTTCATTTTATGCTGTATTTGATTCGGGATATGAGAATGAATTTAGAAACGAAAAAAAAAGATAGGTGTGAAATTAAGTGAAATATAAGTATATTTTATTCATATTTTGCTTACATTTTCTCTATTCCTTTCTAAATTCCTTCCTAAATCTTTAATTGAAAATCAATCTTAGGCGAAGTATGAGGAGTCATGACTACAAATTTGTTTACACACTAAGGCGGCATTTATTTTGATGAAAAATAAATATTTTTCCGTATGTTTTAGTATTTGTTATAAAGTAAAATGAAAGTTAACGAAGACAAATTATTTTGATAGCAAAATTTTTTTTTATTTTTAAAAGGCAAAAAACATTTTTTAAATTAAAATTTTATTAATGTCATCACACTACTCTCACTACTCTCACCTCCACCGTCACACCATTATCACCACTGTTACTACCATTATCACCATTGTCATCACTATTATTGTCGCTTCACTACTATACCACCACCTCCATCTCTATTTTCATCTTCTCACCGAACATAAAAAGAAATATTTTTCTGAAATATATTTTTTAAAAACAACATTTCATAAAAAATATTTTTCGTTCAAATAAAATGCTAAATAAGATTGTAACATTAGATTTGATACTCATTAGTTAGTTCTGGTTTTGGAGGTGGGACCACTCATCAAACATGTATTTGTGAACAAATTTACTTTCTAGGATCCACACTAGAAATCAGTGGCCACTCTAAGAATTATTGTCAGTGGCGTCAATTAAAAATTTAAGTGATATATATACAGAAAAAAAATTTACATTAATCATACATGTCACCTATTTACAAAAAAATCAATAAATTAATTTAAATTCTCAAACTATAAACAAAAGGACTGTCAATATATTGATACTACTCTATAAATAAAAAGACACGTTAATGCATGAGTTTTTACAATTGATCACGATGAGATTTTATATTTTGAAATTGTTACATAATAAACTCATTATTAACACTATCAAATACATCATTCTCAATATATATAACCAAACAATCATTCATCTGTTAATCTCCCAAAACAAGACTATAAAATAACACTTTTTTACATATAAAATATTTAAACAAAAAGTAGACATCATTAAAAAAAATCAAAAAGTAAAAACTTTTGATTGGAGGGTTCAAAAAGTAGTATGTGTGAAAAGTGTGAGTTCAAAATTATAATTTAGCGGGTTCAGTTATTGATTTTGTCATAAATTTTAATATCTATATAATAATAAATAATAATAAAAAAAAATCATTGAGGGGTTCAGGTGACACCCCTACGCAAATGGTAGCATTGACCCTGTTAGAAATGCAAATTCGGAATATCTACAAATATCCATTAATCTCATATATGGGACCAAATAAGTTGGCCAATTGTGTAATCTTGCATAGATCACCTCTATATTGAGATCTCCTTTCGGAACATATTTTTTTAATATGTTTTTTCAGTTAAAATATGAGATAAAAAAAATTAATACGTTTAAAATAATTTTTAATTTTTAACAAAAAGATGTGTAAAAAGAACTTTCGAATTTTTTGTATTTGTTAACTTTTTGATATTTTAATTAATTTTTTTACTTTTAAGCTAAAATTTAAACTCTCCAAATGAGGCCAGTTTTGCATTCAAAGCTTATATATATACATATATATATTCAAGACATTGTCTATTTTATTTAACTTTCAATTTTTTTAAAAAAAATATTATATGTATTAAAATTTTTATTATTATTCTTGTATCATGGCCTACTTTAGATATTCATATGGATTAATTGTTTGAAAATTGTCATTATGAGAACAACACACCCACCTCACATATGACACACGTTAGCATACTAGCAAGTGTTAGAAGGTTAAAACATTTGAGTGTGATTTTGGAACTAGAAAAATCTACTCTCTGTTTAGTGGTACTTAAAATATAAATTTTATATTAAAAAACTAGAGTTTGTAGACATCTTCATAATTAGGCATTCATTGTAAGATCCTAATTCCAAGGGTCGACAAAACCAAGGTAAATACCCATTATCGAATTTCTATTCAATTATTTTATGACTACAAAAAAAAAAAAAAAAAAAAAAGCATAAAAATTGAGTAATGTGAACTCAAATTTATTTTAAGTGTCATTTTTACCATATTAAATTTGCATATGAATCACAGATTTTACGCTAATACTATAAATCTATTCTTATCAATTCAGAAATTATTTAAAATTTTTAACTTTTGATTCATATTTATTTTAAACATAGACTTCACATGGATTTTACATTACACAAATTAATCACTACCATCAAATCACCAACCTAGAATTTTTTGGATGGATTAATCTGATCCCTAGATTAATTCTAGAAATTTTTTTTTAAGTACTTTTTCTAGGCATATTTTATGTATTTCTAATTTTGTTGACATCCAAAATAGTACATTGGTAGTTGTCCCATTCTCATATCTTAAAAATGAATTCTAGTATTCACTCTGTTTCATGCAACTCAAACAATAAAGCTTTCGTACCTTTCCAATCCTCACCAGGGGGTGAGATAGAGTAGCAGAGTGTATTTATCATCCATTGTGACTTCACCTACACCTGTCACTTAACTTCTCTTCTTGCCCTTTTTAACAAGGTTAGATATATAAAAATTTTAATGCACATATATAATGGATTAGAGAGAGAACAAAAGATTGGGGATTGTTCAAACTAAGTTTGGATTGACCTGAAAATTACATAGGTTTTTTTTAGTACAATTTTTCAGAAGTTAAAAGTTAATAATTAAAAGGCAAAAACTAAAAGTAGAAGTGACTCAATTATTAGATCATTCAGCTTGACATATTTTTTTGTTGAATGTTTCAATTTTTGAAAAGCACAATAAGACAATGTCTCATTTTAATATTTAGCAATCTCAAACAATCTTAAGTCATTGTGGCTAAAAGCACCATTTTTCTTACTTTTCAGTAATTAGTTTTTTTTAATTTATAGAAGTTGTTTTTACTTCATAAGTTTTAAGCATAAACTACACTAAATATTCTAACATAAATTTTCAAACTAAAAAATTATAAGCAACTCTGTAAGTTACAAATAGGGTTAGAGATTTATTTGGTTTAACTCTTGTAAGTTAAAAATTGATATTAAAAATATAAAAATAAAAAACACCATCTTTGAGAGTAATCAATTTTGAAAATAAAAAACACCATCATTTTTAACTTATTTAAATTATTTTTTTTAAGTAAATTACAACAAATAATCTAACACTGACTTTTTTTCCAAAAAACAAAAAAATGACGAGTCTTCCTTCACAATACTAATTCCCACCAAACGAATTGAAGCTTCGCAAAGACCTGGTTTTCAAGTAAAAGATGAAAGCCCAAAAATTGACAGTGTAGTAGCCCACCACAACATTGGCTCATTTAGGCCCAACACGTTAATTGATTTCGAAGTTGATTTACAGTGCTATTTTGAAATAAATTTATGTGGGACTTTATCAGAATTTTTGACACAATATGATAACATGATTTAAATTATATATAAAATTAGTTAATTAAGGTTAATTATTTTTTAAAAAATTAACATGAATATGACACTATCTTATAACACATATACTAAAATAAGACAAGTTAATGTTGAAATTACATAATACAAAGTTTACAAGAATAACCCGTTTAATGAAGAATTAATTATAAATTATAATGTTATCGTCATGACACTTTGTAATCACTTATATGTAACTTAATCAAATTGATTAACTTGTTATGTATGTAGAATTTTAAACCTAATATAATATTTTATATTTTTAATTGATGATAATGTAATTTTGTCTACCATTTTAGAGTTATATATATATATATATATAATAGGATGGGTTGACTTCACTGTTATTCCATAAATTATTGCCATTCTATTTTATTCTTAAACTTTTAGTTTCTTCTATTTAGGCTTTAAAGTGTATAATTACAGTTGATGTGGTCAAATTAAAAATGGTTATCCAAATTAATAACGGATAAAGCTTAATTTGATAGGCAAAAAGTAATTTTAAAATTCAAACAAAAACTTAAAAACAAATAAAAAATGTCACAACATAATAGCATAAAATAATAAAAAAATTTAATAAAATTATTATTCAAATTTAAAATAACACAATACCCAATAGAACATGTGACAATGTAACATTATTGTTTTGTATCATAACCTTAAATTTATAACCAAGGCCACAGCTGTCATCTCAAACAACTCCACAACAATTCACCAACAATTAATGAAATTTAAAAATTCAAAACTTTTAAATTTAAATTTGGGAATAACGAAGGCAATAGAAGTAATTAATTAATATATGCATTAATTAGTATATTAATTAGTGTACGAGTTATGCTAGAGATTTTAAATATTTTATCAAATTTTTCACATTGGTGTGGGACCTACACACATTTGTGTGAGTCTCACTCCATGTAAGAGATTTAGTAGAATATTTAGTATAATATTTGGGATACATAGCATTTCTCTTATGCTGTGTTTGGTTGAGAGATTTGGAGAGGGATTTGGAAAGGGAAAGGAAAAAGGTGTGTGAAACTAGGTGAAATGTAAGCATATTTTATTTACATTTCACCTAACTTTTCCTTTTCCCTTTCCAAATTCCTCCTCAAATCCTCCAACCAAACACAGTATTAATGTACTAATAGTAGTTATGACATTATTATTAACTCCACTCATTAATCACATTACAAATTTTAAAATTTTTTTAAATTATGTCACATTATCAATTAGTATAATAATTAATATATCAATTAATACATATAGCATTATTCATTAATTAATTATCACCCAATCAACGGTGTAAAAAAGCTGATGTTTTTCCTTCACAACTCAATGCAACAGCAGATAATGAGTCTGTACAAACGACAAGGTAGAAATAGTTCCAAAGCCAATCAAGGCACAAGAGAATGAAGTGGGTGGTGGGCCTATTGTCTATATTAATCCCATTGTTGGAAAATGTTTCATAAACTTAGCTTCTGTCTGAGGTGTCTCTGTCACAATGGCATTCCCTAGCAATCCCTCCTTTTTCGTTTTAAATGAAAAAAAAAATTAAAAAAAATAAATTATTAACACTGCAATATATAAAATAAAATTTATATACATTGAATTAAACGGCAAAAAATAAAAAATAAAAACTTCAATATGTTCAGGCGCATCATAAATATTCTTGTTACTAACTCTATTTTTTTATATATATATAACAAATACGAGAAATATTATTTATCACTCTATCCGTATTATTTTTAGAGATATCTGTAACTTTAAAATTATACATTTTTTTATTTGTATACATTTTTATTTAGAATATATAATTTTTCAAAGTTGTTTAATATGTGTCTTAAATATACACGATAACAAAATATTTTAAAGGCCTGTTTAATTAGCAAGATTAGTAGTGAAAAGATTATTAATATATTAAATTACTATAGGATTGGTTATTCAAATAGATTAGTGAGTTACATAATTATCTCTTGTCTACTTTTGTTTTGCAATAAATATAAAAATATATACTCATAATTATATGTATGTTTTGCATTATTAGTCATAGAATAAAAAATAATCAATTTTGTTGGATAGAATGACTATTAAAATATAATTCGAATAAGAAATTTGTAACTAAATAATAAAATGTGAATTTCATGAAGGGAAAAACGGGGGAGCTCGAATTTGGGGGAGCCCGAATCCCCCTAATTGCCAAATTTGGCAAACTGTTTTTTTTTTTGATTTCCTGTTTTCTTTTTTTTTTGTTTTTTTTTTACTTGAAAGGGAAATTCGGGGGTTTCGGGGGAACCCCCCTCGAGCTACAAATCAATTCTCTTTCATAAATTAATAACCTCAATCCTATGTTGTAATTCACCCCATCAGACAAGTCCTAAAACAATTGTTAAGTTTAGTGTAAAAAAATATTTTAAAAATAGTAAAGTTAAAATAGAGATAAAGGTAGTGAAAAATATTTTGAAATAAATAAATAGTTTAGGTGTGTTTTTAATTTGTTTAGGGCCTTCCCAACTCACAATTTGTTTTTTCCTCCATATAATAGGATGTTAGTAGATTAATAATTTAAATTATAACAAAAAAAAATTGCAATTCTTTCATCAACTCAAATTCTAAATTTTTAATATTCAGTTATCGTTTAATAATTTTTTTTTTTAGTTTTGAGTTGGGACTTCTTTATCTTGGAATTAAAAAAATCGTTTGAATTGAATTTTTTGATTTTTTTAATTTTTATAGAATAAAAAATAATAATTTTAATTTTAATATAATATTTTATCTTATTTATTCATTTAACTTATTTTATTTTTTATATTTTTTTTAATCTGAGCTGAATAGCCAAACGAAGCCTCACTATCCAAAGGAGAATCACACGAACCACATAACCAATTGCCCAGACTCATTTAGAGTTTTTTTGGAAAGTGAGTTAGTTTTTTAATTTTTTGACTATTTTAATTTGGGATTAAAAAATCTCGTTTAGAATGTATTTTTTTAATTTTTGTGAAATAAAAAATCTAATGATTATAGATTATATATGATATTTTATCTTATTAAACTAAAAAGACTATCTTATCTTTATATACTCCATCTGTTCCAAAATATTAGTCCCTTCTTCTATTTTTCATTGTCTCAAAATATTAGTCCCTCTTCAAAAATCAAGTATAAAAATAATATAAATTTCTTATTTTGTCATTCTTTTTAAATTAATAAATAATATAAAAGTACAATTTTCACATTGATATTCTCAAAAAATATACTATCAAAAAGATAATTTTAGAAAATTAACTTTTTTTCAAATACAATAATTATACTATCAAAAAAAATTAAATTTTTCAAAAAAAATCTTTATTTTGAAACGAAAGAAGTAACTAAAATAACTCTAAACCTAATTCAACCCAATCCAACTCAACCCCATCCAATTGTCCAACGAAGGCTTAGCATTCCTTTTACTGACGAAATTACCTATCATTGTCTCATTAATGACTCTGATGTCCCAGGTATTTTACGATAAATAAACATCACATCAGAAGGGTATAATTGTCATTACACACTTCTATAGCTGTCAAATTTGCCGAAAATAGTATGGCCGTGGTACTTCACTGGGACTACCACAAATGCATTTCCATATAAATATATAGATACATTCCTCTAAATTAATTGACTCTAATGATAAAAAAAAATAAAAAAAAATTATAAAATACAAATATTACTATCACAATGAGACTCATATTTCATTAGAACTATTAGAACACCTTTATTAGAGGTACAAAATATTTTTGTTCCACATAATAGTCTACCCTTCTGTCTCAGGTGACCCTAAGTTATATCCCACGCGTCTCAATATTATTGGACTGTATCAACCACGCAACTGTTTGGCGCGTCTGAATAATCCTATAAGTTCCACTTTTGGAATGGGTAAATTACAGCTAGACTCACACAATACACTTCATTTTAAAATTTTAATATAATTATATTAATTTTTTTCCTAATAAAATTAAATAAGGTGAATTTAATGTATATAGTGTAAAAATATAAGAATAAATAAAGAGAGATATGCATTTTAATATAAAAAAAAAAATGCTTGAGATAAGTAATTTATCATTCTTAAAAATCACTTGTAATGATGTGTTTGACAAGTGAGATCTAATTTTAATTTGTTAAACATTTCATCATGTGAGGTCTAATTTTAATGTCACATCATTAAGGTTATTTAGGAGTGATAAATTAAGGGGATGTAATGGGTTCGTTTGGTTTGAATTTCCCAAAAAATTTTGGGAAAATTTCTCTACAAATGAGTTTTCAGAAAAACTGAAACCAAACAAATTTTTTCAAATTTTTTTTCCAAAACTTGTAAACCAAACAAGTTTTCCAAACAAATCTCTCTCTCATACACATCAAATCAATCACTTTTTCCAAAACTCTCTCTCAAAATAATTTTTCAAAACATCTTTCCAAAAAAACCAAACCAAACAACTTTTCGTACATTTTATCTCATCTCCCAAACTCAAACTAAACATACTCAATATTGTTTTAATGTAGAAAAGACGATAATGTTATTATTCTAATTTATATAACTAATGAATTATTAATAAAAATGAGACAAAGTGTTATGTGAATAAAAATATTTAAAAAATGGATTTTTATTGATAAGTCTAATTTAGAAGAGCTTTAACCCAAGAAGTCCATGAAGGAATTTTTTAACTCATTTAGTCCCATGTATGTATACTTTTATTCCATAAAGTCCATTTTCTTGATTTACATTATTTTCTTGGACACTTATGCCCTTATATTCAATTTTGATACCCTTATAAATATTTTTTGAACGATTAGCAATTTAATGATGTGAACATTCATATTTTAAAATTTATATTGGTAGGAATGTAAAATTGGCCCGTGGGCGGCCCGAAACCCGCCCGCGAGTCGGGGCGGGCCCGACCCATTGACAATGTGAATATTCACATTGACATGTTAACATTCACATTAATAGGAGTGTAAAATTAGCCCGCCTTTCATGACCCATGGCGGCGGGCGAGGCTCGGTCCGGCCCATTGACAATGTAAATATTCACATTGACATGTTAACATTCACATTGATAAGAGTACAAAATTGGCCCACGACCCATAGGCGGCCAAAAACCCGCCCGCGGCCCGGAGAGGGCCCGACCCGTCCCGTTGACAATATGAATATTCACATTGACATGTTAACGTTCACGTTGATAGGAGTGTAAAATTAGCCCGCGCCCTGTGCATGCTCGAAACCCGTCCACGGCCTGTGGGCGGCCCGGGGCGGGCCCGGCCCGACCTGTTGACAATGTGAATATTCACATTGACATGTTAACATTCACATTGATAAGAGTATAAAATTGGACAGCGGCCCAGGGCGGGCCCGGCCCGGCCCGTTGACAATGTGAACATTCACATTGACATGTTAACATTCACATTAATAGGAGTGTAAAATTGGCCCCCGTCCCGTGGCGGCGCGAAACCCGCCCACAGTCCATGGGTGGCCCGAGGCAGGCCCGGTCTGGCCCGTTGACAATGTGAATATTCATATTGACATGTTAACATTCACATTGATAAGAGTATAAAATTGGACAACGGCCCATGGGCGGCCAAAAGCCCACCTGCCATGACTGGGCGGGCTAGTCGGCGGTCCGCAGTTGACAATGTGAATATTCACATTGACATGTTAACATTCACATTGATAAGAGTGTAAAATTGGCCTGCAGCCCGTGGGCGGCTTGAAACCCGCCCACGGCCTGGGGCGGGCCCGGCCCAGCCTGTTGACAATGTGAATATTCACATTGACATGTTAATATTCACATTGATAAGAGTGTAAAATTGGCCCGTGACCCGTGGGCAGCCCGAAGCCCAACCTCGGGCTGGGGCGGGCCCAGTCCATTGGCAATGTGAATATTCATATTGACATGTTAACATTCACATTGATAGGAGCGTAAAATTGGCCCGCAGCCCAAGGCGGGCTTGGCCCGACCCGTGACAATGTGAATATTCACATTGTCATGATAACATTAATATTGATAGAGTGTAAATTTGTCCGCGGCGGCTTCGCCACACGGTAGGCCCGGACCCAAACCCGAGCCGCCCATGGGATGCGAGTCAATTTTACACTCTTATCAATGTGAATGTTAACATGTCAATGTGAATATTCATATTGTCAACAGGTCGTGCTGGGCTCACCTCGGGCCGCCCACGGGCCGTGGGCGGGTTTCGGGCAGCCACGGGGCATGGGTTAATGTTACACTCTTATCAATATGAATGTTAACATGTCAATGTGAATATTCACATTGTTAACAGGTCGGGCCCGCCTCGGGCCGCCCACGGGCCGTGGGCGGGTTTCGAGCAGCCACGGGGCACGGGTTAATGTTACACTCTTATCAATGTGAATGTTAACATATCAATGTGAATATTCACGTTGTTAACGGGCCGGTGCCGGGCTTCGAGCTGCCCACAGGTCACGAGCCAAGTTTACACTGTTATTAATGTTAATGTTAATATGTCAATGTGAATATTCACATTGTCAATCTGTCAAAGCCGAGGCCGCCTAGGCAATGGCGAGCTTTAGGGTTCTATGGGCCATGAGCCAATTTTACACTCCTATCAATGTGAATGTTAATATGTCAATGTGAATATTCACATTGTCAACTCGCCGTTTCGGCCGCCATGGACGCGAGTCAATTTTACACTCTTATCAATGTGAATGTTAACACGCCAATGTGAATATTCACATTGATACTGGCCACGCCATGGGCTAGTTTTGGGCAGCCACGGGGCGCGAGCTAATTTTATACTCTTATCAATGTGAATGTTAACATGTCAATGTGAATATTCACCTTATTAACGGGTCGGGCCGGGCCCGCCCAGGACAACCCACGAGCCGCGGGCGGGTTTCGGGCCGACCACAGGCCGCGGGCTAATTTTACACTCCTATCAATGTGAATGTTAACATGTCAATGTAAATATTCACATTGTTAACGGGCTGGGCCCGGGCCGGCCCGGGCTTCGGGCTGCCCACGAGTCACGGGCTAATTTTACACTCTTATTAATGTTAATGTTAATATATCAATGTGAATATTCACATTGTGAACGGGCCGGCCCAGGCCCGCCTACGGGCCACGAGCCAATTTTACACTCTCATCAATGTGAATGTTAATTTGTCAATGTGAATATTCACATTATCAACGGACTAGGTCGGGCCGGGCCGAGCCGAGCCTATTTTTTTGGCCTGTGGGCCGGCCCGGCCCGACTTGAATTTTTCCCGACACCCATGAGGCCATGGGCCGGGCCCCTACACATTGACTGTGTGAACATTCACATTAGGGGTATTTTGGTAATTATGTCACCCATGGGACTTATTGAAATATAAGAAAATAATGTGAATTAAATAGAGCATAAGTAGATGAAAAGGGTATTTTGGTCTTCTTATCTCAAATTGGACCTAATGAAATAGTCAAAAAGAATATAAGTTGAACGGAATAAAACTCTTAGAAAATGAATTTATCAAAAAAACTCCCTTTAAAAAATTAATATAAATACGTTAAAATTGTGAGACTTTTGATCCAAGTTATGTAGTTTAATGGTAAAACCTTGGGTATGAAGTCTCGCGTTCATCTCTCTTAGAGGCCAGCCATCTAAGTGAGAACGCATATAATTGGTAAGGTAAACTATATATAGTGGGTGTTTGAGAAGTTATTATTTTAGTTTTTGGCTATTTTAAGAGATTATAATTTTTGTGTTTGAGAAGATAATTGAACTTTTTTATAGTTGGATGTAATGTTTGTGAAAGAAAAAATGAAATAATTATGGATTTGATGTGACATTTTGTCTTATTAACTATTTTCGCTTATTTTGTCTTTTAATGCTATTTTAATCAAAAAAATAAAAAAAATTTCTTCCCAAACACCCTCAAGTGTTACGATTATATGTTCGAATTCTTACTTGTGTGCGTGTTAACCTTATTTATCATTACATGATTAAACAGGTTAATTATGTGGTTAGACATTTTAAAATTGTGAGACATTTTGCATTTTTAAAAAAATTTTAATTTTAAAGTAAATTCAATGCAATTTACCCATTTGGTAGCTTCAACTCTCTCTCAACATTGCGTACATGGACCCATTTACCCTTTTTGGATTACAAAGATAAATGCATGGAGAAGTCTCTGTTTCTTGTGCGTGTGACTCGTTAGAATCTCAACAAATTGTCTCTAAAACCACTAGATACATACATATACCCACCCATAGATAGAGATAGATGAGAGACATTTGATCTTTCGCAGGTTTCTTTGATCATCATCATCAGGAGGAAATCAATCGAATGGAGGAGAACCCATCTCAAGTTCAATCTAAAGAAGGGTCCCACCACCTCGTGGCGTCATCAAGAAAGGGAGAGCCCCCAAGGAAGAACCGCCACCGCCGGTGCACCGTAGAAGAGGACACAGGAGATCCGATCAAGTGCTCCGGCAAGCATTGCCAATCATGCACCGCCGGGCTGATCGCTGACTGCGTGGCCGTCTGTTGCTGTCCCTGCGCTGTCGTCAGCTTCTTCGCCCTCGCATTCTTCAAGGCTCCGTGGATGATGGGTCGGAGGTGTTTGGGGCTCGGGAAAAAGAAGGAAAAGAAAAGAAAATGTGTGGGAAGCGAGGAGGAGGACCTGGATGGAAATTCGAGAAAGGGGAGGGTAGAAGGGGAAACATATTCAGAAATTATAACTGGGTTTGGGTTTGGAGAAGAAGATGAAGAGAGAGAATTTGAAGCAGAGAGGGTTTGGTTAGAGATGAACCAGTTGGGTCATTTGGGTTTTGGAAGGGTTTCATTCACTGGAATTCAATCTCAAGGTAAGGGCTATTAGGGTTAAAAAAAACAAAGATATTTGTTGTTTGTGAAGTTGAAAAAAGTTTCAATTTTTTGTGTACTTAGTAGAGTTTGGGGTTGGTGTGTTAAACCCAAATTAGTGCTAATTGTAATTTGTAAATGAAAGTTACCAAATGGCCTTTTAGTTCTCTTTAATTACTCAAAAGGAGGGAATTGATTCATGTCTATTGATTTTTTGTTTCTATCTTTTTGTTCCCTTTTTCTTTTCTTTTCTTTGCATATGAAATTGAAAAATATGCATGAAAACAAAAAATATATATATTATTTTTATACATAAAACTCACACACAATTCACCTTCTGAATGTGATATTTTTGTAATTATTTGCTATTTTTGTTTACAAGAAATCATTTAGCAGGTTCAACATATATTCTAAGTGATATGTTCTTCTAAATGTACAAGGCAATGTAATTAATTTCTTGAGCAATGCTACATACCACTAATTTATCATCACTAACTTCACCACTAATGAGGTGGCAATTGAAAAAAAATAAAAAAACACAAAAACCAAGGCATAAAACACAATGGCAGTGAATGGAACCCATTACCACATCATTAGAGCCACCACTAATTAGTGGTCTAAAGCATTTTTGTTAATTTCTTATACTTTGTCTCTTATGTTTTAGATAAAGGTGAACATATAATCATATATGTAAGTCGGACCTAAAAAATATTTTTCATGTTCATGAGAGTTTCTAGAGCTTCACCATTACTAATTTTCTAAGTAAAACAAATAAAACAATGTTTTTTACTTAACAAAAAATACAAAAAATTAAACATTAATATTTAAAAAAAATGCCCAAATGTAAAAAATAAATAAAATAAAAAATTTCTAATCCTTTGGACTGTTTTTCTAATATCATTTCCACCTCTTCCATCCCAATCTCCCTTCTAAGGCCTATCCTAATACCAAGAGAGTAGGAGTCTCCTCCCCATCTCTTAAAACAAACACTCCATATAGTGAGTATCACCTCACTATCAATTCAAATCTCCTCCTTATCGTTTGAAAGAGTTGAGATATATCCATTAGGCTCCGCGGGGGAGGGGGTAGAAAATCAAATATTTAACTATTAGGCCATATTTGTTTGGATAGATATGAGTTTAGGATTTGACTAATAGTCCAATAAAATTATTAATCCGATATTTGGTTAAAGAATTGAAATACGGATTAATAATCCATCTAGATATGGTATCCCACGTATGATGGATTATTCAATCACATAGAGAATTGTGAGATATAAATTGGAAGTCTAAGCCAAAGTCTTGACTATTAGTTCCTCCTTATAATCATAACTCAATCCAAACATAAGATATGTTACACAATCCAAAAAGATTCATAGTCTTAAGACTAATAATCATAAAAATGTTAATCCAATCTAATCTAGTCTCCTCAAACAAAGATGGCCTTAGTCTCTTTAGGATACAAACCCAAGACTTATATGATAGTCAAACTATACGCAATTATTTGAACTTAAAAAAAAAAAAAAAACAAGTCATACACAGCTCCAATATGTTACATTTTTGCAATTCTTAACTACAATAGTTGGTATTTTAGAATAAAATGAAAGCCAGATATAACATTATATTGTTGTTTTGTGTAACTTATTATAATTTAAAAATTAAAAATTTAAATGTAGAAGTCAAAAATATCCATCACTCATCTTTCAAAAGTTAATTTTTAAAATTTATTTAAACTATTTTAACTTAGATCTCGTTTATGAACTATACATTTTAATCAAAAAATTGAAAAATTATTATAAATTATCAATCACTCTCTCTATTTTTCTACACATCTTTTCGTAAAAAATAAAAAAATTATTAAAATAATTTATTTTCAAACGAGACCTTAACAAAACTATAGGTAAAAATTATATTAAATAGTTTAATACAGACTTTTAAAATAAAAAAAATTAAAAACAATTCGGATAAATTACACTAATTAACCATTATATCATTTTATATGAATTGTTTACTTAAAAAATTTTATGAATTGTTTACATAAAAAATTTGTCTCATCTACTAATATATTTTAAAAAAAATGTTCAAAACGTTCGGAGTGTATAGTGTATGTGTACTTCACTTTTATTGAAAAATGAAGCCAACCCCCTCAATGATTTGTTTCTCATGTGAGAACCAAGTGAATAGTATAGTAATAATGTACAAAGCAAGTAAAGAGAGAGCGGAGCAAAAAAGTGTTCAAATACTTTTTCAGTTTCAGAACTTTTAAATGTTATTTTTCTGTCCTTTTCTTGCCGTCCAGTGCCTATTTGAGGCAGAATTATCTCGTTTTTCAGAAATTTTAATTAAATTATGTATTTTTTTAATATTATTAATTATTTTATATAATACATGAAAAAATAAAAAATATATAATTAACAGTCCTATGTTCTATATTACTGATTTATTAACTGAAAAGCTTATATAGGCAGTGCCACCAGACCAAACATTACCATTAACAAACCACTAACATATGATTTGCATGGTTGGACTTTTTTAGTAGGAAAAATTATCAGTGGTAGTAGGAAAAATTATTATAGATTCATAATAAAATTTATAAATTTAATTATTAATATGTGTTATTCCCACAGTGGTGTATATGTGTAAATTAAATGTGTAAATAAAATAAATAACAAAATAAATTAATTCAGAAAATAATTTAATAAATTAAATTGTGAATTAAATGCTTATAAAAATTAAAGTCGAGTCTTGTGTTGGACACAATCTCCTTAAAGTAGATTTCGTCCTCGCTTTGGTGCTTTGAGTTTTTCACGGCGTCTACTTCATTGGATGCAACGACTAATACTTAAATTTACAGCACTACAAAAAATAAGTCTGGCGAACCAAAGCTCTGTTGTGACTTTCTCATTTTCTTTCTAAAATTAAATGCCGAATAGATATATTAATAGAAGGATGAAAAAAGGAAGAAGAATATAAAAAAGTTCTGAAAAATTGAAAGACAAAATAGCTTGGAAAGCAGGCTATATATAAGAAATTAAGTGGCTTTTCCGAACAGGTACCAAACAGCTATACAACTGTTTGAACAGATTCAATAACAGAAATAGATCTGTCCAGTTTGAATTCAAATTTTGAACCTGTTTCGGGTGGAATACAACAGATAGAAAACTATCTGAGACCTGAAAAGATAAGTATTGGGCTGGACAAGCCCAACCAACCTCACACCTCACACCACGCACCCGCGCCCAAGCTTAGGCCTAGCCCGTCCGGCCGGCCAGACTGACGATGGCAGCAATACACATGCGATTTTTGTTTTGGGTCTAATGGGTCTAGCCTATTTCACCCATAACCTCACCCTTCCATAAACTTGGGTATCCTTTAGGGCCCATCCCAAATATCCCAAGCTTAGGTCTATAAACCTAAATAAATCCTTAAGCTTTTCCAATGTGGGACAAGCACATTTCATAAATGTGTAGAAAATCCACCTAAATTCATTTCCATGAACCCGAAAATGTGTGTTGAATTCTCATTCATCCGAAAATGATTTTAAGCAACCAAATATACGGTTTTATTCATTACGCAGCATTAAACATGAACCCAATTAGAAACACCAAAAATGACGCTTGGGTCCCACCTTAATTAATGCTCAAAGTTAGCAAAAAATAAGATTTTTTCAAAAGCTTCCAAAGCCATTTTTCAATAATCTCCCACATGAATAGGATTCACGATAACGAACATGTAACAAGATGCAGACAAAGAAAGAGTACATTAAGAAGATACACCACATCGAGATAGGTAGATTTTAGTTTTGAACCTCCTCTAGTGAAAGCCTATCGAACTTACTAGCTAACCAGTGGACGCGATGCCTTGAACTATTCAGCTGTTTGTGTAAGCCAAGACAATAGACTACACATAGTGTATCCTCAGACACAGGTTGGTTCTTACGGTTGTGTTCTTTTTGGCCCTGAACAATGCCTGGTAATTCATGAGTACTCTAGAGAATTTAGCCTTCTCAATTTTCAAAGAATCGACCTAGTTCACACTCATATCAATGATTTCTTATTAAGAGTATCCTGCTATACCCCACTTGGAAGTCCAAGCTATAAGAATCATTAAAAGCAAAGTTTATCCTACTAACACTATAGGTATCACTCTTCTTATCATAGAAATGGGTAGGAGTAAAGCTCCTTAGTGATACGTAAAGTCATCCATAATTCGATTGACCCTTTGAACCTAAATCTTGGGATCTCCAGTCATCTAGGTTGGGTTGCCATTATGGCGACTTTTAAGTAATAGGTTTTAATCTCATTCTTCTTGATAAATGGTACACTTGCTCTCTGGCTAGCCTTTTAGTTAATGGAACCGCAATATTCTCCTTTGACTTTACATATTCTATGGAAATTATTTCTTGTGAGAGCAAATGCCTAACGGTATTATGTCTTCGACGAATGTGTCGAGACTTACCATTATACATATGATTCTATGCCCATCTGTAGACACCCCATTTTGACCGACCCTAAGACTTGGGCATTTCTTTTTGATTACCCAATGATGAAAACAAGAAGGTGTATCTCATAAAATTCTCAATAAGAAAACTTAGAATTTGAGCCATATTTTCAACC
Organism: Camellia lanceoleosa; assembly: GCA_025200525.1. Taxonomy (NCBI): domain Eukaryota; kingdom Viridiplantae; phylum Streptophyta; class Magnoliopsida; order Ericales; family Theaceae; genus Camellia; species Camellia lanceoleosa. The sequence continues at coordinate 201,694,902 of CM045759.1, read as the reverse complement.
TTAAACAGTCACAAATTACCTTTCCGAGGGAATATTCTGACCTCACGGTTGCATCCAGAATGGTTCGTTTAGCTAGGATCAACCTTCGCTGCACTTCCGGGGGCCTCATTGAAAAATTCTCCTAAAATCTGGGTTACAGCACAATTATTTGAAACTTTTGGGCCAAATTGTAATTTTTAAAACTTAGGGAATATTTTGTTATGTGAGGAAATATTCTGTTAAGTCAGGGAATATTTCGTCAATATTGAATGCTGACTGTGACGCTGACGTAGAGTGATTGGATTGGTCCTTGCTGATGATGTGGCGCTAACTTGTCTTTATCCAAAAAAATGAATTTAAGGAATGCTAATGCTGGAACCCTCAACTTAAGACTCCACACCCAACACCTTAACCACTCTACCAAAGTTTTGTCTTGTATTATATTTTCCCTCAAATAATATTTGACCATTTCAAACCAGCAAGCAAAGAAAATGTATTTTTTGCATTTTTTTCTTGTGTGTGTGACATTCCCCTACCCTATTGGTCATCCCTTATCGTCAAAAAGAGGTTTTGTTCGCATCCATAAAGGAGTATCCTATGCAATTACCTTGAAAATTTGCCCTCCTATCACATTCTTGTGTCCCACATTGTCTCCCACCTTCTTTTTTACTTTCACTCTCTCTCATTGCCTATATAAAATGATCATATTGTAAGAGAGAGGGAGAACCACGAAATTAAAAAGAAAAAAAATGAGAAAATGGTGAAAAAAGAGAGAAAAATTGAGTTTTTGAGCAAAAAACACTCATATCTTCCATATAGACCCTATACCTTCCATACAAACTAAGGCCAAGTTTGGCATCTTTGATAAAAGTCAAAAATTCAAAAAGTCACTATCCTATTTAAGTCACGTCATCTTATTTAAATCACATCACCTCTCTACCACATCACTTCAAACCCAATCCATATTTCATAAAAAGTCAAAAAGTGCACTTATTTAGAACATCTAAAACAACCCGAAATTCCATCTTTCCTACATCCAAAACTCCTCTAAAAATTCTGAAATAACTAAATTTCAATAGTGATTGATCAAAGGAAAGAGTGAGTGTTGTTGAAAGTGAGAAAAAATAAAAGAGTTAGCCACTTTTCCACCATACATACCTAGAGTTCCATTCTAGTTTCGAATTGAGAATTGAGAACACACTTCTTAAACTTGAGAGTGAGCAAAAGAAAGTTTGGAAATCAAGAAGTTCAATCTTTCTTTGGAATGTGAATTTCTAGTCTTTCATTTTCTTATATTTTCTATCTCATATTTATTTTCTTGCTTCTTATTTCATAGTGTTTTGTTATAATCCAAGTGGTTTATTTATCTCATATTTATTTTCTTGCTTTTTATTTCATAGTGTTTTTTATAATCTAAGTGGTTTGTTTATCTTATATTTATTTTCTTACTTTATATTTTATAGTGTATTGTTTTAATTGAAGTGGTTTGTTTAGCTTATAATTATTTATTTATTTATTTACTTTTATTCGCTTGCTTTAATTTCATATTAGTTTTGTTGTAATCTTGCATGTTCTACCACATATTTGTTTTCTTATTTTAGGTTCATGTTAGTTTTGTTGTAATCTTATATGTTTTATCTTATATTTATTTTCTCGTTTTAGCTCATAATTATTTATTTATTTTTATTCGCTTGCTTTAATTTCATATTAGTTTTGTTGTAATCTTGCATGTTCTACCACATATTTGTTTTCTTGTTTTAGGTTCATTTTACTTTTGTTGTAATCTTACATGTTCTATCTTATATTTATTTTCTTGTTTTAGCTCATAATTATTTATTTATTTATTTATTTATTTTTATTCACTTACTTTAATTTCATATTAGTTTTGTTATAATCTTACATGTTCTACTACATATTTGCTTTCTTGTTTTAAATTCATGTTAGTTTTGTTGTAATCTTACATGTTCTATCTTATATTGTTTTCTTGTTTTAGTTTCATAGTAATTATGTTGTAATCTTGCATTTCTTAGTTTATATTTTCTTGTATTAGTCTCATATTAGTTTTGTTATAATCTTGCATGTTTTATCTTATTTTTGTTTTCTTATTTTAGATTCATGTTAGTTTTGTTATAAGTTTGCACTTTTATTTATTTATTTTATATTTGTTTTATTGTTTTTAACCTAATCGATAGTGATTAGTTGAGCCACCTACATATTTCTTGTTTGTTCATTTTCTTGGTTTTGCAATAAAACAAGTTTTGCTAGGCGTAGTTGGCCGGCGGGCCAATTTGGCCGGTGGCTAGCCAGTTAGCTTCTTTTGGACAAGATGGCGTTGTCTTTCGATGTTAACCAACTTCCGATGGTTTCCAAGACACATGAAATTTTTTTATTTTTTTTATTTTATTTTGAGTGTATTGTGAGGTTCTTATTTTGTTGTAATATTCTCCTTACTCCCCTCTAATTTGGTTTATAATAATTTATTCAAAGTGTTGTAATAATTTCCCACCCCACTTCTTTTTATCCCGTTCTTTTACTGGCTTTTCTTATTTGTGGATATGCATCATGTTTAATTTATTTATTTATTTATTTTTGTTATATCCATGCTTTGCATCTATGTTTCATGCATCTTGATTTGACTAAGTTTGTATTTGTGGATTTAATAAATTCTTATGTGATTATGTGCGCTACCTCATGTTCTTGAGATGATTCACATGTCATATCTTAGAAGCCAAATCTTTAGTTACATCTCATGAGTGAATTGGATTAAAATTTTGTATATAAGATCATGCATGTTTTACTAACTTTATTTTGTAGCTTGTTCGCGGGATGTCAAACATGTAAGTTTTTATACTTTTGTATCCCGTTTGTGTGTGTTTTTTTTTACTATGTTTAGCATTCTTCCATGAGGCTATTTGCTTATGTGATATAACTCTATGAATGCCAGTGGATAGAGGTTGTGTCGCTTAATTTGGAATGATATTACTTTTCATGTTTGTAAACTTAATTTATTTGGGTTGTACATTTTCAAAACTATATGAAATCACGTTGTTCCAAAGTGGGTGACATAGTCTATACTTGTACACTTCACATAGTAATTTTTTTTAGGATTTATTAAATAATCGGAATATGAATATATAAAGTAAATAAAATTCATATCATGGTTTAGTAAAGGTTGATCTTCTGATCGGGTGAGCGAGGGTGCTCAATTAATGACCTTCCCCTCTCATACCTAAGGTTCCGAACCGAGACAACTTTGGTTATGACGAACAGTGGCCTTGGCACGAGTCATGGGTTGCCTAATTTTCCAAATATTAGGTGGCGACTCTGAGATCTGATGACACAGTCCATTTCAGGCAAAATGTTTTTTAGCCATAAAATGGATTTTCTAAAATTTTTCAAATGTGGACTCTCATCTATGTTTAACGCGCGAGGGTACCCCCGGGCATGTTACAGTTTCTGGCGACTCTGCTAAAGATTTTATGAAACCTCGACTCGAACTCCATGATATGACTTTTGCTTTCAATTATATATTTATTGCATTGCATGCATTGGTGCACTTAAAGTCCCTGTGTTGCCTAGATGCTGGTGGGAGCACAGGCACACTTTTTGTGACACCACACTTATCTCTATGTTACTTTAGAGGCCTTGTGTTATAACCTTTTGAGATCTGAAGGTTCTCAGACTTTGAAGATATTGGTTATGAACTAAAGGACTCTTTGGTAACGTCACATTGACTTCAACCGCAAGAGTAGAGCCAACCTTGTGCATATAATGAGCTATAATACCTTCCAAAATTAGGACAGGATGCTCTCCCATTTCTAGGATGTATGATGCCGCTTGTTTGAATAGTGAAACCCTAGATCATTTCAAAGCTAGGACTGGGTAACCCTAGCCCCCAAACCCTAGATTATTTCAAAGCTAGGATAGGGTAACCCTAGCCCCCATAAGGGTGTTTGTTCTCTTTCCTGCTATGTGTTATGTGCAATGGATGTGATCCATACAGGGCTTCTCAGTATCAGTGGTTCAAGCATTTCAGTTTGTGGGTTTGAGCTCAGTTTTGTTTTTTAGTATGATCAGTTGAGCTGGCATGTTGCCGAATTTGATTAAACGTTCCGTTTTTGCAAGGTAGTTGAGCACTATAGCTTTTGAAAGGTCTGATGTCCCACAAAATCTGTGGAATCGCGTTGGTAGACTTTGCAAAAGTACAGATTTGGTTCAAGGTCAACTAGTGTTAGTTTCTTTGCCATCGGTTACACGAAGAAAAGCAAAAACTTTATCAACTGTTTAGAATAGCCCTTCTTCACCTGCTAGATCATCACTACTCAACTCGCCAGAATCAGTGATGGCTCAGATTCCAGAAAATTCAGCAGACATACTATTGGCCCTTCAACGGAGCATGGATACCATTGCCACTATGGTTGCTGCCTAAGGCACTACTCTTGCCGTTCAAGGTAATACTCTTGCTTAGCTACAACGCCCATTTGGGGCGTCCATTACTCAACCACCTTCGGTGACTCATCCAGTTCCACCACCATCTCCACTTCCACCTCTACCAGCTGACGAGTTTCCCGAACTTAACTCACCAGAAGATTTGAGAGTTCTTATACAAACTTCAGGAGGATCATTTCCCCTTCCACAACTAGTGGGAGAGATCTTTCTCTCTGAGGCACCTAAGTCTGATCCAACTATGTTAAAGTTGTCCAAGTTGGAAAAACTTTTCAAAAGGTCACAATGAGTCACTTTAATCCTGGACATCGAAGACGGGTACACTAAGACAGCTGTGAAGTTGCCAGAACGGTTCAAAATGCCACACATTGATAGGTTTGATGGCTCCGGCGACCCAATGGTGCACATTCGCCTGTTATTTGATGTCTTAAAGCCTATGGGTTTAACTCGTTCGCAAAAGCTCTCTTTGTTCGGACAGACTTTGTTAGGAGTGGCTGCCATCTTATATGCCAAGTTAGAGGACTCGAAAAAACAAAGTTGGAAAGAGTTAGCTGAGGCCTTTATCACCCAGTATGCTTATAACACCCAGATTAAAGTGACTATTCGAGAATTAGAGGCCACTCATCTAGAGCCCAATGAAAGTTTCATGGCCTTCATCACCAGATGGAGGGCAAAAGCAGTAATGATGATGAACAGACCACCAGAAAAAGACCAAATTCATATGATAGTAAAAAATTTGCATGGAAAGATGTTACAAAAACTGATAGTCCTTTCACTCTTCACTTTTAAAGACTTGCATGAAATAGGGGTCCAAATAAAGGATGCCATCAAACATGAGGAATCATCATGGACGACAAGGAACCTATTGGGAAGCCTTTTGGTCGTAGTCCCAACGCTACTACTAGTAGTAGTACAGTCGTAAGACCTTCTGAGGTTAATTCAGTCACTACCACCATTACCAAAATAGTTGACCCATTTGCCAATGTCGGTCCACAAACAACTAACTCAACCCGAACCACGACCAGAACCTTTAACCCTCTCCATATGTCCCCGGCCATAGTTATGAAGATCTTGATAGAAAGAAGGTATCTCAAACCTCTGGACCACCATCCTCTTCTCGATCCTCTCTTAGCCAAACATGACCCTACCAAATACTATGCCTTTCACCAATTACCTGGACATGACACTAACCAATGTTTTCTCCTTTATCATGAGATCCAAGACCTCATTGACAATAAGATCATAGCTTTCCACAACCACCAAAACCCAACGTCACTACTAACTCGTTGCCACCCCCCCCCCATGACAGAGTTCCACCACCTCCTCATCTTAACCTCATCCATACACTTTCATCCACCTTTAACCCCAGCATCTATATCACACCAACCCATTTACCAAAGCCTGAGGTACATATTCCTGAAAGCACCGAGTTATGCATGATGGATGAACCTCCAACCCAACCAAAACCCAAAATCCCTATGGTGGTAGTGTTAAAAGAAATAATCGAAATACCTATGATTGAGACTGGAAAACTATCAGAGAAAAAGTATGATCCTAGCCGGTATATTGTTCCCAGTGGTCAATTAAAGCTTGAGGTTGATCTGCCTGACTCATTTTCTATCAATGTTGTCAAAGATGATGTACTTGAACAAGGGTTGGATGATTTGGCCAACCTAAAGGAGGACTTAGCTAATCTCCATTTCTTTGAAGAATTAGACCTTGGGAATGTGCAGATGAGCTCGTAGGAATCGAAGAATTATAGTCACGATTGATCAAGCGGTAACGAAGCTTCTGATGAGGAAACTGAAAGAAAATGGAATGAACTGAGTCTTGATTTTGGAAAACCAGTTGAATGTGGTAAAGGAAAGAGTTCTAGAGGAAAAGAAGAAGAACTAGAAAGCCATTCAGAGCATACTATGAGAATGATTCAAGCAGCACTAGATAATTGCCTTTCGGTCAACGAAGGTGAATGATGGGATGACAATGACCTACAGCTCGCCCACACTGATGATGAATGGGTAAACAATGTGCCAGATGAGACTTGGTATGCAAATGAAATTGATCATTTGACCAGGAGTGTGCGCTACTTCAAGCCTCCATATCTAGACCAAGGAGAGCCCTCTAGCAAAGATAAAGAGAAAGAGAAAGAGAAAGAGAAAGGGGTAGAAGAAGACCTGGTTCTAAAACAACTAAAAAAGATCCAAGCAAACATTTCCATTTGGGGTCATCTCATGGCTTCCCGAGAACATTGACAAGCAATGTTGCCAATATTGAGCAAGGTTAAGTTGTCAATTGACACCACTCCCGAGCAATTAGTGTCATTAATCATCCCGAGAGAAACCATCCCAACAATAACTTTTGCTGACAAAGAGCTACCACCAGAAGGATCAGGACATAATAAACGTCTATACGTATCATTAGAATGTAGAAAGAAATGGATCCCGATTGTTCTGATTGACACCGGATTAGCCATTAACGTCTGCCCTACACGCACTGCTTATGTAATCGGGCTAAAGCTGGCAGATTTTATGCCCACTACTCAATTGATCCAGGCCTATGATAATACTAGTCGAGAAGTGATGGGGACAATCAAAGTACAAATAATAGTGGGTCCATCTAAGCACGAAACTAAATTTCATGTCATGGATGTTCCCACAACATTCAACTTGCTATTGGGAAGGCCTTGGCTTCATCAAATGAAAGTTGTATCATCCACACTACATCAATTGGTAAAGTACTCATATGGCGAAGGAATTTCCACTGTCTTCGAAAATTCATCCATTCATCTTCTCTAGAAGTCACAACACCACTACTAGAAATACAGCATGGGAAAGATGATGTGTTCCTATTAGGTTTTACATTGGCAGAGGCCCAGCTAGTTCAAACGCTCATGGCAGAAGACGAAGGTGTATACGTCAATGCCCAATCAATCTATTTCATGAGTAAACTAGGTCACATTCCAGGGATGTGATAGGGACAAAGTGGCAGGAAAGGTATTACTACAGCCAGCGAAGTACCTCATAACCCACATACATTCGAACTAAGGTATGCACCCACAGCTGATGACTGGAAAAGGAAAACTAAAGAGATCAAGGAGATGATCAAGGCCAAGAAAACTAGGCGGCAGTTTAAGTTGGTTCATAAGCCAATTCGTAGGACCTTGAACAGACGTTTTGTCTGCCAAGGAGAAGACTTCCCTTTCTGTGGTTTTCCTGAGCCCTGGTTTAATCAAGTGGAGAGGAAGAGATACCCTGGGTTTGAGATCTTCTTCGATCATCAGCTCTCCAATAGTGACAAGGAGTGGGTAGATCCAAACATCAACATTGGACAAGACAGAGAAGTCAGCTCGGAAAACAGCACATGGGAAGTCTTGGGTCTAACACTGCCTGATTTACTGACAGAGTTGCATACTAGCGCTGAACCGATGAATTTAGGGGATATGACCATTACCGTGATCGGGGAAGAGGTACCTGCTGACTGCTCAAGCTTCATCATGGATGCAGTGAATGGCTCACAAATAAATTGGCATTTTAAAAAAAATTGTATTGTAAGTTCTGAATTGGCTATTAAGTTTGAGTCTAGTGGGCCTGTGGGGTTAGAGTCAGATTCAAGTTTGTCTAAGCTGTCTAAGTCACTTTTTTCTTTCTCTTTTAAGTCTGTTGCAACTTGTGAGCCCTAGGCTTTGAATGAAGATGTTGTGCTTTCCGTTTACTTTTCTGTGCCCATTGTTCATAACATTAACCAAAATTTTCAAAATCTTGATAAAAACGAAGAGGAAGAAATTTCTTGGGCATTGAAAAATTTAATCGACTGGGAGGAAGAAAAGCGTGCTAAGCCATTAGTGGATGAAATTGTTTCTATAAATGTGGGTACTGAGAAAGATCCTCGCTTGATCTAGATTGGTTCTACATTGTCTTCAGAGGAACGTGAACAATTAGTTGCTTTATTAAAAGAATTCAAAGATGTTTTTGCATGGTCCTACGAAGACATGCTAGGAATTGAGCCTGAGATTGTACAACATAGGATCCCTCTTGACCTTGAGGCTTGACCTGTCAAACAGAAGCTTCGCAGAATTCATCTGGATTGGGCCTTGAAAATTAAAGAAGTGGTTACCAAGCAAATCAATGTTGGGTTTTTGCTCGTATCAGAATATCCAACTTGGTTAGCCAATATTGTGCTAGTTCCGAAGAAAGATGGCAAAATCTGAGTTTGTGTTGACTTTCGGGATTTGAATAAGGCTAGTCCGAAGGATGATTTCCCATTACTACATATTGACGAATTGGTAGACTTCACTGCAGGGCATGACTTACTGTTATTCATGGATGGGTTTTCAGGGTAAAATCAGATCCTTATGGCTCCAGAGGATAGAGAAAAGACAACATTTACCACACCATGGGGGACATACTACTATAGGGTAATGCCCTTCGGTTTAAAGAATGCTAGGGCCACTTATCAGAGAGTTGCTACCACTGTTTTGCATGATATGATCCACAAGGAAGTTGAGGTCTATGTAGATGACATGATTGTCAAAGTCCAAAGATTGAGAAAGACATTACATTGCATTGAAGAAATTCTTTGAGAGAATTAGGGAATACAGGCTAAGGTTGAATCCACAGATATGCACCTTTGGGGTAACTGCGGGCAAGATGTTGGGATTTTTGATCACACAGTGGGGAATCGAAGTTGATCCATCTAAAATTAAGGCCATCTTAGAAATGTCGTCATTAATGAATAAAAAGGAAGTGCGGGGTTTTCTAGGAACAGTGCAATTCATAAGGAGGTTTATTTCAAAGCTAACCTTGACTTGTAAACCACTGATTGGTCTTCTAAAGAAAGGAAAGAAGTTCTAATGGGATAATCGATGTCGCTTATGCTTGAGCAAGTCAAGCAATATTTGCGGAATCCACCTGTGTTATCACCGCTTGAGTTAGGGAACCCGCTAATCCTGTACTTATCAGTGACCGAATCAATTATGGGATGTATGCTTGCACAAGAGTCGGATGAGAAAGTAGAGAAGGCCATCTACTTCTATGGGAGCCAGAAAAAAATATGTATCAGCTTATTGGGGTTAACCCAAACAAGGCCTACAATGGGTCTAGCCCAAACAAATATCACACCCCCCATCTATATAAAGGGGGGGCATCCCAGAAGATGAGGTATGTGTGCTCTCCCTATATTACACACTAACACTCTTGATTTCTATAGCTTCATTCTTTCAATCAGGTGACTAACTTTATCATCAGAGTGTCTCCGGTCGGCAACCCCGGTTAGGTGGCACTGACTATATTCATCTTTACAGATATACAGAGGCAAAGCTCATCTCTTTATTGGATCTCTACAATCCATGTGAGAGGATTTTCCTGGTCTCACAATTGGCACCGTCTGTGGGAAAGAGCAACAGAATTCAACGAAGAGAACAAAAAATATGACACTCAAGGTGTTCGGACCAGTGAGCTCTAAGGTTAACCAATCTCTTTCTAAAAAAGAAGACCCACAACTGGGTCTTTGGCTTTTTTCATTTTGATTATGTTTATTGCTAAAGTTCAAGTATACAGATATATATATATATAGATATACGTACGTCTATGTATGTATCTATTTATGCTCACAGATTTGAGCAAACCCTTGTTAAATATCAATATCGCTTAGAAAGGTTGACAAAACACAATGAAGTTAGTAGCTCTACAATTGGGTCTTGATTCTCTCTCTCTCTCTAGAATTGTTCTTGGCAAGTGAATAAAATAAAATAAAATATGCTGCTAACCAAGGGGACGAGTATCTCATTCACTGCTTCACTGGTTCGGACCACTGCTGAATCATAGGATGCTGAATGTACTCCAATTTCTCCAAACCCAAACTTGTATCACATCCCATCCTCGAAATCGGGTTCTAGGAACATAATATAATCCATATGTGCCGAACTCACCAAACAGAACCATGAAACAATCTCGGCAAAGAAGAAGCCTTACCAAGCACGTAAAATCGAAGATCATTCTTCCTATTTCACATCAAGGTTCTTCGACAAGATCACCCATGTCACTCGGCGATGTCGTCATTCTGCAAGAAGACCCATTTTCTAGCAAAGGCATTGGCCACCTTGACCAAGCTCAAAGAGGAAAGCTAAAGTTCACTAATGCTAAACCACGCTGAGTATAATGGAGCACCAACTTTCACCGAGCACGCATCAAATCCTCATTCCAACCACACCAAGATTCTTCGGCGAGATCACCCATGTCACTCGGTAATGTCATCATCTCACAGGAACCGTTTTCTAGTAAAGGCATTATCCACCTTAACCAAGCTTAGCGAGGAAAGCTAAAGTTCACCAATGCTAAACCACGCCGAGTAGAATGGAGCACCAACTTTCGCCGAGCACGCATCAAATCCTCATTCTGACCACACCAAGATTCTTCGGCAAGATCACCCATGTCACTTGGCAATGTCATCATCTCACAGGAACCGCTTAGCAATGACTTTAGCCACCTTGGTCAAACTCGGCAACGGACCATTGGACCACAACATTTTCGTTGTTGGTAATCACAACCAGTTTACAAAAATCTTTAGCCACAACAAGTTTGCCGAGTTACTTACATTGAGCAACCATACCACTAATTACTCTGCAACATTGACGAGTTGAACATACACGAACACAACAACAAACAAACAAACAAACAAAAAGTCAACCAATCTTATTTTTGGTCAACTTTCGGAAGTCCAACGGTGGAATGCACACTAGGCCGAGTGATGAATCCAATACCGCAAAAATGAGGCCAATCGAACTTGAAATGAGGGAGATACAAGGGCTCAAAGTCAGGAGTTTGAATCTAAAAATTCTGCATTTCAAGACCTCCTGCATGAAGAAGATGACATTAGGATTTATTTTGCGCTTCTCAGCACAAGGTGCTCCATTGCATTTTAGCTTGTTCGGGTTAATCAGGTGGTTCGATAACTTCGGGCATGACTACCCTTAAGGTTTTCGCCGTGTAGAATCCATTTTTGGAGTCCAAGTTTGTGAATTTCGAGTATCAGATTGGGATCAATAAACTGGCAAATCAGGGACGTTAAATGATAGATCAATGATCAAATCATGTCCAATTAGCATGCAATTTTGACAGTAGGCTCTAGGAGCTAAGCCACAATTATACATCTTCACCAATCATTCATGCCATCTACTACCACCTGGGGCAGGACCCACAACTTGAATTTCTTTTATATTTGGCTTCGCACCATTTGTCATCTTTTTGAACACCAACAAACAAAAAATATATATATATATATAGCTATTAGCAGGCAACATTATTGTGAACCATTATTAATTCAACATTATTCAGCAGTGCATACTTTTATTCAGCTACATTATTGTGCACCATTATTAATTCAACATTATTTGGCAGTGCATACTTTTATTCGGCAACATTATTCTACACCATTATTAATTCAACATTATTCATGAACCTTATTTGGCTTTGGCAATTTATTCGGCAAAACATTACACCACAACATTGCTTATTCGACACATTATTTGGCAATATTGTTTCAAGACTATTATCTCGGCATCTCTTAGCACCTTTTTTCACAAGCATCATTATTTATACATCTTGCTCAAAGACAAACATGTTACTTGGCACATCAACATTATTCAGCACATTGTTTATCAATATTGATCGGTATTACTATCTTGGCATAACACTAGCAACTCGACTTGCCGAAATCCACATCTGAAAATACTAGCGGATTCGTGTCAACTCAAGGACTCCAAACCCACCAGCCCGAGTAGCCAAGAACAAACCAAAGTTCACCAGTAGTTGCGAAACGGACCAAATTGCAGAAAACTAAAATTTTCAAAATCGTCGAAATCAAGTTTTACCCATACCAGTATGAAGTACTCATTAAGCCAAGTCCAACACAACAAACTGCGTCAAAATCGGAGCTAAAATGAAGTCAGATGAGCTAGGCGAAATTTGCCCGTAAATTCACCTATTTTGTCAAGAAGAAGACCACAAGTTGGCAAACAAAAGAAATTATTGTGTGCATTGCGGCTAAGTTACATCATGTCATAGCCAAACAATCAAGTTCAAATATATAATGTGCAAAATATATACACAAAGATGTGTCATGGCAATGTGGTTTAGTGTTATTATTTCACCATGAGAGCAAAAGTTCAATTCTCACCAGAACCTTCCTTTAATTTTTTGCCGAGCAATTATCCAGTACTTTGCAGAGCACCATTCTCAACCGATCTGAGCCATCAACTCTATTTTGGCTACAACTACGCCATCAAGAGTCCGATTATAATGATCCAATGGTCGTTTCCAACTATTTGGAGCCTTTGAACACATCCATACGGTCTAAGATTGCAAATTTTGAGTCGTATATTGAGACTAATACATCGGCAAATTGAGAACATTAAATGCAAAATCAACAGTCGAACCCTATCCAATCAGCATGCAATTTCAGCAGCATGATCTTAGGGCGAGGAAATAATCCTCCGCCTTTCCCGATCATTTATTGCGTTACGTGCGTTACCTTGGCCATTTATTGCCCACTGGGACATCTTAGTCAATTTTTCGCTTTCCAATTGGGGCATACCAACCGATCATCATCTCAGCACCTCTGCTATGCATGCATACTCGACCAACTTGGTCCAAACATTACAACGACATTTACTTGAGTTACAAACTCCTGCTCATTTTCACACAACTCCAAGCAAGCACCAGTTTTGGGGCAATACATGACACTCGGCAGTTTTTCACATATTTTTGCACGCGCCACCATTCTTATAGTTTTTACAACTTCCCACTTTTTTGGTTCATATATCTACATTATTTAATTTGTCTTATTTGGTTCAGGAAATCATTTCCGTGCTCGACACATAGAAATATCTCTAGCTCGACACGAAAGTCCATATTTGGACGCAATCTTTGCACTCGGCAATATACTACACCCTCGCCCGAGGCTTATATAATACCGCAGCATACACCCTCGTCCGAGGGTTATAATACCGCGACCTACACCCTCGTCCGGGGGTCATAATACCATGGCCTACACCCTCCCTCGGGAGTCATAATACCACGGCCTACGGCCCTTGCCCGGGGGTAACAATACCGTGGCTCATCGTTATGATTTGTTTGGAACTCATGTGATATAATTTTGTCCTATGATCGCCATCCTTTATTTAACCTCTCTATACTATATTTATTCCTGGGTTTTAGCTCACCCCCTATCCTTTGATAAACATATATACATTTATGCATACATTCAAGACATACATACATTTATACATATATTCAAGCACACATGCATTCATGCAGTCATTCATTCATACATTTTATTCATTTATCCAGAGTGTTCTTTATCAAAAAAAAAGCTTAACAGCTATTTGAACAGCGTAACTAGGCAAGAAAAACTCACATTCCTTCTACCGCAAACAATGAAAGTTTTGGGACAATTGTGGAAGCCAAAAAAAAAATATGTATATATATATCAGTGTATTGGGGTTAACCCAAACAAGGCCTACAATAGGTCCAACCTAAACAAATATCACACCCCCCTTTCTATATAAAGAGGGGCATCCCAAAAGAGAAGGTACGTGCTCTCTCTCTACACTATATACCAACACTCTTGATTTCTATAGCTTCATTCTTTAAATCAAGTGACTAACTTTATCATCGGGGTGTCTCTAGACGGCAACGCCGATTGGGTGGCGCTGATTATATTCATCTTTGCAGATATACAGAGGCAAAGCTAATCTTTTTGTTGGATCTCTACAATCCATGTGAGAGGATTTTCCTGGTCTCACAACTACTTAAGTAAAAAGATGCTTGAATATGAGACCCGCTATACTCTTTTGGAAAAAGCTTGTTTAGGTTTGGTATGTGCCACCAGGAAGTTAAGACACTACATTTTAGCTCACTCAATAATTCTGGTTTCAAGATTAGACCCAATTAAATATCTTTTTGAGAAACCAGCACTTACCGCTAGGCTAGCTCGTTGGTTGCTTTTGTTTTCCGAATTTGACCTTAAGTATATCACTCGCAAATCTGTCAAAAGAAGGGTCGTAGCAGAATTTTTGGCTGATCCCAATTGAAGGAGGAGAAGATGTGGAGTACTCATTCCCAGATGAAGAGGTCATGCAGATGGAAGAAGACACTTGGAAGTTGTACTTTGATAGAGCGTCCAATCAATTTAGCTATAGGATAGGCGTGTTGTTCATAGGCCAGATAATTCCTATATTCCCTTAGCTTTCAAACTCCAATTCAAGGTATCCAATAACCAAGCAAAGTATGAGTCATGCATTGCCGAATTAGCCCTACAACTAGGGGCAATAAGGTTGGATGTGATCAGGGACTGGAACTTGGTCGTCTCTTAAGCCAACGGAGATTAGAAAGTTAAAGAGGAAAAAATGAAAGTCTATTATCAGACCTTGGACATGTTGATCCCGAGGTTCGAAAAATTGACTTTTACGCACCTGGTAAGAGAAAACAACCGATTTGCTGATGCATTGGCAACCTTAGCATCAATGATAGATATACCGGTCGGGGTCAAGATGCATCTGATCCTTATAGAACAAAGGTACACCCCCGCGTATGAAATTATAGCCACAAGAAAAGAAGTTCAAGATGAAAACCCTTAGTACTTTGATATTTGGAATTTTCTAGAGAGTGATACATACCCACATGGGGCAAACGCCAAAGACAAAAGGGGGATACGGCGTCTGGCCACTCGGCCATTATTTGTGGAGATAAGTTATACAAGAGAGGGCATCTGGGAATACACAAGTTGTGTGTAGAGGAAGAAGAGGCAAAGCGTGTCATGGAAGCCATCCATGGAGAAGAGTGTGGAGCCTATATGAACGGTATAATGCTAGCTAGAAAAATCCTTAGACAAGGATATTACTGGTTAACCATGGAGAGTGATTGTATCAACTTTGTTAGGCGATACAACAAATGTCAAATCCACGCCAATCGCAAGAACATCCCGCCATCCAAACTCTACAACATGACTTCACCTTAGCCTTTCTGAGTCTGGAGCATAGATGTCATCGGGGCAATCACACCAAAGGATTCAAAAGACATCAATTCATCTTGGTTGCTATTGACTATTTTACCAAGTGGGTTAAAGTATAGTCGATTCGTGGGAAAGCATCACACGTAGCCAAATTCATCAGGAACAACATTATCTGCAGATATGGGATACCAAACGAAATAATTTCAGACAATGGTTCACACTCCAGGGAAGAAGTGGTAGTTCTACTTGAAAAATATAACATGGCTTTTCACAAGTCATCAACATACAGGCCACAAACTAATAGAGTCGTTGGAGGTACAAACAATAGCATCAAAACCATTTTATGAAGATGCTGGAAACTTACAGAAATTGGTCAGACAAATTGCCTTTTGCAGTTTGGGGATACATGACATCAATTCGAACGTCTACAGGGGCAACCCCTTACTCTTTGGTATATGGAATGGAGGCTGTTTTGCCGATTGAGTTGGAAGTGCCTTTATTAAGGATTATGGCTGAATGTTAAATAACAGAAGCTGATTGGCAACAGAACCGATTTGAGGAACTTATGTTATTTGATGAGCGAAGATTGAAGGCGTTATACCACATTCAGGGGTATCAACGCAGGATTGCCAAAGCATTCAACAAAAAGGTTAGATCCAGGAATTTGAGGGAAGGGGACTTAGTGTTGAAAGATAATCGAGCTCTTATTCACGACCCTAGGGGTAAGTTTAGACCCAATTGGACAGGTCCCTATATCATTAAATCAATTTGATCAGGAGAAACAGCCATTCTTATGGATTTGGATGGTTTGGAGTTCTCACAACCAATCAATATGGACAAACTGAAGAAGTGCTACCCTTGAGAGGCTTGCTGGGTCGAAAACCCGAAAGGGCGACCCAAGCAAAAGTTAGAGCAAAAAAACAAAAAATAAATAAATAGAAAATAAAAAAATGAAAAATAAAATAGAAAAATAAAAAAAATGAAAAACTCGCAAGGTTGAAAACCCAAAAGGGCGACTTTGGCAAAAATTAGAGCACAAAAAGAGAGTGTCAATACCGAGTGAACCTTAGCCGGAACTACGTATGGCCTGATTCCTATCTTTGGGATACATAGGTAGCTTCATCTTGAACTTCGGCCCTAATCATTTTTCAACTCATCTCGGCCCATGTTTGATTGGTGTATCTTTATTTGACTCGGCTATACATATTTGATTGGCTCGTTCCCATTTGATTCAGTCGTCCTATTTCACCTTCATGACGGGTTCAGTCGTAAGACGAATTTTGTTGTACATCTTAAGGGTTAATTTCATGTTGATCGAGTAGCGCTCATTTGCAAAAATAGATTTTGAGGACTTTTAATGAAGTTCATTGATTTTCTCAAAAATTATTCCATTTTTGCAAAACTCAGACCATTCTTTGGACCAAAAAGAGAAAATTTTCAGTGCTCATAATTTGGCTCATATGATTTCAAGATAAAAAATGGAACAAGTGTGCTAATTTACATCTCATGTTGATCAAAATCGCTTTAGCAGAAAGGAAAAACAAAAAAGGGCAAAGTGATTAACTAGGGGCACAGTTGAGTCAGGTTTTCTGTCCTTTACCCACACTTCAAGTTCTCATTACCTTAATCACAATCGCCGAAAAATGCATGAGTTGTCACCGATGATGCTTTTCTCTCGGATGGTTGACCGGTGTTGCTCTGTTTTGCGTTCATTTTGCTTCGACAAACACAAAGGGTTGTGTTTGGGATGGTTATTGCTTCATTTTTGTTGAGTTGTGTTTTGTGTTTTGATCAGTGATAGGCTCAATATTCAATTTAGAATTTATTAAAATGTAGCCATTTTCAAATTTTAAAATTCAAAACAGAATAAATTTTTTTATGCTCAGATTGTGCCATTCATGCCATCCGAATTTGCAGAACAAACGCGTTTTATTAATGCCAGGGATCAATCCGGATCAAAGTTGCACAAAAAAGAGTTGAAGTTATAGGTGCTCACTCCAAAACAAAACAAAACCAAAAAAAAAAAAAAATACAAAACAAAACAAAACAAAACAAAAAGTACAAAAAAAGAAAAAGAAAAAGAAAAAGAGAGAGCAAATTTTCTCGCTTTTCCTAGAAGACTGACAAATAAGATTACAACTGCTTCATTTGCACACAACTTCATATCTGACTTTACCATCACCGCCTCGCTTTTTACTCCTTCAAGCTCTTGAAAACTCTCGCCCTTGACAGAGCTTCAAGGAGACTATTCTCACCGACCATCAAATTGCTTATGCGAACTCCAAATCGGGCCGGAGGTCGCCTGTCGCTTCAATTCTTTGTTCTTCTTTTTCAAAGGCACTAATTTCTACTCAAGAGTCCTTGTACATACGTTAGAGCAAGGAGAGTTGTGCAATTAATCGATGTACATCAAACATCATGTTCTGCAAATAACGGACAAGTTGAAGACTACAGCATTGGCCTCCACACATGACCTCAGGTAATGAAGTTTGCTTCATGTCGACTGGCCGCCATTATTTGCTCAACTAACATCGCTGGAAAGCTGAAAACAGGAGAAGGAGGAGGAGCCCGCAGTTGAGGTTCAAGGGAGTCGGAATCGGTCATCTCTATCGTGGAAAAAGAGTGAGAGAACTGTGTGAAGCAACCATGGTAGAGGAAAGTAATGCAAAAGAAAGAGGTTGTAGAGTGATGGAAAAAAAAGTTTGTAGGCTTTTGCTCTGCCTCTCTTGCAGGCCTCAACTTAAGAAGAGAGTAAAGAAGAAGAAAAAGAAGAAGACAAAGAGGAGAAATATTGGGATAAGGCGTTGAAGAATCGGGCAACATGTCGGTCAGGCGCCGCAATTGTTAAAATCCCGCGCCATACACGACGCTTGAAGAAGATGAAGAAAGAGAGAGTGACAAAAACAGAGGAAGAGAGAGAGATATGTATATATATGTGTACGTATGTATGTGTGTATTATATTATGTACATATATGTCTATGTACATGTAACTATGCATATATTTTCTCCATATATGTATATGTGTGTTTCCGTAGACATATATAATTTTCCTGTGTGTATATGTATATGTATGTAATACGCATTTTGTATATCGTTCATGTGTATATGTAACCTTCCCCCTTTCCGTATGAGATACGGTCAGGTATGCTTGTTGGTTACACCACCTTTGTTTTTTTCACGTGAAACGTGTTCGGATTTGACATTTACCGTTAAAACCTCCCTCTCCATATGAGATACGCCAAGTATGCTCGTTGGTTACACCAAATTTGCTCCTTGCACTTGAAACATGTTAGGATTTAAAGTTTATTCGTTAAAACCTTCCCTCTCCATATGAGATATAGTCAGTATGCTTGTTGGTTACGCCACATTTTCACCTTTCGCGTGATATGTGTTAGATTTGAGGTTTACCCGTTAAAACCTTCCCCATCTCCGTATGAGATACTTGCTAGGTACGCCTGCTGGTTACACCATTATTGCTCTTTTCACGTGAAACGTGTTAGATTTGACGCTTGCCTCGTTAAAACCTTCCTCATTTCCATATAAGATATGGTCAGTATGCCTATTGGTTACACCACATTTTCACCTTTCACGTGAGACGGTTAGGATTTGAAGTTTACTGGTTAAAACCTTCTTCCTCTCCGTATGAGATACTTGTTAGGTATGCCTGGTTACACTACATTTGCTCCTTTCATGTGAAACGTGTTAGATTTGACGCCACCCCGGTTAAAACCTTTCATATGAGATATGCTTAGGTACACCTGTTGGTTACACCACCTTTGCACCTTTCACATGAAACGTGTTACGATTTGCTGTTTACCTAGTTAAAACCTTCTCCTTTTCTATACGAGATATGGTTAGGTACGTCTGTTGGTTACACCACCTTTGTTCCTTTCATGTGAAACGTGTTAGGATTTGATGTTTACCTAGTTAAAACCTTTCCCCTTTCTGTATGAGATATGGTTAAGTACGTTTGTTGGTTACACCACCTTTGTTCCTTTCACGTGAAACATGTTAGGATTTGATGTTTACCGACAAAGCTCTTCCCTCTCCGTATGAGATACGGTTAGTACGCTTATTGGTTTCACCACCTTTGTTCCTTCACGTGAAACGTGTTAGGATTTGATGTTTACCTTCCTCCTCTCCGTATGAGATACGATTAGGTACTTCGCTGGTTACACAATCTTTTGCTTCTTTCACGTGAAACGTGTTAGGATTAGATGTTTACCTAGTTAAAACCTTCCCTTCTCCATATGAAATACTATTAGGAACATCTGTTGGTTACACCAATATACCCTCCCGCTGAAACGTGTTTGGATTTTGAGTTCATTATTTTCTTCTCAGAAGATGCATTCGGATTTCAAGTTCACCTATTATTTGTGTTGTAGCACATTTGTATGTGATCTTGTGGCACATTTAATGCGATTCACCCCCTGTTATATTTCATATCATTTGCACGAAGCTTGCCTCTCATGTTGCCATCTTCATATCTTTATCATCACTCCATGACATTGTATTGCATTGCATTGCATAATCATGAATTTTCAAACAACCGGCTTCGCAAAACATGTAAGTCCAACTTTCAAACTGCATTTTGAGCGTGTTATTTGCATTCTACCCTTGAACTACACTGGTTTGATTCCTTGCAAAGGGATACGTACGCAATCTTGGGTTCAACTAATTGCATCTGCATCTTGTTTGTTTGCCCAAGTCTTATGGCCTTGTCAAAAGGGTCGTCTTCGCGCTTTGACATTTACTCATGTTAAGAAATGACTTCGAGCCCTGTCAAAAAGAGGCAATCAGAGACACCTCATTTTGACCTACCTAAGACTTAGGCGCTTTTTATCACCCAATGATGAAAACAAAAGGTGTATCTCAGTAATCCTCAATAAGAAAACTTAGAATTTGAGTCCTATTTCCAACCCTAAACAGCCACAAATTACCTTTCCGAGGGAATATTTTGACCTCATAGTTGCATCTAGAATGGTTCGTTTAGCTAAGATCAACCTTTGCTGCACTTCCGGGGGCCTCACTGAAAAATTCTCCCGCAATCTGGGTTACAACACAATTATTTGAACCTTTTGGGCCAAATTATAATTTTCAAAACTCAGGAAATATTCTGTTAAGTCAGGGAATATTCTGTCCATATGCAGAATATTCCATCAATGCTAACTATGACATTGACGTGGTATGACTAGATTGGTCCTTGTTGATGATGTGGCGTTGACTTGTCTTTATCTAAAAAAATGAATTTAAGGAATGCTGGTGCAAAGGATTTGAGCCCGCAATCTAGGACTCCACACGCAACACCTTAACCACTCTGCCAAAACTTTGCCTTGTGTTATATTTCCCCTCAAATAATATTTAACCATTTCAAACCAACAGGCAAAGAAGGTGTATTTTTTGCATTTTTTCTTGTGTGTGTGACACTCCTCACCCCATTGGCCTACCCATATATCACCAAATACATACCTAATCATCTCTCATTGTCAAAAAATGTTTTGTTTGCATCCATAAAGGAGTATCCCATACAACCACCTTGAAAATTTGCCTCCTATCACATTCTTGTCTCCCACCTTCTTTTTAACCATCACTCTCCTCATTGCCTATATAGAATGATCATATTGTAAGAGAAATGAAGGACCACAAAATTGAAGAGAAAAAAGTGAGAAAATGGTGAAAAATAGAGAAAATTGAGTTTTTGAGCCAAAAACACTCATATCTTCCATATACACCACATACCTTCCATACAAACTGAAATTCCATCTTTCCTACACCCAAAACTCCTCCAAAAATTTTAAAATAGCTAAATTTCAAGAGTGATTGATCAAAGGAAAGAGTGAGTGTTGTTAAAAATGAGAAAAATAAGAGAATTAGCCACTTTTCCACCATACATACCTGTAGTTCCATTCTAGTTTCAATTGAGGATTGAGAACATACTTCCTAAACCGAAGGTGAGCAAAAGGAAGTTTGGAAATCAAAAGTTCAATCTTTCTTGGAAGGTGAATTTCTAGTCTTTCATTTTCTTATATTTTCTAACTCATATTTATTTTCTTATTTCTTATTTCATAGTGTTTTGTTATAATCCAAGTGGTTTGTTTATCTTATATTTATTTTCTTACTTTATATTTCATAGTATTTTGTTGTAATCCAAGTGGTTTGTTTAGCTCATAATTATTTATTTATTTATTTATTTTTATTCGCTTGCTTTAATTCCATATTAGTTTTGTTATAATCTTGCATGTTCTAATTCATATTTGTTTTTTTGTTTTAGGTTCATGTTAGTTTTGTTATAATCTTACATATTCTATCTTATATTTGTTTTCTTGTTTTAGCTTCATAGTAATTATATTGTAATCTTGCATTTCCTAACTTATATTTTTCTTGTATTAGTCTTATATTAATATTATATTAGTTTTGTTGTAATCTTTACATGTTTTATCTTTATATTTGTTTTCTTATTTTAGGTTCATGTTAGTTTTCTTGTAAGTTTGCACTTTTTTTTTTTTTTATTTTATATTTGTTTTCTTATTTTTAATCTAACCGTAGTGGTTGGTTGAGCCACCTACATATTTCTTGTTTGTTTCTTTTCTTGATTTTGCAATTAGATAGGTTTTTGTTAGGCTTTAGTTAGTCAGTCGCTTTTATTTGGCTAACCGCTTAGCTTCTTTTGGATAAACGGCGTTGTCTTTTGATGTTAACCAACTTTCTGTGGTTTCCAAGGCACATGAAACTTTTTTTTCTTTTGTTTATTTTATTTTGAGTGAGGTTTTTATTTTGTTCTAATATTCTCCTCACTCCTCTAATTTTGTTTGTAATAATTTATTCAAAGTGTTGTAATAATTTCTCACCCCACTTCTTTTCTATCCTGCTTTTTACTTGCTTTCCTTATTTGTGGATATGCATCATGTTTATTTTTTTATATCCATGTTTTGCATCTATTCGTTAAGTTTGCATTTGTGGATTTAATCAATTCCTATGTGATTATCTACGCTTACATCATATTCTTGAAAATGATTCACATGTCAAATCTTAGAAGCTTAATCTTTAGTTGTATTTCACGCAGTGAATTGCATTAGAATTTTGTATATAAGATCATGCATGTTTTACTAACTTTGTTTTGTAGCTTGTTCACGGGACGTCAAACATGTAAGTTTTTATGCTTTAGCATCCCCGTTTGTGTGTGGTTTTCTTACTATGTTTAACATTCTACCATGAGGCTATTTGCTTATGTGATATAACTCTATGAATGCCAGTGAATGAAGGTTGTGTCGCTTAATTTGAAATGATATTGATTTTCATATTTGTAAACTCAATTTATTTGGGTTGTACATTTTCAAAACTATATGAAATCAAGTTGTTCCAAAGTGGGTGACATAGTCTATACTTTAATACTTCACATAGTAATTGTTTTTAGGATTTATTAAATAATCGGAATATGAACATATAAAGTAAATAAAATTCATATCATGATTTAGTAAAGGCAAATCTTTTTGATCTAGTGAGCGGAGTGCTCAATTAATGACCTTCCCTCTCATACCTAAAGTTCGAACCGAGACAACTTTGGTTATGACGTAACAAAGGGCTCTAAGTACGCAGTCATGGGTTTCCTAATTTTCCAAAATATTAGGTGGGGACTCAAATTTGATGACGCAAATTCATTTCTAGCAAAATGTTTTTTTGCAATAAAATGGATTTTCTAAAATTTGCTAAATGGATTCTCGCTTATGTTTCATATTGCACTTGTGAGACTAGATCAAAGAGAGACAGAGGGTCCCAACTGTCATGGTACCTCCCAAGCATGTTACATCATTCTATTGTCGCTTCATTATCACAAAGGAATGCATATAACCCATATAGGTTTAGGGCCATATTGGAATGCCTTTCTAAGAAATTACGAAATTATTCTACTTCTTCTTATGTTTTATCTAATGTAATAAACTCAAAATCCATTGTTGACCTAGTTATGCATGTCTACTTGGAAGATTTCAAGAGATCACAAAGACCTTTCTAGGTAAAGATGTATCTACTAGTGGATTTTGAGTCTTTAGTATCCGATATCCAATTTGTTATACCCCTCGAGTATTGCTAGATATTTGCATAATGAAGGCCATAATTCTAGATATGTCTTAGATACCTAAGTACCCTAATTATTGATTTCCAATGATCGGTCCTGAATTGCTTGTGTACCTACTCAATTTGCTTACAACATAGGCTATATCCTGCCTAGTACAATTCATTAAGTACATCAAGCTTCCAATTATCCGAGAGTACTCTAATTATGATATGCCCGCACTGTATTTTTTTGACAAATGAAGACTAATGTCATCAGTGTTTTAGCATGATATGGATGCTTTCCAAATTTCTCCGTAATCTTCTCAACATAGTGAGACCGAGATAAAGCGATTCTTCAGATGTTCTAGTAATTTTATTCCTAGAATTACATCCGCTACTCCCTGCATCTTTCATGTCAAACTTTTTATTCAACATTTTCTTTGTAGATTTAATCATATCATTATTGCTTCCAATAATGAGCATGTCATTCACATAAAGACAAACCATGACATAGTCTTTGTTTGTGTTTTTAACACGATGCATTTGTCACATTCGCTTATCTTAAAACCATCCGAAAGCATAGCATGATCCAATTTTTTCATGCCATTGTTTCGGAACTTGTTTTAATCCATAAAGGGATTTGACAAGTTTACAAACATTTTTCTCTTGGCTGGGAACTTGAAACCCTTCCGATTGTTCCATATAAATTTTCTCATCTAACTCGCCATTCAAAAAAGTTGTTTTAACATCCATTTGATGTATTTCTAGATTATACAAAGTTGCAATCGCAATCAACATGTGAATAAATGTTATTCTTGTCATTTCTGAATTGGTGTCAAAATATTCAAGGCCTTCCTTCGCTTCAGATTCCATTAACAACAAGCCTAGCCTTGTATTTATCTATTGAATCATCTGCTTTCATTTTTCCTTGAATATCCACTTATATCCGTGGAGGTTTACACTGTGGGAAGATTCACTAGTTCCCAAGTATGATTTTGTAGTATTGATTCAATTTCAATATTCATGCCTCTCTCCACAATGGAGCTTCAAGACTTAATATCGCTTCTTTGAAGTTTTGAGGTCTATTTTCAAACAAGTATGTAAGAAAATTTAGACCAAATGATTTAGAGATCCTAACTCTCTTGCTACGCCTAGGTTCATCTGATTCATTATCATTGTGGTCTTCACTGCTACCCATAGTAGTATCAAAGTTCTTTATTTGAACTTTTCTCTTTAATTTCCTTACTAGGAAAAATGTGTTCAAAAAACTACACATTCCTTGACTCAAGACATTAGTGTTTACATGTATATCCTCGATTTTCAGATCTATGAACTAAAAATCTATATGCACTATTATTATTTGCATAACCAATGAACACACAATCAATAGCTTTATGGTCCAATCTTAGTCGTTTTGGGACTAAGGATCGCCACCTTGGCCAAACACCCCCACACTTTCGAGGTAATTGTAGATAGGTCAGTCAATCTTTTCATAATTCCTAAGGTGTTTGGTTGAGTTTCGGGGTACCCTATTAAGGATAAAGTTTGCGCATAAAATCATCTCCCCCATAAGTTCCGAGAGTAACCCTCGAATTAATTAACATGGCATTCACCATCTTTTTAAGAGAGTTCGATTTCTTTTCTTTCAAAGAACTCCATTTGACTAAGAGAATGTGAAAAGTGCTGGTTTAGTGAATAATACCATGTTCAAAACAAAATTCTTCAAATGGTGCATCATACTCACCTGCACCTGGCACACTCCTCACTATCTTTATAATTTTGCCAAGTTGATTTTTAACCTCAAGTTTATATTGCTTAAAAGCTTCTACTATTTTCATCTTTACTTCTCAATAAGTAAACATCGCAATATCGAAAGTACAATCATCAATAAAAAATAATAAAGTACTTCTTACGCTTGAACAAATTTTAAATCACGTATATCTCTGTAAGCGTAATTAAAATCAGAGGGTTCGTAAGATTTCTTCAACTTTATTACAAATGATGCCTTTAATGAGTTTTGCTACCAACACAAATCTTGAGTATTTATGATTAGGATCAAATTCTAAGTTTGGTAAACATTCTAAAGCAAATAAGTCTACGCGAAAGAATTAAAATTAAGATCTTCTAATCTACCACATGGCATAAAAAAAAAAAAGACTCCATCAATATAAACAGTAAGATGTGTTCTTATTATTAATAGCCAAATTTGGTAATAACAAAGATTTACATTGAGCTAGAAAAGCCCATCACTCAAGTATAACCTCGCTTCATTATATATTTCAAATTTTGAGAGTACAACCTTATCGATTCAAAGACTAATTTTAACCGATTCTTTTATCAATAATGACCCGTAAATCAAATTATTGCTTAATCTTCGCACATGAAGTACATTCTTAAGAATGAGTTATTTCCCGAGGTCATTTTCAAAGATAATCTTTCATTGTCCTTCTACAGCTTGAGTGCCAGAGGAGTTTCCTATAAAAGTTGTTTCACTTTCACCACTGTAGGATTGTGAACATCTTCTTATCTCGCACAAAGATGAGCATGTGTGGGTTGCTCTAGTATCCATCCACCACTCTCCTTAGGATTGCCAGAACCAAATTTGCTTCAAGAGATTACTACAAAGAAGATTGGGCTGATAGTTTGTCACCCATCGTAAAAGATAAAAACTACTACTGCTTGTGCTGGCTTGTGTTTTGCTCGAACTCCTCTTCATCCTTGTGAACGTGGCAATCCAAATGATGCCCATCTCCTCCTTATCGTATTAAAAACACTTGCCATTGAACCTCTTATTGAATCTCCGTTGTTAATCCCTTCTGGCTGATCTTACTAGTGGATCCTTGTTTGGGACTATTGCCATTATGCTTCCGCTTTCGTTGAATTTGACCCTTGTCCATGTTCCACAACCATTTCTGCTTTTGCCTCTACATGACATGGTTTCCTAACTTTTTGTTAGAACCACAATTTTCCTCCTAATTCGTAGTCGCACTATTAGTTTCTCTAATTTCATCTCCTTGCACTAATGCTTCGTATAATTTTGGAATTCTTTCCAAGATTGTGGAAATTTTTCAATGATTGCCGCTACTTGGAAAGATTCATCAAGAACCATCCCTTTGCATGTATGTCGCGAAGAATTAATTAGAGATCTTGAACCCGTTAATAACCATCTTGAATCTATCATTTAAAATCTAGAAAATGCCTCGACAACAAATTTCTTAGTAGTAACCCAGATCTTCGCCTTATATTTATGATCTAGAGAT
>CM045759.1:201422752-201668057 GCA_025200525.1 Camellia lanceoleosa | reverse complement strand
AAGCATGCATGCTTGCATGTATATATATGCATAAGAGAGAGATGTGCATGTGAGAGAGAGACAGAGATAGATTTCTCAGTAAAAAGGAAAATGTATGAAAATTATGGTTACATAGTCCTACTAGTGGTAGACA
This sequence comes from Camellia lanceoleosa, assembly GCA_025200525.1. Taxonomy (NCBI): domain Eukaryota; kingdom Viridiplantae; phylum Streptophyta; class Magnoliopsida; order Ericales; family Theaceae; genus Camellia; species Camellia lanceoleosa. The sequence continues at coordinate 201,667,924 of CM045759.1, read as the reverse complement.
GATGATCACATAGGGTTATCTTTTTTTTTTTTTTTTTTTTTTTTTTTTTGCTCTGTTCTTCTCAATTCATGAATTTAAAATTAGTTGTTGTTGTTGTTGGTTGATGATAAAGAAAGAGAGAGAGTGGAGCAAAGATTTCAAAAGATTCAAAAAATTTGAATAGAGAGCTATGTTTAAATTTTGAATTTCTTAGTGGGAAAGAAAATGTATGAAAAGTTTTGGTTACGTAGTCCTATAGTGGTAGACAAATGATCACATAGGGTTATCATTCTTTTTTTTACGGGGGGCCTATTCTTCCAATTCATGAATTTAAAATTAGATGTTGTTGTTGTTGGTTGATGATGAAGAGATAGAAAAAGAGAGGAGCAAAGATTTCCATGATTTAAAAAAATTGAGCAGGATATTTTCAACAGATACAAAATTTGAACAGATAGAAATTTTATCAGATAAAAAATTGCAACAGCAAAAAAATAATTTCAACAAATAGTCAACGAAAAGTAAAACAGATAAAAAAAGTCAAGGAGTAAATTGGAAACAAAATGTTCTCTAGGATTTCTCACTAAATTATTTCACAAAAAGTGGACATCTCATCAATAAAAAAATATCTCTAGGACCTAGTCGTTACATTCCTTATATTGGATTTATCACCAATTAACCCTTTAAATAATAAATATTTTCATTATTCTGTAATTATTTTTCAAAAATTGGACTAAAATGTAATTTCCCCTTTTATTATTGGGTCACTCAGGCCTTATCTCCCAAGTTATACTTATTTGTCAATTTGTCCACCATATTAATTTGTTCAACTATACGTTTAAGTATTATTTATTTATCCACTTATTTGTTCATGTCACATATTTATCAAAATATATCTCCCATCTCTAAGTGTCATTTATATGTTTACATATGTCATTTCTCTATTTGCTTACATGTTATCTATTTATCCACCTAATCTTCTTATTTGTCTATATCACAACACCACCACCGGTCGCCATCACACATTGGTAGCAAATTAACAAGAATTTTTTTCAAAAACTTTGTTATTTTTAATAAATAATATTTTCCGCATCGAGTAACTTGCATCAATAATTGACAAATTTCATAACTATTAAATCATCTTTCAATCATCAAGCCATTCAAAGCAAGTTTCAAAGTGTGTTTAATATTTGATTTATTTACTTAAAAAATTGAGTTCGAATAAACTTTTAACAAGTTAAATGCGAGTCAAAATCGTGTTCTGTAGCTCATTAATCACCCTATATATATATAAGGGAAAACACATTGCAGTGTAATTTTTTTTTTTAAAAAAAAAATTAATGATAAACCGTATACACTTTAATAATTAAATTTATAAACATTTGTTTTAATCTGCAATTTTTTTTTTAAAAAAAAAAAATCTCTGAAATGTATAGTAAATAGAGATGTTTTGTTGGGATTCTGTTTCACCAAAGTGATTCATGAATGCCAAATATATTATTCTTTATGGGGTTCTGTGAAAAAAAGATGAATATAGTAAAACAGAATTTCTAACAATTGGCAATATGTTGTGTCAGCTTCGAGTCCCTGACGCCTAAATCAGTATTCGTTTTCACCATTTTCACGTCTCCCTCTCCATGCATGAGAATGCTGTTACCGATTCAACCACTTTGGTACATCCTTGTCCGAACACGCTTCTATCTTAAAAATATATATTATGAACCTTAAAAATGTATTTTGAATTTTATTTCAAAAAGTGACCGTATAATATAAATTCAAAATTAATAAAATATGAATTACACTCACAATGAATCATTAATTTATTTTTTAAAATATTTTTTTTTGTGAATAAATGTTATAAATTTGTAATGTTGTTAATATTTAAACAATATGATCAGTTTTGTTTTATTCATTATATTATTATTGCAGACACAACCAACCAACCATGGACACAAGAATATTTGTTCTATTTGGTTTGATTTACATAAATAGTTTTAATTTTTTTTTTTTTTTGAAAAAATAGAAATTAGTTTGATAAAAATAAATACTAAAAAAATTTTAAAACATATTTTTGCCTTCCCAAAATATAAAATTATATGAAAATGATGAGTGTTTTATTTTTGTCATTTTTCTACCAAATTATTTCTTTTTTTTTAATTGAAAACAAAATTTGAAAATCAAACCAAACACAGACCAAACTCAATTGAAATATGTGGGGGTGGGGGTGGGGGCATAATGAATATGTAGAAGTTTGGGGAATATAATCAAATAAAATGGAAAATAAACCATTAATTTTTATTTTATTGTTTTTCTCATTTGTTCAAACAAAAGGGAGAAATCCTGTATAATTATCCAGCAAAAAGTGCAGGGTGAGTTTTGTTTGGATAAAAGGGAAAGTCACTTTCAATCACTGGTTTGGCAATTCGTGTGGTCGCTCTCTTCCCTTCATTCTTAGCAGCCAAAGGTTGATTTGGCTCCAAACAGTAAGACGAAATAAAAGATTGCCTGGTTAGGGAAATTCTTGGCGATCGTGTGGTGTCTTAATTAATTTTTTATTCTTTAAAATAATAAGATTTAATACTCTTTTTTTTTTTTTTTTTTGTTGAATTTGGCCTCGATTGGTATTGGATTATAAATAAGCTGTGAAATAATTTTTTCAATTAATTTTTATTTTTTGTTTCTCTACATTTCTCATAAAAAATAATAATAATAATAATGTATAGTCTATTTGAGTCTTTTTCTATTTTTAAAAAAATAAAAAATAAAAAAATTTAAGAGTATAACCATAAATTAATATGTTCACAAAGGGGTGAGTAGTTTCGGAATCAACTTTTTGAGTTAAAATAAATAGAATCAAATAAATTTAACCAAAAAATAACTTTTAAACAAACCCTTTATAAGAGACAACATGACATGACAAGTATTAATCACTCAGGGCCATCTTAGTTGGTAAGGAAATTTGCTCCTCTCCTTACGGTTTGAATTCCCTACTGCATAAGTGGAAGTTCGACAGTTTAGTGAATCAACTAATTTTTCCTAGTTTAGCTTGTCAAGGTGGATTCTAAGGACCTTGTCTTGAGAGTGTTTTGGGCATCAAAAATATATATATATATATATATTATGTCATAGTGTGACTAGTAAAAAATCTTTTACTGCTAAGTATTATGTCATAATGGTTGAAATTGCCAAATAAATAGGAAGATCAATTTTCTCCTTCTTATAGATGTGAACTGCAATTTATTTTTTATTTTTTTTGTAAGAGGAAAATTAAGGAGAGAAGCTGAATTCTCTATGCTTTTGCTAACATATTCATTTTTTATTTATTTATTAATCTCATTGTTCCTTTTATTTTATTTTATTTTAATTACCAGCAATAAATTAACACAAGTACAAGCAACAATAATTTCATTGAATTCTCCCTTAATAAAGTCTAAATCCAAAATTCAACAATAAGATTTTTTTTACAAGCAGTAGTACATTAGCAATCTCTTGCCTTAAAAAAATAAAAAATGAAAATCAATTGAGCTCAGTCATGTTGGCAAAGTAGCAGTACTTTTTTAAAACATAATTGTTATAATTCCATTTCTCACACATATAATCTCCCCAACACAGAGCCAACGTCATCCCAAAGGGAAAGAAGAGCTCGAGAAAAGAAAAAAAACAGCAAACTTGAGAAGCGATCAACGATTGTGAAGTGGATTTGTGCCGCTCGGCGTGGCTCTCTTTCTTCTTCAGATGCATGATTGCCACGCAATCTGAAGCCATTGATGTCGTCGTTGCTGAATGATCTGCAGTAGAAGTTGTTGCAGCTCTTGTAATTGCTCTCCACCATGAATGGAGTTTTTCCAACTCTGAACTAGCAACAAGTACTAGAAAGTGCAATTTCAAGACTAATGGAACAATTGAGAATATTACAAGCAGTGATTTCTTGCACCTCATTTCCTTGTATTAAAAAGTCTTTAGTTTCAAATAAGTAAATATAAGCAAGGTTGATATATATACATAGGGCTGCAAGAAGCGGTCATCTGTACAATTGATTCTCAAGTCACCATCAAGACCTTGACAACCAAAAGTGATGAAGAGCGTGACATTTTTTTCACTTAATTCAAAATACTTTTGTTTGAATTAATTACTTGTGAGGCTTACAAAATGAACGAGTGCTTGGAATGAGGTCCACAAAACGAAGCATGGAGGATTACAGAAGATAGTGGGTACGAAGATGAGCCGATTTTTCTTTATATATATATATATATATTTTTTTTGGAAAAAGTAAATATAGAAAGATATTTATTGAGTGTATTTAAAAATTCCTCTTTTTGAATGAGATTGGATTGCAAATATGATTTTTTTTTAAATCGAGTGGAAGGTTGGTGCTGTGACACCCACAGCATAGCGTGTGTCTCGAATCTATTTTAATGATTTGAGCCATTCATAATGTCAATTGAGAAAATTAGTTTAAGATCTCTCTCTCATTTTTAGTAATGAAAAAAATTCACAATATTATTTTATGATGTCTAAACTCCTTGTATCACAGAGAGAAATTTCATATATTTCACGACTTCAAACCCTTACCCCTCTTCTCTCTCTCTCTCTCTATCTTTTCTTTTTGTTAAACTTGTGCCTCATCTCTTCTCTCTCATCGCTGCTATTCTCTCTCTCTCTGTCGATCCAGCTCGTCGATCCAACAAGCCTGTGTCAAGAACTTGTTTCTTAGGTCGCTAATTTTGATTTTTTGTTCTTTCACAAAGCCATTGAATGAGCTCGATGGCCTCCATCACGCCGCTATGGCCTTCGCTTAGATCAAGATGGTGACTTAAATCCTTTGTTGAGCAAGATCATTTCTTCGGTCAATCTATAAGCACTACTACAATGTAGATAATGAGGTTTCTTAACAAATTAATTGAGAAATTTTTGAAATTTGGACATACCTACGTCTTGATTGAGTTTTCATGTGTATTTAGATGTGTATATTTGCGTTTTACTGATGTTAAAAGGTTAATTGTTTGTTCTATTACTTTAAAGCAATTGAATTTGGCTTTTGTTTATTTGTTTAATCGATTATTACGAGGAATTTAATCGATTATTTGAAGGTGTTGTGAACATTTTCATGCCTCATATGCCAGTAAAATGGCATTCTTTGTAAAGCTCTCTTTTATCACTCTGCAGGGCCTTTGTAATAGTGAATATCTGAGGCATTCCAAATGGAGAACAGTGAATTTCTCTAGAGAGTGGGAAGACTGAATTGCAGATATCAAGAATTTCTGTGGGTTCAAATCAAAGAAAATTCAAATTTTCCTGAGTTCGAACCAGAGAAAATTGAACAATACAAAGAAAATTCAACAACACAGAGAAAATTAAAATTTCTCTGAGTTCAAACTAAAGAAATTCAAAAGAAAAATTGAATGCTTTGAATTTTCTCTGGTTTGACCCTACAGAAATTCTTTGGGAAGTCCAGAATTTCTTTGGAGAGAATTTCTCTAGATTGAAATTTATCTAGATTAATGTTGAGAGATCTTAGACATCATAAAAATATTGAATGTCTTTTATGCTATTGTGGGAGCCGAATGAACAGAGGAGTCAGCAGGAATGTATCCCGGAAGTCAGAGACTATTCGCCCGTACTAACACTAAGATACCTAATGTATAGAAATTGCGAATGGATGAGAAGATATATGGTGGGATAAACAAAAGGATAATAAGTAAAAGTGGGCTCAGGGCAGGTTCGAAAATGAGTATAAATGCAAGAGCTTGATTGAGAAAGATATGTAATAAAAAAACACACTCCACGAAATCTAGTAAACAAGCTTTCTTGAATAGAAGAATTGACTTACCCGTCGGAGTGCTAATCCTGGCACCCCCGACCGGAGTATTTGTCTTTACAGGTGACTAGCTGAGTATCAAGAGCGTCTCCCAGGATCTGAAGAGTATTTCCAAAACCACTTCCTGGCCAACCGTCTGTGGAAATACTCAAAAATACATCCATGGCGCGTGACTCAAGATTCTCGATAGCCAGCGACTTGATCACACAAAGAATCGACCTCACCCCGGCAAACATACTTGAGAAGGAAATCGTCGCTGCAAAATGTGCCTTGAATGTCGATTCACAAACCACTTCAAAGACAGAAGCGATCTTTATCCATCTTGGAACGAGCCAAAAGACCAAGCAGTTTAGACAACACCATCATCGAGAATGGCGCCTTCAATCTGGCCTCGAAATAGCAAAGTCAAACAGACGGTCGCCAGTTTCTAAGCGACCCTAAAGGCGGGCGATCTACGGTCTCGGGCGACAACAAAACACCGATGCTCGTTGTGCTTCAACCGAATTACTTTGAGGAGTTGACACAAGGCGAACGTCCCCAGAAGTGTTCGTGGTAACATCCATATGATATCTGACTTCTCGAAAGCCCGCCATACACGCAATCGATCCTCGAGGCCCTCATCAAGAACTCACGCTTGCCAGCGACCGAGAATCGCCAGCATCACCTTCGCGATTACGATTTGATCGGCGTAACACTCCTCACATCGATCTGTTGGTTGTTGCGCTACGTGTAACCGGTTCACCGTCGAGCGAGTTCTTATAGACGGCAAGACGCCGAAGGTCATGTACTATAAAACCTTCGTCAAACTCGGGTTCACCGAATCGATCGACTCACTTATCCCCTATTCGGCTTCAATGCCAATCCGAATACCCACTCGGAAGATCAACCTACTGCTCGAAGCGGGTTCGAGCGGTGGATGTAGAATTCACAGTCGTCCGTTGCCATCGCCATACAATCTCATCATGGGCGATCGTACGGCATACCTTGCAGCCGCCCAAGACTCTACCATCAATTGTTACGTTTCCCAACAGAACCGGCATTAGCAGGATCCGCGGCTCCCAAAAATCGGTACAGGCATGCTACCTCTTGGCTGCTAAAATGCCAAAGGAGTTGCAGGTCAACTCCATCGAGGTACCCAATCGGGAAATCCTGGGTGACGTCGGGCGGCCATAAGCGAAAAAACCCACGAAGGTTTAAACCGAGTTGACATCGATGGAAGCCCGAAAAAGTTCTTCATGATCGGCACCTCTTTAAACCAAGCCGATAGACAACAGCTGATCTCCTTTCTACTTGCCAACCTCGACGTCTCTGCGTGGACTCCGTCCGAGATGCCGGGTATAGACCCATCAGTTTCACAGCACCACCTGAACGTCGACCCTACGTGCAAGCCCGTCATTCAGAAAGGTCGTCGGTCTGCCGCAGAGCACACTGCTGCCGTCATCAAAGAAGTCGACAGACTGCTTGACGCCGGGGCAATAAGAGAAGTCACCTACCCCACGTGGCTCTCCAACACAGTGGTGGTGAAGAAGAAAAATGGAACTTGGTGAGTGTGCGTCGATTTCACGGATCTGAACAAAGCTTGCCCCAAGGACTACTTCCCCTTACCTAGAATAGACCAACTCGTCGATGCCACAAAGACGCCATCAGCGCATGAGATCCCTCGATGCATACAGAGGCTACCAACAGATCGTCATGCACCCAGATGACCAGGACAAAACTACATTCCTCACCCCAAGAGGAACCTACTGCTACAAAGTTATGTCTTTTGGGCTGAAGAATGCAGGGGCAACTTATCAAAGACTGGTCATCGCCATGTTCAAAGAACAACTCGGCCACACTATGGAAGTTTACATCGACAATATGGTGGTCAAGTCCAAAGAAGAAAGGATCACATAGCCGATCTAGAGAAGGCGTTGCATCTTGCGCAAATACAGAATGAAATTGAACGCCTCAAAATGCGCGTTTGGGATCGGCTCCGGCAAATTCCTGGGTTATATCGTTAACCACCGTGGAATCGAAGCCAACCCGAGGCAAGTCACAACAATCTTGGAACTCGACTCCCCCCGATCAATGAAAGAAGTCCAAAAGTTGATGGGGATGGCTGCTGCACTCAATAGATTCATTAGTCGGTCAACAGACTGATGCAGACAATTCTTCCAGACGCTACATCAAAGCAAAGCTTTTGAATGGTCCGTCGAATGCGAAGCGGCTTTCACTGGGCTCAAGACTTACCTCCGGTCAGTGCCTCTCTTGACAACACCAGCTGCCAGTGACCTCCTCATCCTGTATCTGGCAGTCTCCGATAGGGCCGTCAGCGCCGTACTATTAAAAGAAGAGGAATGACAGCAGCGGCCAGTGTATTATGTGAGCAAGGCAATGGTCGATGCCGAGACACGTTATCTTCCGCTGGAAAAACTCATCCTAGCCTTGGTCATGGCAGCAAGAAAATTGATGCATTACTTCCAGGGGCATAGCATTGGGGTGATAATAGATTATCCTCTCCGATCAAGATTACTACGAGTCTAAGCATCAGGGCGTGTTTCAAAATGGGCTCTTGAACTCGGCCAATATGACATTCCGTTTTACCAAAACCGCAATAAAGGGAGTGCTTGTTGATTTTGTGGCGAATTCACGGCGAGCTTCCGACCTTAAACTCGCCGACGTTCTTCCAAATCAAGTTCGATCAAAGTCGAATCGAGAATTTATGTCGAGGATATTTGGCGCTATATCTTGTGATAGATCGTCTAACCGACGCCGTGGCGCAGATAGTAATCATGTCCCGACGGCAGCGATAATAGAGCGGTAGTCAAGCTTGGTTTCAAGCATCAAATAACGAGGCCGAGTATGAAGCCCTCCTAAATGGTCTCTTAAATGCACATATTCTTGGCGCTCGGCGTTTGCTAGTGTTTTGTGACTCCAAATTGGTCATCAACCACTAAAGAAGTCTGTTGCAAAAACGACCGTATGGCGGCCTATATGAAAACGGCCAACTCTTTGCTAACAAAGTTTGACCATCACGAATTGAACTAAATAACACGTGATCGTAACACATCTGCAGATGCCTGGCATGCCTAGCCTCCGCCCAATTCGAGCTCAAGCGGACCATTGAGGTAGGTTTCATCCGGGCCGAGTATTGGCCTTCTGAGAAACCTACGTTAATGTTATAGAATCCGCATCAAGTTGGATGGACCCCATAGCCGGATTCCTCTCTTCTAAACAGCTCCCAGAGGACAAAAAAGAAGCGCACAAGCTACGCAATAAGGCCCTTCGATACTATCTGGATCCACAAAGAGGGCTTTATAAAAAGTCCCTCTCCGGTCCCTATTTGGAATGCGTACACCCAGATAAAGTGGAGGAGCTTCTAACTGAGATACATGAGGGCAGTTGTGGTGCCCATCTGTGACGCTCTCTCCATGGAGCTATGACACAGGGGTATTATTGGCCGCCAATGAGAGCCGACGCAGAAAATTATGTTAAAAGATGCGAACAATGCCAAAAGTTCTCCCCACTAACCCATTTGCCTGCCAAAGAGTTGAACTCTATCACCAGTCCCTGGCCGTTTGCTCAATGGGGCCTCGATATTGTGGGACCGTTGCCAAAGGCCCCAGGAAATAAGCGATTCCTAATCGTAGCAACAGATTACTTTACAAAATGGGTCGAAGCGGAGGCTCTAACGCACATACGAGATGCCGACATAAAGCGATTTGTATGGAGAAACATCATTACGCGATCGGCATTCCAAGAGCTCTCATCTCGCATAATGGTACCCGATTCGATTGTGGCGTATACCGAGAACTGCGGCAAAGAATCTGATGTCGTGCCTTATTTCTCACGCCGCGTACCCCGAAGTAATCAAGCCTCTAACAAAACCATCTTGGGCGGCATCAAAAGAGGCTAGAAAAACTAAAGGCAAATGGGTCAAGAATTGCCAAGTGTATTGTGGGCGACCGCACAACGCCGAGGAGGTCCACCGAGAAACGCTGTCGCTTTATGCTTGAACCTGTGCAATCTTACCTCGAAATCACTTCCGACTTTGAAATCACAAGCCTTTGATACGGTAGGAATGACATGATGCTCGCCGACTGGATCTAATCGAGAACGAAGAGACCGCCACAGCCTCCATGGCACGCAGACGTGATAATCGCTAAGTCGTACAACCAACGAGTTCAGGTGCGTCGTTACACTCTAGGAGAGCTGGTCCTAAAGAAAGTACTTCCAGCCGACCGGAGACCGGCCTACGGAAAGCTAGGTCCGAATCGGGACGGCCCCTATCCAATAGACTCCATCAGGAACAGGGCATATCGCCTCTGACATGTCGGGAAGAAGCTCGCCACGGCCTTGGAATTCAACGATCAATGAAAATTCTACAAATGACCCGATTTGTGGGCTTAGTACATGTACATACTCTTCCGTAATGCAAAAGTTGCTCGTTTTTATGCTTCAGCTCATACACAACCAGTCTCGTTTTTATGCTTCTTGATGGCCGAATAAGTCTCCGTATTCGGAGCGCCCTTCGTGGATACCACGACCAAATAAGTCTCCGACCGAGCGCCTTGGAGACCACGACCAAATAAGTCTCCTGATTCGGAGCCCCTTTGGTGCATGACATCTAAGAGCCGAATAAGTCTCCGGATTCGAGCGCCTTCGTGGACACCACGACACAACACGTCTTGATTCGAGCGCCCTTCATGGAGACCACGATTGGCTAAATAAGTCTCCGGATTCGGAGCTTCTTTTGGTGCATGACATCTAAAGGCCAAATAAGTCTCCGGATTCGGAGCGCCCTTCGTGGACACCACAATTGCCCAAATAAGTCTCCGGATTCGGAGCGCCCTTCGTGGATTCCACTATCGGCCGGATAAGTCTCTGAATTCGAGCGCCTTCATGGATATCACGATTAGCCAAATAAGTCTCCGATTCAGAGCGCCAGAGATACCACGATTGGCACAAATAAGTCTCCTGATTCGAGCCCTTTGGTACATGACATCTAAGGGTCGAATAAGTCTCTCGATTTGAGCGCCTTCGTGGATACACGAGCACAAATAAGTCTCCGGATTCGAAGCCCCTTTTGGTGCATAACATCTAAGGGCCGAATAAGTCTCCGGATTCGGAGCGCCCTTCGTAGATTCCACTATCGGTTGAATAAGTCTCCGGATTCGGAACGCCCGTCATGGGGGTCACGACTTCAAAAAATTACATGATTCTTAATTGGAACCGATCGACGCATGTTCGAACGTTTACATTGCGCAATACAGAGACTGACAATAAATTGCGATAAGACGTTTCATTACATGCAAAACATTTCAACGCAATACAAAAGCTGACAATAAATTGCGATAGGACGTTTCATTACATCCAAAACAGTTCAAAAGTTGCTAATAGAAAAATTCTATTTTATTAAAAAGATACTAAACATTGGATAAAGAAATTCTATTTATTTAACATTATAGTCCACTAAGTCGGCATCTTCGTCGTCGCTTTTCTTGACGTCGAACTCGAGATACGGAAGGTAATGCCGATGATATAGGGGCGAAGCCGAATTTATACCCACGGACCCAAGAGCTTCCATAGTTTGAAGGGCCTTGATCCAGCCGTGCTTGAAACCATGATTTTCAGACGGCAGACTTCCTCCTAGGTCCGCTGGTCTTTTTAACCCCGGCCTCCAAGCCGTCTCGATATCCTCTCTCATAACCCGAGGCCTCTCGGTTCGCCCTCTCCCCCATGCTTTTCACTTGACTGTCCACCACCGACTCGGCCGCTCGAACACTCTTTAGCTCCTGAAGCTCACTCTCAGCTTTTTTCACGCGAGCCTCCAGACTACGATTCCTTTCGTTGTTTCTCTCACTCTCGCGTCGGGCTTCGCGTAGGCGCATCCCAATTTCATAAGCGCTTCTGACTTGACCCATGTATGCCATCCCGAATACTTGAAATCCCCACGTCCGACCATCGATCGTTGGACCTCCATGAGAAAAATTTGCCGAGCGAACTCGACTGCCACATCTGGATCTTTAATTATAGAATCCGCCTCTGTCATCGGTCTATTCTTCACCAGAACTGCAAAACTCAACGGTCGTGGCGCCGCCTCAGACTCAACATACGGTCGTGGGCACAAGGAAATCCCCCGTTGTCCGTCCTTTCGGGGTGATCTACTTCGATGACTAGGGGGCCCCTCTTTTTCCCGATCCATGGATGCTCTTCTTCTCGTATGGGTAGGCCCGCTGCCACGATTCATTTTGACTGCTAACCTCATCCAATGTTGGCCCCTGCCCGTTCGGATCGAGCCTGAATAGAAATGAGTCAAATTGTTAGCATGAACTCGCCCATTTATTCTGGGGTATATGCAACTCCCTCGAGAAAACTAAGCGCCAAACGTCGTAAGTTATGCCTCAGCCATCCCACGATTCCGAGATAGTCGGCTCATTCGATTCCTCAGGCTCGCGTCCTGGCTAAGGCAAGGGCAGATTAATTAATCTCGTCGGCTATATTGCAAGTGCTATCGCCGGTTATCCTAAGATCGCTGGGGCAAGGGCACCCATAAATCTACTCGGCCATATTTTCAAATGATAACGCCGAATAAGTTATGCCTCAGCCAGCCCACGATTCCGAGATAGTCGGCTCATTCGGTTCCTCAAGCTCGCGCCCTGGCTAAGTGTAGACACCCCATTTTTGACCGACCTTAAGACTCAGACGTCACCGATTGAGCGCTCGGTGATGTTGCATGTTGTGCTCGTTCAGAGGTCTCAGAGTCGCGGCCGTGTGCCTTGCCTCCGGACTTCCGAACTCTCTTCAGCCTTTGTCTTTTGCGAACCAGCTCGATTTTCTCTTTTTCTTTCCTCGGGAAGGAGTGGTCTCAGAGACTATCTCCGGTGGCCGTGTGTTATATTTCGTGGCAGAGGCTATTTTGCCCATTTTGAGTCTCCGGTTCATGGGATCACAAAGTCGGCAGGCTTTTCGGTTCGACCGCCCGTCATCTCGATTTCTCGGTTCTGGTGGTACCTCTGTTTTATCATTTTGAGGAACACTGGGGCCTCGATGCCCACTCATGTCAGATGCGATCCGGTGCCATGACCCATTTTTGGGACTTCTTAATCGCGGTTAGGCCCGAGCATTCATTTTGATCGATTTTCTCGATTTTGGCAGAACCTCTGTTTTGTCATTCCAAGGACACTGGGTCGCAGATACCCACTTCATCAACACCACTTCCGCACTGCAGCCTTCATTTTGATCCCGGTGCGCTTTGGCCCCGAGCGCTCATTTCTCATTAGTTTTGTTCAAATTTGGCAGTACCTCTGCTTCAACACTGTGAAGATCACTGGGGTGGGAGGCTAGCAATTATCCCAGATAACCAGTTTCGCTCCTCCTGCTTTTGCTCACCGCCAATGTTGAACACCCTGGGGATATTTTCTTCCGACCAAAGCTACATATCTGTGATCAGGGGACATGGGAGGACCCTAAAAACTACTGGTCGGCCAGCAATTGTGGATTTCATTTTTGAGCCTCTCCTTCAAGTCCTATGTTGTAACTCCTGTTTCAGTGTTGCCAATTTCCGACCTTGGAACCTTGTTCCACACATCTGGGAGGACCCTAAAAGTTGGTGGTCGGCCAGAAATTGTGGAGTTCATTTTTGAGCCCCTCCTTCAAGCTCTATGTTGTGGCTCCTGCTTGTTGTTGTCAATTTCCGACCTTGGGGCCTTATTCTACACACATGGGAGGACACCATTGCACGGTGGTCGGCCAATTTTGCCCTTCATTTTGGTCCATGGCCGGCCGGCCAGGTAAGTGTGGCGTCGGTGGGGGTGGCCGGGCCACCTCCAGAACCTACCCACTGCCGCTTCACTTTCGGCCCTTTCTTTCCGTCCTAATATTTTTCAAAATATCCCGGGCATCCGGGGGATATTTTGGGAGGGAAAACTTGGGTGCTTTTCCCTTCCCTTTTACACCATTTTCTTGCCTATTAAAGGGGCTGGCCTCCTTCTTGGTGGGGGTTGGACAATTTCTTCTCAAGGTTTCATCTCCCATAACCTCCATCTTCATCTCCAAAATCCTAAAAAACCTTCAAGTCCCTAGCCCATTCCTTCACCAACCCCAAGCCTCACCATCACCATTCAATTTCCAGCAGCAAAGAGGGGTTCCTCAGAGGCTTAGAAGCAACTTTCATCAAGGCAAGAGGAAGTAAAAGACTTGTCTTCAAGGGTAAGCCACCAATTCCCCTTTTTGAGCATAATTTTCCATCAATTCCTTACCCTATTTCCTTTTTGTTTTGGGCTTTGACCCCTACTTATTTTGTGCTTATTTTGAGCCCCTCTACAACTTTGTAGAAGGGCTCAACCTCATTTGGTGTCTCCATGATATACTTCCTTCAATATCACTCTTTAGGCCATTGTTTTGCATGCCTTATTTGCCTTATGAGTAATCTGATTTCGAGACTGATGTAAACTGTTAGTGGGATTATATTGAGCCCCTCTTCAACATTGAAGAAGGGATCCATTATGTTTGGCTTCTCTATCATGCACTTCCTTTGAAATTCTCCTATTTTTACCGTAAAATTGCACGATTGTTTTGGCCTATTTTTAATCTGAGTTGGAGCATGCAATATACTGATATTGTGCTTATTTTGAGCCCCTCTTCAACATTGAAGAAGGGCTCAACCTGGTTTTCTTGCTCCACATATCACTTGCTTTGAATTCTTGTTCCGTTCCCATTTTGCATGCTTTTTTAAGCTCACCATGATTCGGATTTCAGCCTTCATCAGGCCTAGAGAGTGCCTTATTTTGGTCCATCCTTCATTCTTTGTTAAGATTCTTAGGCCATTTGATGTTTGGTTTTTTTACTTGTTTTGTAATCCTCCATATTTTCCGTGAAATTGCATGCTTTGTTAGGCTTTCTTAGCTTTCGGATTTCAGCGTTCATCAGGCTTAGAAAATGACTTGTTTTGGTCCATTCTTCAAGTTTTATTAAAGGTCTTAAGTTGTTTGGTCATTTCTTATGATACCTCTCTTTATAGCCCTCTTTTGGCCCAAATTTTGCATGCTATATTTAGTATATCTACACACTGAATTGGAGGCTGTCATCTATTGTAAATGTACATATTTTTGGTCCCTCTTTAGTTTTGTAGAACTGATTTTTGGGTTTGAGCACTCTAAATACCACTTGCTTTGTAATTCTCTTTTCCTGAGATTTTTGCATGCCATTATTGCCGTATCTATGCTCACAATTTGGCCTTGTTTTGTACTGAAAAGATGCTATTTTTGGGGCTGCCTTGCTACTGTTTTTGCTTTCATGTACCAATTTTGCATGTTTAGCATAGCCGCAGGTCATTTCGGGTACTTAAAATCAAATTTCGGGATGATTTCATGCATTGATTGTCATTTCAGATCATTCCGGGCTGTTTTCCCTTCATTTAGCTGCTGAAATTTGGTTTGCATGCTTGCATATCATTTTCCATGTCATTTCATGCTTTAGTGCATTATTTCGGTATGTGCTGCAAGCACGATTTCGAGGCACTCCGCTGCTCATTCATTGGCTTTATATGTGAGTAGGTTGAGGCTCTCTCATATTGGTATAAGCCCATCATTGCATTTCGCACCATTTTCATGCTTGTATATCATCGCCTCTGCTCATGCACTTTGAGGCACCTCTTTGATATCTCTAAGCAATTCTATGCGAAAAGGGCCGAGGCTCTCTCATGTTGGCGTAAGCCCATCTTTGCATTCTCAGATGCCATTTCATACATTCCTCGCTTATGCGTCTGCAGCGCCAAGATTTCAATGTGCATCTTTTATCCGACGGCATTTTACGCGAGTAGCGCGAGTTTCATG
Organism: Camellia lanceoleosa; assembly: GCA_025200525.1. Taxonomy (NCBI): domain Eukaryota; kingdom Viridiplantae; phylum Streptophyta; class Magnoliopsida; order Ericales; family Theaceae; genus Camellia; species Camellia lanceoleosa. Next base: position 201,652,312 of record CM045759.1, on the reverse strand, counting down.
TTGGCGTAAGTTTATCATCATGCCACATCATCGCCTGCTTATGTAACAACCTCATCATCGACATCGCTATAATCGACATCGTTAAACCGAGATCCGAGATCAATCGACTAATCAGAATCGCTTGAATGCATTTGTCCATCCGTTAATCGCTTATCGATCTGCTCATGTTTATATGTTTAAACTGTTAATTGAAGGCCTTATCGACGCCAAATCGAAAATTGATTGAGGTTTTGTGTTCATCATAATTAATGTGATTTTATGGCATATTTATCCTAAATCGATTTGGTATGATTAAATTAGATTAAAATAAGTTTAATCAAAGAATTGGCCCTAATTACTATATTGCCATCTAGTGGGCCTTTGTTTATTATATGTTGAGCCTTATTACATGCAACCAAAGCATTTTCCATCAGCCTTTGAGTAGTGAGAACCGACTAGAGAGAGAGAGATAAGAGATTTGTGAAATCAACTAGGAGATTGGCTTGAAACTTGAAGAATTGAAGTGTGTATTGGCAAATTGAACCTCAAGATTAGTAATTATGAACCTAGGTATGTATTCCATCCTCTTGATTGTGCCTTTAAGTGGATTCATGCATGGTTCATGTTTAATTGAAGAGCTAAGACTTGATTGAGTTCAAATATGTTGGATTATAGTATATATCATGCATGCATGTTTGAATTAATGAGTTTTGAGTTGGATTCATGGTAGAATTGTACATGCATGCTCATGTTTAAGCTTAAGTCCATGTTTTCAACTTGTTTTTGGAACAATTGGCTCTCTAGAGCATCAAATTGGAGCTTTGAAATGATTTGAATCCATGCTTGTTTGCATGTTCTTCATGTTCATGAAATGGGTTTGAAACTTGACTTTAATTGACTCCCATTGAGCTTTGAAACTTGTTGTATATTGATTTGAGATGTGTTTCCTAATTTGGGCCCAAGAGGTCGAGTATAGAGTGGTAGGAAGCTTGGTTTGAGTTGAAGGCAACTGAAATTCCAGATTTGGCTTCTTCGCCGAGCGAAGGATTCTCGCCGAGCGATTAACGCTTACTCGAGCCACGCCGAGCGAAGGATTGGTGGCTCGAGCGTAAAAATCGAGCATCCAAGATTTTTATCGTTTCATTAGACCGCCGAGCGAAGGATTGTTCGCCGAGCGAAGCCTTTTGATTTTGCAACCTCGCCGAAGGAAGGCTCGCCAGCGAGGACCCTGCTTAAAGAACTTTTGAAAAATGCCTTCCAACCAGATTTTTGCATCCTCATCGCATCCTAGGCATTCTAGGCCTAGTTTAAGACATCTTAATGAGGATTTAGATGAGAACACACCGAGGCAAATTAGGGATTAAGTTATCATCTTTCCCAATCAGATAGCTTAGTGTGTGTTCAATCTGCCATCGTAGGGTTGGCTTACCGAGGAGACGCCTAGCCATCAGAGCCTGCACGCCGAGTAACAGACAGTAAAGATATGTTCAAATGGTTTTATTTTGAATACCGAATCGAATCTTTATTGAACCGATATTGTTTATTGAATGAATGTATCTCGTGATTTTGAATCAGACAGGCATCCTTAGCACCCATCGTTATTGATCGTTACAGAGCTCACGGTTTCCTTGTGGAACCACACCGATTGATGGCCATCATTATTGTTGGGTTCAGAAAGACCCTCCTTTGGACCTACTGCTTATAGGCTAATGGATGTACCACATAGGACCGATTGATTGAAATATTGATTGATCGAATATCGAAGATTGAAATACCGTGATAATGAATTGATTTCATCAGGACATTCATTCATAACCTCTTTACACGCTATGTTATTCACCGGGCTTTAGCTCACCGCTTCATATATATATATGTAGGTGTACAGCACTGCATCATGCTAGAAGCGTGGTTACTCCTGCTTTGTCAAGCGCCTATGTACCTCACCGCGAGGTTCCGAGTATAGATCGCCGGTGTCTTAGCTTCACCCAACTGTCATTGTATCAGATAGATCAGATCGCATCGCACTGCATCAGAGTGTTAATAGGATTAGGTCCTCAGATCAATGTTTGTAATCGATTGTATAGATCGAATCGCTTCAACGAATGAATGCATGAAAAATCTTTTGGCATACAGATCGCCACAATTGCTGGACATCGTTATTTATCAGATATTGCTTCCGCCATGCCCTCAGATCAGACATCGTTTCATCATATGTTTTCTTAATCTTGACATCGCCTACATTTGCTAAATCCATAGGGGCGGGTTTGTCAGGATGCTTACGTGCGTGCACGATTTCGAGGCACTTTGGTTTTATCCGACCAGCATTCCATCATCGCTTTGCCACGCATTCGTGCACGCATCTCGAGGCACTTCGATTTTATCCAATTATATTTCATTATCGCTTTTACGTGCCCGTGTGCACGATTTCGAGACACTTCGATTTTATCCGACCGTATTTCATCATCGCTTTGCCACGCGCTGTGCACGATCTCGAGGCATTTCGCTTTATCCGAATTGCATTTCATCATCGCCTTTTACGATCCATGTGCACGCATCTCGAGGCACTTCGATTTTATCCGACTGCATTTCATTATCGCGGTTTACGCGCCCGTACACGATCTCGAGGCACTTCGCTTTATCCGAATTGCATTTCATCATCGCTTTGCCACGCGCCTGTGCGCACGATCTCGAGGCACTTCGGTTTTATTCAATTGCATTTCATCATCGCTTTGCCACGTGCCCATGTGCACGATTTCGAGGCACTTCGGTTTTATCCGAATTGCATTTCATCATCGCTTCGGTTTACGTGCCGTACACGATTTCAAGGCACTTCGCTTTTATTCAATTGTATTTCATCACCGCTTATTATGCGCGCACGATTTCGAGACACTTCGATTTTATCCGACGGTATCTCACGCTATTGTTTCGATTTGCGCGCCTGCAGTGCACGATTTCGAGGTAACTCTTTTATCCGACGGCCTCTCATGTGAGTGCGGCCGAGTCTCCTCATGTTAGTGTAAGTCCAATTTGCATTCAGATGCCATTTCATACCAGATGTCATCGCTGGTTATGCGTCTGTGAGGGCACGATTTTGAGGTATCTCATTTTAGTCCCATTGTACATCATTTTTCATGTCATTCCATATTTTTATGCTATCATTCGGTTTATGCGCTAAGCACGATTTCGAGGTATCTCATTTGCATAGCATTGTGCATGCTAGGATATATTTCATTGCATTCATGCATATCATGCATCGTGTTCGGGATAGGAGTTAGTCTTGCATGGGAAACGAGGCACGCTTTCAGACCGAGTGACTTAACGGTCTCAATTCCCAAGTCTCCAACACTCCGGATACCCATGATGGAGTTAGGTTTTATTGTAGCATTCATATACATTCATCCTATATTGAGTTATGCAATCCGATTCTACCATCATGCATCGAGATGCGTGATTGGTGGCACGAGGATCGAGGCATGCATATATTTGTGAAATACATTGCTATGCCTCTTTCCCGCCTCTGCAAAATGAAGAATCAAGAACATTTCGAACTCGCACGATTTCAAGAAAATGCAAACAGAGGCTAATCGGCACCGTGATTTCACAAGAAGGCATCCGCATGCATCATTTCATCATCCTGAGCAAGAGTAAGGCGCCCGCTTGATGCCAAGTTATTTTTTTGTAATTAATTTGTTAATTAATTAGAAATCTGTATTCTTTTTATTCGGATCAGATATTTATTCGGACCTCGCTATGAGGGCAATGTTGTAATAAGGGTGTGTGAGTGTGATGTATGTCTTCGAACCCCATTTCTTTCTCCCTTTTATTTACCCGCCATTTATGGTTAGATATAGGGCATATTTCAATTAGCATACAAGATGATAGCATGTTTGCATCATTCATCTGCTTTTGCACGCACCGGCTCTATGATCATACAAACTACATTTGTATTTCAATTCCAAATTGAATACGTGTTAATCTGTAGCATTTCACATGCCACGCTTAGAATAGCCGAGCTCGCTATAGTTTACATCTTTGCATGTGTTGCATTAGGCATTCTCAGATACTTAGGATCATACATGATTTCTAATGTAGTTTCTGTTTTGGCTTGGAGTACTGGTGAGTTGTTATGCTTTAGCATACTTGCATGCGTGAGTGTTGCCATGATAGCATGCTTACCATGAGGCTAATCGCTATGTGATATAACCGCTTTGGATGCCTGTGGATGGAGGTTGAGTTATCTAAATTGGGACAATGCATCGACTGCTTGTTTTAAGCCCACTAGACAAAGTGGCAACATCACTTTTTCTAAGCCCACCCGAGGGTGGCAACCAAGATTTTAGCCTACTCATGGTAGCACCTTCACACCATTTTCAAACAAACAAACATGAAATGTTTTGTTCCAATTCAGACGGCCCATTTATACTTGTTTGTCATGAGCATCACATAGTAATCTAGGCTAATAACCTAATAAGAACTCACAAAGTTTTCAAAAACAGATATCATGAAAGTTAGAGAGGCTTCTTTGATCGGGCGAATGGTGCTCACGATGTGACCTTTCCCAATCGTATTCTAAGTTCCCGAGCCAACTTTGGTGATGACGACACGGGCCTTTGGCACCGAGTCAGAGTTTCCTAAATTTCCCATTTTAAAAATATTTAGGTGGCGACTCTGTTATCTGGCAAAGCAGTCCATGTTTGGCACTTCTTTCAAAAAATCTATTTTTCTTCAAAACGATTTGCCGGATTTGGACTCTTTGGTTCGAGATTTGGAACCACAACAAAATCGAGTCCGAACTGTAGCGAGGTCCCCCGCGGGCATGTTACACTAAGGCAAGGGCAGATTAATTAATCTCGTCGGCTATATTGCAAGTGCTATCACGTTATCCTAAGATCGGGGCAAGGGCACCCATAAATCTACTCGGCCATATTTTCAAATGATAACGCTTAAGTTATGCTCACCAAAATTTACCCATTCAAGATAGTCGGCTCATTCTTGCCTTAGGCTCGCGCCTGCTACTAAGAATGGCAGATTAATTAATCTTGTTTATATTGCATAAGTGCTATCGCCGGTTATCCTAAGATCGGGCAGGGCACTCATTAATCTACTCGGCCATATTTTCAAATGATAACGCCAATAAGTTATGCCTCACCAAATTTCACGATTCCGAGATAGTCTACCATTTGGTTCCTCAAGCTCGACTTGGGTAAGCCAATGGCAGGTTCCTTAGGCTGATCGTCCGAGTCCGAGCTCAAAACTACGTAATATCATTAAGTAATATCATTCTTCATTAGCAAAATTGAGCACAACTCATGACATTTTATATATATTCAAAATAAGTAAGCTATAAGCCCGCACAAAATTGTCTGACAAAACGATTGTAACAATACATCAGTAAAATCCTAATACATTAGTGAAATTTGTGAAAACCTAAAAGTCAAATTGCCCAACTTAGCCTTCGGAATCGCCCAATGGCTCAACATCCACCGCTTGTACTAAGACCGCATAGTCATGAAACTCCAACCGCAAGAAGGGCTTTATGTCATTATGCTTGAACCCCTGTTAACCGCTGGGACTCGTCCACATATTCGCAAGCCCAAAGATCCTTTCCGCTTTTGAATATTTTGGAGGCAAATCTTGATGTCGGCCAATTTAGCTCAAGCCGGCAACCGCGGCTGGGACAATTCAAGACTGCTGGCCAAGCCGCTTTCTTTTGCCTCCACTGCGATCGACCGCAAGGCGAGCCTTTTTCTACTTACCGCCGAGCCGCTTCCTTGTTCGCTCAAAATCAAGGCTTTCGCCCTCTTCCTCGCCCTCCAATTATCGCAAGCGTCCATCTGTTTGACGGCGTCGAGATGCCGACGACCCATGTCGGCTATCCTTCCGATGGTTTACAAAGGAAAAACTTAAAAACATAACCCCAACAAGATTGGATAAAGCGAGGAAAAGTCAAAATACGCACTCGAAGTGCCGATTATGCGCTTAGTGCCGTCAGATTCAACCGGGTTCCATCCGAAAAGCCTCCATATCACCAGAATGACACGACGCGCCACACCGAATGCGACTCGGATCTTTAAGCCGCGTTAGAGGAATCGCATGTCCTCACCATTGGACGAATGACAATAGAAACAACCACATTAGACCCCTCCAATCGAGGACGCCATCATGAGTTTGTCCGAAGGCCTTAAGGTCCGCAGAACGTTTCCTCGTCCTTTCTTCAAATTTTCGCCGTCTTCCCCGACCAAGGAAGATTCGGCATTCTGATCCTTCGTCTCTTCTAGGACCCCCAAGGACACTGATTCGGCAACAGGGAGGGAGTTGAGATTCGATGGCGGCAGATCTCGCATTTAAACGCCTTTTGTTTCTTCGTCAGGCGGCTAACCTCTCCGCTGTCGCTTTTTAGCAAGCTTTGTCGACTAATCCGCCATATCCCCAGAGTTCACGACGGAAGATCCTCTAAGCGTTGAAAAACGCTTGTAAAAGAAGATCACCCGCTCTCGATGCAAATGGAGGACCAACGAAATCCAATACCTTCTCGATTCTACCGGATCGATCCGAAGCTCAAGACTATCACCACCTTGTTTCATCCGAATCGGACCCTTCAAAGCCTATCTACCTTAGGTTTTTAAGTCGATGTAATAAGAGCAATAAGTGAATCTTCACCCTTCTAATCGGATGTTTTTTGTCAGAGAAGGTTGTGTACGCCGGCTCAGAATAAAGCAGAACGCGAGCCGCCTCGCTCTCAAGACTTCGACAATCTAAATACCCGAGAGCGACCTTAATTCGAAAGAACGACGCCGTGGATTGAAGAAAGTACCTTTTTCAAACCCTCCTCGCACGAGACGGCAAGAAGACGATTTCAACTAATAGGTTTTACAATAAAAATGAACGCGATAAAAACAAGGAGATACACGACGACTCGCCTCCGTCGAATAGGGTCAACACGATCCTTCCTTTGCCAAATTCAGCTGTTCTCGACAACGACCATAACATCATCAACTCGCTTCCCGAGTCGAAAGCATAGTGATTAGTTGATGGCTCAGATCCTTAGCTCGAGGAAATAACGCCATTGTCGATCGGAGGACTTAGCCAAGGCATAGCAAGGTTTGATGCCCTAATGCCAAGATTAATTCCAAGACGATTCAACAAGAACAATCCCCATTATAATCCTAAAGAAATTCACGTTAGTCGAGTATGATTAAATCCCAACGGCGGCACAACCCTCAAAATGGGTGTAGAGGGAAGCGGACTCTACCCTCTGCGATTGACAAGAGAGGAAAAACGATTGTGGTCTCGTCCTCCCTCTCCATATCAAGGGTGCCGTCTGTCAAAAGTGACAGACGGACATCATCAGGAATAGACAAATGGCGTCTAAAACCAGCAATTCGATCTGACGAGAGGAGGTCTTTCAAATGCTTCGCCATACTCTGCAATTGGCACAGATACGCCAAAGAATAAAATCGGAATAGTTCTCGAAGCAAAGAAGTGGAAAACTTACGGAAGATGAAGAGTTTGGAGGGAACAAAATTATAAGAACGATCCAAGGGCCAACCCAGCGACCGGTATCACGGAATGTGAATCTGAAGGGATGCTAATCTTTGAAAACGCAATGAATGGATATATACGAAAAGGTGGGAAGTCGGTACGACAACCAAAAGGAGGGTGTACTTAGACGTATGCTTTGAGGGCCCGAATACCAAAATTTTGGTGGGATATTCAAAACTCGGGGCCAAGCACTCCAACCAACAAGCGTTGGGAGAATGCTTGGGGGGCAATTGGGTTTAATGAACAGAGGAGCCAGCAGGAATGTATCCCAGAAGTCAGAGACTATTCGGCTCCGTACTAACCGACTAAGATACCGAATGTATAGAAATTGCCGAATGGATGGAAAGATATATGTTGAAATAAACAAAAGGATAATAAGTAAAAAGTGGGCTCTGGGCCCGAGGTCCAGAAAATGAGTATAAATGTAAGAGCTTCAGATTAAGAAAGGTATGTAATAAAAAACACACTCCACGAAATTTAGTAAACAAGCTTTCTTGAATAGAAGAACCGACTTGGCTTGAATGCTAATCCCGCACTTTAATCGAGTATTTGTCTTTGCAGTGACTAGCCGAGTATCAAGAGCGCCTCCTAAGATCTCAAGAGTATTTCCAAAACCACTTCTACGCCTATAAAATCTTAATATCAAGAATCCTAAAAAAAACTTGTAAATTTCAGCTGAGTAGATCATCTATGGAAGAAAAAAAAATTCATTGGGCATTTGTAACCCATAACAACATCACATTTATGCTTTGAAAAAAACAAACTATTAGCATAATTTTAATAATTTTTTTTTTAAAATAATTAGGCCATAATCATAAGATTACACATGTCTGATTATTCACATTTTTTTATATGAATAATATATTTAATAAATCTTATAATATGAGCCATTTGAATTATTAAAAATAAGTTTGAGATAGACCTAGTGGGCTGTGATAACGCCAACATCTACCTCTCTCTCAAAAAAATCATAATCAAATCTTGAAAATTTCAAAGATCTGTATAAAATATGGGTTACAAAAGTTAGGATTTTATAATATCACATCCTTTATTTATGATTAATTTTTTAAGTTATGATATTATTTTAATATGTTTGATTATAATTTTTTTTTTTAAAGTTAGGACTCAAAAAAAATATAAGATTATATCATTTTTTTTTCTTTGATCCCATAGGAAAAGAAATAAAAATAATTCGGGTAGCCCAGAATGGCCCGTTTTGTGTTCAGATAGCAAAAGACTGGCCCGTTTTGGATCCGAGAATAGCACAGAAAAGCGGGGCAAGGAGTAATTGAAAAGGCGGCAGCAGCAGTCATCGAAAGTCCAATGCTCGGACTCCGCCTCTGCGCCATGTCTGGCGCCGCCGCCACAGCTACATCATTTGCCCTAAAAAACCCTAGCTTATCACTCAATCCCAATCCCAAGCTTTTCAATGGAGTTTTCTCCAAGAACTGTGTCTCTTTCTCCTATAACAATCTCTTCTCGAAAGCCTCCCTTCGTTGCTTCGCTTCTTCAACTGCCGTCGACAACAAACTCAAAGTCCAGAACCCCATCGTTGAAATGGACGGTAACTTCTTGTATTTTTTAGCTTTGGTTTTGATTAATTCGTTTGGAACTTCAATTGTTGTTGTTGTTTTGATTTTGTTTGATCGTAGGCGATGAAATGACTAGAATCATATGGAGGATGATCAAGGACAAGGTGTGGATTTTAATTTTAGTTTTTGGATTTCTGGAAGCATTTTGATTCATTCTTACGATTTTATTTATTTATTTTAAATTGTATGTGATTTGCAGCTTATTTTTCCATATTTGGATTTAGATATTAAGTATTTCGATTTAGGGATATTGAATCGCGATGCCACTGATGATAGAGTCACTGTAGAAAGTGCTGAAGCCACTCTCAAGTAAGCCTCTCACTTTGTTGAATTCTTTCTTTTGAGGTTCCATTTCTTGGTGCCATGGTAAGAGATTGGTCTGGCAAGCATGAGAACAGTTGTTTTGAATATGAGAGAAGTATCCACCCCAAAAAAAAATATGAGAGAAGCAATGCAAACAGTGCTGAAGGTTAGGTTAGGTCTATGCTCATTCTAACCCTCTAGGAATGTCTAGCTGGAAAGTAGCACATACATGGATACACAATACGACGTGGACACATGGACATGTTGATTTTCAAAAAAAGCAAGACACAACACAACATGTTAAAATTTTATATTTCTATTTTTATAAATTTGTTATATGTCACATATATGAATAATTAATTCAAAGATAATGAAAAATATGTAACATGCCAATTATTATGTAAAAAAGCTATATATTTCTTAACTTAAAACTTGACTTTTTTGGTTATTGTTGGTGGTTTAACATGTTTTGCCTTGGTGGTCAGTTTACAAGCAAGGATAAAAAATTTGTTTCAGTATGTTGTTTCGCTTAGCTTTGACATTGACAAAAGAATTTGAAAATGTATTAAATTTTTTGAAAACATAAATTGAAACCCATACAACTGTTAATTCATTCTCCATAATTAAATAATTGAAAATGTTGAAATCTACGAATATTAAAATTCATTTTCATAAACAAAAGGTTTAAAAGCTTAGTTGGGCAAGGGGTTTGCCATTGTAATAATATCAGAATTTGATTTCATCATTTTTTAGGGTGGGTGTAGAGAACCTTTTATGCAGGCAGGGTGTTTTTTAGAGAGACAGTGAAGTGGATGTTTCCCTGTTCAAATGATATTGAAAGTATGCTGGGATTGATTCTCCAAAAAAATAAAAATGCAGGATTAATTTGTATAGAATATATGCAATGTAACCTTATTAATTTATGTAGAATAAATACAATGTAACCTTATTATATTGTCATTCTAACCTTTAAAAATTTTCAGGTACAATGTTGCTGTGAAATGTGCTACGATTACTCCTGGTTAGTTATTATATCTGTCATTTTCATACTTTTTAATGATATGCTGTATTTAACGAGCATGGAACATTGTAATATGGGCATGCAGGCTTACTTTGGATTCTGCGACTGGGTTAATGTAATTAGAAAGTTTTGTTTTGAATTATTTGCTTCCAGGTTAGATGATTTTGGAAATTTGTTATTTTTATTAATGAATTTTAGAGTTTTGAAGAAATTCCAAAGAAATTTTACTAGTGCAAACTTTTGAGACATTGGTATTTGTGGTTTGAGATCTGATTCATTGTGTTGTTTTTTGCCAGTGAGTTGTAGCATACATTGTCTAATTTGGTTTGGATGTGTTGCTTGTGTTGCAGATGAGACCAGAGTTAAGGAATTTGGATTGAAGGCTATGTGGAAGAGTCCTAATGGCACAATCAGAAATATATTAAATGGTTTGTGTTTGATATATTGAATTCTTTGTTTTGCAATGGCAAGATGAATCCATATGTTGTTGGTCTTGTTGTTGTGCATTTATATGATTGTTCCATCTACTTTTCATTCAAAGGATTTTCTCTGTTTGGGAAACTAGTAGTTTTTTGTTCTTGTTTTGGGAGCACGTGTTCGTATAAACATTGTGTTGTACTATGTGAATTATCTTTATTAGTTTAAGGCATGGACTCGCTGTGTCATAATGACTTCTTCCAAATGTGTGTACTAGCGTTTTCTAGTAAATATAGTGATTGTGATCAAAACATTAAATTTTGAGCTAGATGTTTGTTGTGTCACAGCTTTTATTGTATACATGGTATTTTTATCTGAAATATTTTTGGCCTAGACGAGGTGTCGGTTTGTGATGATGTAGTTCTACACCTATTTACTTAGCAGTTAGGACAGAATTATAGTCCCTCAGCTCTTGCTGGCTGTAGCTGTCCCTGCATGTGGGTGATTGAATGTTTTATCTGTCAATTAACACCAGAATAACTGTTTAAATGTAAGTGAAAAATATTGATAATACAAATAATTCCCAATTCGGTGCTTTTTGAAATTGAATTTTAGGGTTGGTTTGTATGTTTTGCCTTTTATTAATGAAATAGTACTGAAGGCTTGGAGTGGATAGTTGATCCCAGGTCTTTGGTAGAATATCACATAAGACTTTATTAGTAGATTAGGAAGCTACGTAATCTGAATTTTAATATGCTACATCACAATAAATTAATTGAGGTTTTGAAAAACAATAAGGCAGTCTTATTTTCAAGATCTGAAGGAATTTAATTGGGTGCATGAATATTATATAGATATGGCTTATGGAGCTCCTCATTGTGGTCTTGCTTTGTAAGTTATTCATGTATAGATGCTGGCAGACTAAGCTGTGGTATTCATTTGCCATGAGTTCATTTTCCTAAACCTATTTCCTTATATTTTTATATTCTTCAATGTTCTCTGAACTGATTTTTCTTCGTTACTAATTTTTGTTTTTTGTAGGTACCGTTTTCCGTGAACCTATTTTATGCCGGAATATTCCCAGAATTGTTCCTGGTAATATTTTGTTGTTTTCAGGTATTAATAATTTATGTATTATGGATCACCATTTGGACTTATTTTTTAATTTTCAGGTTGGAAGAAGCCCATTTGTATTGGTAGGCATGCCTTTGGAGATCAGTATCGTGCCACTGATACTGTCATCGAAGGACCAGGAAAGCTCAAAATGGTCTTTGGTGAGCTGATTTATATTCTATTTATTGTAAATTGGACTGAAAACTCTCTCTATGTGTCAAAACAGTATCAATGCTTACAAAGTTACTTATGTGGTTCTTTTATTCAGTCCCAGAAAATGGTGACGTGCCTGTGGAACTCGATGTTTATGATTTTAAAGGACCTGGCATTGCACTTGCTATGTACAATGTTGACGAGGTTTGTCTAGTTGCGTTTCACTCAGATTTTCAAAATTGCAACATCTAATCTTTCTAGTTTGACACTATTGTGCAATTTGAAGTCTATTAGATCCTTTGCTGAATCGTCAATGTCACTGGCATTTGCAAAGAAATGGCCTCTTTACTTGAGCACCAAAAATACAATTCTCAAGAAATATGATGGCAGGTAACTTTAGGCTGTAGTTTGGGAATAGGTTTCTTTTGTAAATTCTTGCCTTGTTTCTTTTTGTAAATTATTGTCTTGTTTAGTTTGAATTTTTGTTCCTCCCAATTTTTCAATTTAGGTAAAGAAATGGAATGTGCACAATATTTACATCAATTTTCCTGTTGCAGGTTTAAGGATATATTTCAGGAGATATATGAGGAGAAGTGGAAGCAGAAGTTTGAGGAACATTCAATATGGTTAGCTGGCATCTGTTGCAAATTATAGCTGCATATTTGTTTCCTTGAAATTGTTCAAATGGTTTATAAAAATTCTATGGTAAACATTCAGGTATGAGCATCGATTAATTGATGACATGGTAGCTTATGCAATAAAAAGTGATGGCGGATATGTTTGGGCTTGCAAAAACTATGATGGAGATGTCCAGAGTGATTTACTTGCTCAAGGTAATGGAGATGTCTAAGCTGTATGGACAATTATGTGTGGAATATTTTGTGACCATAAATTTGCTCTTGGAATTTTTAGAATGTTTGTTCTTTCGAGAGAACAGCGGAGTTGGTATTTACTGTATACTGGGTTGCAAGGAGAGTGAGTTATTACTATACATTATTTTGGATATCTATAGAAACCTAAGATAGTTTTGTAGGGGTAGAGACTTTATTATATATACATAGTCGCCCTTTTGGAACTTAGTAATATAAAATGCTTTAAAAAATCAACTTGAATTTGAGAGCTTGAAGATGATTATTTAAATTTTAGACCCTTATATATGAAAATCCCCAAACGTTAATTTAAGGATATTATTAAAGTAGAGACTTTTTGAGCATATACCTCTTATTAGTGTTCAAAACTTAATATTTGGATTTATGATTAATGCTTGACATAATCTTCAATTGCAATACTAGATAAATCCAGAGTGAAGCCATTGAAGCTGTTCATGTACTTGGTTGATGAACTTTAAATGGTTATTCTCCCTGGTTTTCTACTCCATGCTTTCTGTTACTGATGGGGAGGAGAGATCTACTAATTCAGAAAAATAAGTGATAATTTAGGTTATGATTTTGTTACTGTTAATACAGTTGGCCTCCAAGATGAAGGTTAAAGCTAGCTGTAGTTTGAGCATGGAGTGCTTCTATCTTTCTATTATACATGTTTTTTTTTTTTTGGCATTATTTTATTTGGATAGATTGTCTAAATAAAGTGGAAGTGCTGAGGTGGACGGGTAATTGGTAAATCTGGTGTTTGTTATCATGCATGATGTATGCAGCCTCAATAATTATTTTGTGACTTTGTGTTAGTTTGCAAATGTAAGTCGACTTTCACATACAATTGGAATGTTTACTTTTCCTTAGAAGTTTTCTTCTCTTTGTGCAGGATTTGGTTCGTTGGGCTTGATGGCTTCTGTATTGGTTAGTTGTGTCGCCCATTTTTATTTTGACTCTAACCTTTTTCTTCTGGTCTTGTGAACCTAAAAGCAATCACACTAACACATGGATGCAGTTGTCCTCTGATGGTAAGACACTAGAAGCTGAGGCAGCTCATGGCACTGTAACTCGCCATTTTCGGTTGCATCAGAAGGGACAAGAAACTAGTACAAACAGTATTGCTTCCATATTTGCATGGACACGTGGATTAGAACATAGGTGAAGTTTGCTGCTTTTCCTTAAATGAGTTAAATTGGCCAACATCTTCTACTCCTGGTGACATGTTTGATAATGTTTATTTTCATAGAAGTTTTACTATTGTACTTAACAAAATTTCGAAAACTGGAAGTGTGTCGAGCTGCCTATGATATTTTTTATTTGGACTGAATAACTGATGTCATGCAGTGATGAGAAGTTATAAGGATGTATGAATACAAGAATGAAAATAAAACTTCTGAATCAATAATATATTGGTAATTCAAAATGTCGTAACTGTACTTGTTTCATGTCTGTCATGATTGTCTTGTTTGCTGAGTACTTATGATAAACTTGCCCTGTTAAAGTAAAATCATGCTATATTATGTATCTATACATTTTGTCTCATAAATTATGATTATATCACTGGTTCAGGCTGGCCGGCCTATGCTATGATTCTACTAGACTTTGTATGTAAATGTCTATGAACTGTATTATATTGCAAGTCACTTTCTTTCCCTTCTTTTTTTTGTTTTTTTACTACAATATTATTGAAAAATTAGTGCTACATATTTTAATTAGGTAGGTAGCCTTGATACATCTTTTTTTTCACTCAAAAAAATGTTTATCAGGGCTAAACTTGATAAGAACGAAAGGTTGTTGGATTTTGTTCACAAGCTAGAGGCTGCATGCATTGAGACAGTGGAGTCTGGGAAAATGACAAAGGATCTTGCCATTTTGGTCCGTGGGCCCAAGTAAGTGGCATGCTCCCTTTAACTATTCCATCGAGCATTTCTTTTGCATTTTATTAAAGGAATTTCGCTTCTATTCTATTTTTTGCAAGTACTTTTCCTCTCTTTTTATTACCTGTTTGATTGTTATTATTGTTAACCGTTATGAGTGATGTTTTGATTGTTATCTAACAATGTTCTGTTCCCCCCCCCTTGTTGGGGGATGGGGACAAATCTAGGATCCTGTATAAACCCTAGGAATTAGGACATGTTAAGAAAGACTAGCTTACTAACTGTAGAAATACAAATTAATTGGATTGTTAATTCTCTGAACAGGATACAAATGATGCTGTAAATCAGTTAAGGACTTAGTACATAATTTATTTAATGTAAGAAGTTATGTGATTACAAGAGCTTGAATGAATTTTCTTTAAAGTTTTTCCCAAGTAAATTGATTTGAAATGTTGTACCTTGGTGGTTGAACGAACAGGAGAAGGGGTTCCCAACTTCCCAGTTTTCATGGTCAATCCAATTGGTTAATTAATGTTTTCAAAATACAATTCTAATTACTAGAGCCATTTTATTGTCAATACTTCTAGGGAATTTCTATGTGATTTACTCGGATGCTTTTGGTTTATGTAGGGTATCGAGGGAGTTCTACTTGAACACAGAAGAGTTCATTGATACTGTTGCACAAAATTTGATCTCAAAGCTTCGGACACCTGCAGTTGTGTAAGTTGATCTATAGTTCGTGATATGCGATTAGTCATTTCATAAAACCAAGAGTTAGGGGGTGAGTTGCTTCAACAGGTTGTCTTTGGTAATTAGTTGTAAGTCCATCTTTATTGCAATGGCATATTCTGGTTGTTTCAGTGTTCTACGATGAGTGGTCCCTTCTGTGACCGGGACTTGGCTCTTACCCGAACACCAAATAAAGTTAATCCTCACCCCCAATAATGCACTTTTGTATTTTATTTTAAAAATAAAATAATTGATAGCAAGTTTACTTAAAAGTTTTTTTTTTTTTTTTCAGAAAGTTTACTACAAAGTTGCATGTAATTCGAAACCTACTGAAAAAATAAAGTTCCTCATGCATCCAGAAATTACATTGTGCACTCGCGCGCACACAAATCATTTGACTCTGGTAACAAAAACAAATTTTTAATTTTATTAATTTAAATTTAAACTCTTTATTCATTTTCAATATGAACCATTGGGGGAATTATGTTAACAGTTCTTGTAGTTTGTGATTTCTGTCACTTTAGTTCTTAAATTTTCAATTGTGATACATTTGATCTTGAATTTTGAATCTCGTAATTAAAGATACCATTACCTCATTTCAAACATTGAGTTGTCAATTTGATAAAATATTAACTAGTTTGATAAAAATAAATGTTAAAAAAATATTTTTGAATTTTTAAAAATTATTTTTATTTACTAAAGATAAAATTATATATAAATGATAATTTTTTTTATCAAATTAATTTTTGGTATGTGTTTGGATGATGATTATATAATGAGTGGTTATTTTTATTAATATTTTTAGATGGTTATCATGTAATAGATGGATATTAGACTTTTAATGTGTAATCGATATGTTTAATATATGAAATGTTTATAGTTTTGAATTTTTTTGATTTAATGAATGAGTTTAATAATGACATTAAAGGTGTCACCATGTTGACTTTTAAAAAAATATAAATTAATTTAATGAAAAAAATTATTTCTATCTTCTCAAGATATAAAATTATATAAAAATGATGTATCTTTAATTTTTTTTTTTATCAATTTAAATTTTAGTTTTTCACGGAAAAAAAATTTGAAAATAGATTCTAAAAAACAAACAAAATAGAATTTTATAACTAAAAAAGTTTTAATATTATTTATTAAAAAAAATGTCATTGCATTTTAAATAACATATAAATTAATTAACACAAAATAAATTATATGATGATTTGTCTTTGAAATGGTTGGCAAAGGAAATATCTTCAAAGGAAATATCATTGATTGTTCTTGTTTGGGACAAAATTTAAATTTCAAGGTTAAATGTATTTTAATTGAAAAGTCATAAACTAAAATGACACAAGTCTCAAATTATAAGGACTGTTAGTGTAGTTCGTCGTAAATCATTTGTCTATTTTTGTTAGGTAAAAATTAAATGAAAAATAAATATTTTAGTTATTAAATTCAATGAAAAATTATATTTTCGACATTTTATTTATATCTATATTGAGTTTAATAATTAAAATTTTTTTTTCTATCGATTTTTCTAAACAAAAATAGGCGAGTGGTTTAGATTGAAAATAAATTGGAAGATTATTATTTAAATTGATAAAATTAAAATTTTAGAGTTTATTTTTGTTATGAAGCTCAAACATTGATTTTTTTAATTTATTTATTTATTTTTGTGTGTGTAATTGTCCTAAAAAATAAGGATGACCATCTAATTTTTTCCCATTAGTGCAACTCTGAGTATAGTTTTCATTTTTTACTAGATAAAATATAAAAAACATTTTTTTATTTTATTTTGCCTATTTATTTATTTATATAATTCAACTCTACTTTTTATTTTATCTATTTATATTCACAAATTATTTAAAAAGTTACTCAAGACTTTCAAATGTAAGTAGTGAGGGTGTGTTTGTTTTGAAGGATTAAGGGGTGAGATTGAACTATTAGTCTTACCGAATTAATAGTCCATTGTTTGTTTTATTTTTTTTGTTCCGGACTAATAGTCTCCCCAGACTATTTGTCTCACAAATATGAGACTATCCTATCCCATGGGGGAGGTGGGATAGAAACCATGGGATTGGTATCTCATGAGATTATTTTGTGAAATATCCATTTTACCCTCCATGCTATTACTTAGCAAACAATTAGAGAAGGATAAAATAGTCTTTGAACATTTATAAATTATTTTTTTAGCGTTGTTAATTTAAAATTATATATTAAATAAAAAATTTAAAATATAAATTTAATTTAATTAAAAATAATAAAGTATAAATTATGGCCTCATAAATTAAATTTTTTTAGTGTTGTTAAAAAATTAAATTTACATATTAAATTAAATTATTTTTTTAGTGTTGTTAATTTAAATTATATATTAAATAAAAAATATAAATTATAAATTAAATTTATTTAAAAATAATAAATTATAAATTATAGCCTTATAAATTAAATTTTTTTGTGTTGTTGAAAATTTAATTTATATATTAAATAAAATTATTTTATATTGTCGTTAATTTAAAATTATATATTAAATAAAAAATATAAATTATAAATTATAAATTTAATTTAATTAAAAATAATAAATTGAAATAATTAAAACATTGTGCAAAAAATAAAATAAAATAAAATTTTATTTAATCTAGTTAAAAATAATTAAAATATTAAAGGTATGTTTAATATTGCTATTACTTAGTAAATAATTAATAAGGATAAAACAGTCATTTGTGTATTTATCATTCTCCATAATATTCCAAACAAATATTGGATAACTAAAAATAGTCCAATCCAGACATTACTAAACAAACATAGGATACAAATTTAGTCTAACCAAATAGTCTCGGGACAGTGTATCCTAGGACTAATAGTCCGATGGATTACAATCTCCCTTATCCAATCCGTCCAAATAAACGCACCCTGAGGGGATTGATAGTGAGGGGATTAAGTAAAATTGTATTTGTTTTAATGGTAATTGTTAGTGTGGGGATTGTTAAATTATTTTTATATAAAATAAATATAAAATAATAAAATAATAAAAAAAATACAAAAACATTAAACATTAATGTTTTAAAAAAAATACCCAACATGTAAAAAATTTTAAAAAAATAAAAAAAAAATAAAAAATTTTCAAAAAAATAAAATAAATAAAATAATGATTTTTAGTTAACAAAAAATATAAAAAATTAAATATTAATGTTCAAAAAAAATACTTGACATGTAAAAAATAAATAAAAATAAAAAAGTTCTAATCCGTCAGACTATTTTTCTAATACCAAGTCTTACAAGTCTATCCTAATCTCCTCCCCAAGGAGATTCATAATCTGAAAGAAATTACGAATCCCATTTCTATCTCTTAAAGTAAATATAATATTAGTAGATTCTATCGCACTATAAATCTCAATCCCTTTCTTATAACCTAAAACAAACGGGAGTCGGAAATATTATTTTAAGCGACGATTGTTTCCCACTGTTTGTTTTTTCACGCATCTCTGACAACTCCTTTATTGTAGTTGAATTGGACTGAAAATGGACCGGCCGGCCCACCATATTAATGCATCTTTGAGTGGGGTGGTTCTCGATCCCACGGTCCACAATCACATCATCACATATCTCAGAATCCCCACACACGTCAATTCTCACTCCGCCTATATAGTATACTAAGGTTTTTTTTGGAGTGTTTTAAATAAGTGTATTTTTTATTTTTTAAATTAAAAATATAAATGTTTAAGTTAATTTTTTGATTTTTTATAAAAATATATGTAATAAAAAATTATAAAAATTAATTTATAAAAAAAAATTCGAATTAAAAATTATGCAACTGTAATTATTAATTTTTGATAAGTAATATTAACTTTTTAACTTTTTAATAATTTTCTGATTTTTTGATTTTTTTACGAGAACCAATCTTGGCCTAAAACGTATCACACCATATCGGTGCTTTTGAGGTTCAGTGCTCTTCTAGAATTTGATTTCAGATCAGAAACGAAGAAGAAGAGAGAGAAAATGGCTCTCCCCAAGGCTAAGGAGCTGGTTTCCTCCAATCCAGTCGTCGTCTTCAGGTCATTTCACTCTCTCTCTCTCTCTCTCCTCCTCCTCCTCCTCCTCCTCCTCCTCTCTCTCTCTCTCTATATATATATATATCTGTGTATATGTGTATTGATTTGATGTGATGAGTGATGGATTTGGGTGTATGGTGTATGGATCGACAGCAAATCGTACTGCCCCTTCTGCGTGAGCGTGAAGAAGCTGTTGACAGATATCGGTGCCACTTACAAGGTCATTGAGTTGGATGCTGAAAGTGAGTCCTCTTTCTCTTTATTCCACTTTTCAATTAATACTAACTTATTATTTCTTTTCATATTATTATTAGATGAAAATATGGCTAAGTGTTCATCAAATCAACAAAGACTTATTTTTTTCATCAAATAGAGAATTCATCAAATCCTTATTCAATGTTGAATTTGATGAAAATTTAAAAATATGAAAAGGGAAATTTGGGATAAGAGAATTTTTAAAAATATTTTGATGATAGGATTGGAGTAATCCAGGTTAAATCAAGCTTTTTACTCAAATTTAGAATATGAAAAAATTCGTATCAAATAAAGGGAGAGACAATTTTTCTCCATCAAGGATGACAAGATTTCCAACAGTCACATTTTTACCCAAATTTGATAAAAATTTAAAAATAGCAAGGATGGATGGTTTTCTTGGTAAAAATGGTTAAAACGGAATTTTGGGAGAAGTTTGGAATTTTATTTATTTATTTTTTTTTTGAAAAATAAAAGAAGTGAGGATGGGAGATGATCTAAAAGATTATCAAAAAGTATGTACTATGTGGGGGCAGTCAAACAAACTAAGCTTATCCTAGACTCATGTTGAGGTTGTTAAATGCTTATTTGAGGTCATTATATGAATAACATTTTGAAATTTGTTAATTTTAAACTTCATAAGATGTGGTTTGTGATCAGCTTTGATTGAAGCTATAAATAAACTGAGGTTAAACACATTTTTTGAAGCTCCTGAAGTTTTCAAATTGCTTGAACAGCCCATTACTCTGGTTTACAACCTACTTGTTTGTTGGGATGGAATATTCTCTTGAGAGAGGAACAATTTTTCGCTTGTCCTGTATTAGGGAAAGGATGTCCTTTGTATCCCTGTTCCCTAATCCCCATGACAAAATATGTGTACAATTTGATTATGCAAATGGGTTCTGATTTCAATGGGGGGTTTGGGAAGGGTAGATTGGTACAGGTCTAACATTTGACATTATTTACACAATGTGTGCCCTGTGTTTGAACCCACATCTGCAAGGTAGCTATTGTGTTGTTTTTATCAATTGGAGAGATTAATGTTTCTATTGAAATTCCATTTTTTTTTTGGTCTAAACGTGCATTTTGGAAGTCGTCTGTTGTTAACTGGTCTAACCACTCTGGTATTACCTCTCTGCAGATTACTAGCAGTCTCTTGTGTGTGTGTGTGTGTGTGTGTGTGTGTGTCTGTGTGTGTTTGTGTTTGTATCCCATGTATCAAGCATCAATAAGCAATTCTCTACTTCACTATCACGACCCAAACCCGCCCCTAGAAGGTTGGTATCAGAATCGCCAAGAATCCTAGATTACCACAGGCCTTCTGACAAAACATAATTAATCTGGGCTCATGGAAGCAAATGTAAACTACAATAGTCCAAAGAGCTGTGCATTAATATGAACAAGTATTTACATGCCAAAATGTTAATTTACCCACTATATTACATAACATGTAACAAAATCCATATACAAAACATATAGGCACATGCCACAAATACATAACAAAACAAACTCACTATACGGCCTTCCAGGCTTAACCCAGCTCGGGGCATACAAAACTCTGGTGGTTTCAAAACGGCGGCTCGGTGCAAGACTCCGCCTAGGCTTGACTCCCCGACTGCTCACCTATAAATACATATATACAGGGGTGAGCTAAAGCCCAGCAAGTAACATTAACGTAAAGGGTTAGTGAACGAATTCCGCATATCATATATCCGTAAAACAAATCGTCATAAACATAATCATCTCATAACAGAACATACATAATGACATACTCCATAGAACATAACATATACTAAACATTTTCCGACTAGAGTAATTAGTTCCGGATACTGATTAAACACATACTGCCACAATGAAGTGGATAGCGAGATTCAGAATCGGTCATGGACTCAAGACTAACGCAAGCCCCCATGACTTGGGACTTCTTATGGATGCCATACTAGATTTGCAAATAGGATATTCGTTCACAGAAAACATTAACATTTCAGAAATCATAACATAGCATAGCATTGTAGAACATACTTTATAAAAACATAACTTTACAGAAATGTTACTTACAGTGGGTTTCCAATACCGGTTGCACGGTCTTCGCAGCTTGACCTGCAAATATCAACAGTATAGCATGATCCTTTAACACATATCATCATCAAATCAAGTTCACATATTTCTTAATGGTGTTTCAACCTCATAACCTCATTATCATAACGTAATTCAAGCT
Organism: Camellia lanceoleosa; assembly: GCA_025200525.1. Taxonomy (NCBI): domain Eukaryota; kingdom Viridiplantae; phylum Streptophyta; class Magnoliopsida; order Ericales; family Theaceae; genus Camellia; species Camellia lanceoleosa. Next base: position 201,630,204 of record CM045759.1, on the reverse strand, counting down.
TAAGAATGCTCAAAATGAAATGTAGATGCCCAAAACATGCATTGAAGTACTCTGCAAAATTCGTAAAAAATAGGTCCTCGCCGAAGCGCAAAATCCTTCCGAGCGAATCAGACATCGAGATAAAAATCGGATGTGCGAAATCTCCGCTCGAGCGGCCAAACCCCGCCGAAAGCATGTGGAAAATCTGGGTAGAAAACCAGTCCTTGTTCCTGCTAAACCGTGGGTCTCCCTTTTGCCAAAATCAACTTCAAATACATGAACATCAAGGCCCAAAACACTTGGAAATAACTTGAATTAAGCTTTAAAACCAAACTCATATGAATCATATAAAAGATTAACCATGAATTGAGGTGGAAAGCCATAACTATGCCTATAAAACTTAAATTCATGATAATATACCATAGATGCTCAAAGATGCATTTTAGATGAAAATACAACATGATTTCCTTCATTCATTCCATTACTTGCCATAAATCATAGATGATTCAACTTTACTTCTAGAATTTAGAGAAACATGCTTACCTTGAGTGCTTAATTGAAGAGAATTAGTTTGAATCCCCTTTTTCCTTCTCTTCTTCCCTTGTTTCTCCTCTTTGCTCTCTCTCTTCTCACAATTCTCTCTCTCTCCCGCCCGTGATATTTCTTCTCTTTTTTATTTTTGAGTCAACAATGGTCAAATATCCTTATCCATAGGCGATATGGCCTGTTTGGTAGTAGAGCTGGGAAAGTGCTTATAGCTTATGCCTAAACAGCTTATAGTTTATAACTTTCAGCTTAAGCTGATTTCCAGTTTATTCTTAAAGCATCTCCTGCCCCACTCAAAAAATAAGCTGATTTCTGACTTCCAAAAAGCTATAAGTTATAAGTTATAAGCTAAACCAAACATATCAAAATAGCTTAAATTAAACTGAAAGCTGAAATAAGCTGTAATTAAGCTCTGCCAAACAGGCACTATATCACATATGTTGAATTGTGCCAAAAACGCAAGCCAAACGGAGCTTAGCGAATCAGACGAAATTCAGTCCCCAATTTATTTTCCCAAATGGTTCTAAAAATTCCCGGTATCACGTAGGCGTGTTCAATTTCATTTTCTGAATCCATTACGGTCATCAATTTCAGTCCCGAAGTTATAATCTCAACAATTATTTTCTAAATGCAACAGATATTCTTCAATTAATTCGTCTCAACACATAATTAATTTCCAATAATTATGACATGTATCTCGGGGTCATTACACTCTCCCCACCTTAAGAAGTTTGGTCCTCCAAACTTTACTCATCCTAGCATAAGCTCAGTCCGAAATAACTCGACAGTTCTGCTCAGTTAGACAATCAATCTCATAGCAGTGAAAGCAATATCATGGCAGTCAACACATAATGAGCAGATCTTGTATATAAGACAGAAGTCAACCAATAAACTCCATAACGTTCAATGCAAAGGTAGTAGCATAGATACAATCATTCCATAATCGTTCCATAGGAAAGGTAATAGCATAGGGAAATTTGTTCCATCATGATCATAGTCAATTGTTCTAACATCATTTACATTATGTTCATGTTCATTATTCTCCATTGCATAGGTAACAATGCTAATATCGTACTAAATAAGTAAATCATACCTGTCTTCGCTTTGCCAGTATCCTGTGTCTTATCTAACATTAAGGTGTAAACTCTTGCTTGTCTCAACGTATTCTCTGGGGTAGTCATTGTGTGGTTGTCTTGATACCATGGTTGATTTAGTCCCACCGTAATCGGTCTTTCATTGCTCGGATAAGCTGAGGACAAGTTTTGGCCAAATGTCCTTTCATCCACATTTGAAACACGCTCTAGTTATGCGGCGGCAAATGCCCCAGTGTTGTCTTCCACATTCTTTACAAGTAGGCACACCTCCCTTTGTATTATCATTAACGGTTAAGTTTGATTTGTCATTCACGGAGCCCACGGATTCACTAACCATTTCTACTTTCTTGAACTTCTTACTTTCTGCCTCGGTCATTGTTTATTGGGACATTTTCAAATTAGCAATATTTGTTTCGGACATTAGAGCTCTGTCAAGTACATCAACATACTTTTCCAATTTCAACACGTTCTCCCTATCCAGTACTTCGACATGTAGGCCAACCTCAAATTTTCTTGCCTTTTTATATTCCGTGTCAGCCATATGTGGGGCATAACGAGCTAATTCAGTAAACTTACTTTCATACTCGCATCGACATTGTACCGCTTTAGTGTTCAAATTCGTATTTTCTGCCTCGCATACATTGTGGAAAGTATTTTTCATAAAACATCTCCTTGAATCGGTCCCATGTCAAATCCCTATTTTCATTTCAACCAAAGATCCACCATCTTCGAGCTTCTTCTGTCAGAGTAAATGTTGCTAACAGAACTTTATACACATCAGTACATGGAAATACTTCAAAGATCTTTTCTGTTTCAAGTACCCATGCCTCCGCTTTTAATGGCTCAATGCCTCCTGCAAATTCTGGTGGTTTCAACTTCTTATATTTCTGAGTCAAACTGATAATATCATCATTATTCATCTGTTCCACTTGCACGGGTGGTGGTGGAGGAGGCGGAAATGGTTGTCTCTGCTGTTGTTGGTTTTGTTCTTGTTGCTATCTTACCAACCCAGTTAAAACCCGGTTAAAGCTTCTACCATCCTTTCTAACCGATCTAGCCTAGCATTAGATGATTCCGTCTCATTTACATTCCTTGCATTAGTCTCCTCCATTCGTCTATAGAACCCATAACAAATATAGCATTTCATTCTCAACATAATGTTTCCTCTACTGTCTCTTCATTTACAGTTCTTGCTTCTCATATTCAGAAGCACACACACACATGCACATATGCTCATGCCATGCTCTATTTCTTTCTAGGACACCCTACAGCTCTTATGGACACGTGTGTGGGTAAATTAACTCGTGCGCTCTGATACCATTCTGTCACGACCCAAACCCGCCCCTAGAAGGTTGGTATCGTAACCAGCCAGTAATCCTAGATTACCACAGGCCTTCCTGTACAAAACATAATTAATCGGGGCTCATGAAGCAAAAATGAAACTACAATAGTCCAAAGAGCTGTGCATTAATATGAACAAGTATTTACATGCCAAAATGTTAATTTACCCACTATATTACATAACATGTAACAAAATCCATATACAAAACATATAGGCACATGCCACAAATACATAACAAAACAAACTCACTATACGGCCTTCCAGGCCTAGCCCAGCTCGGGGCATAACAAACTCTGGTGGTTTCAAAACGGTGGCTCGGTGCAAGACTCCGCCTAGGCTTGACTCCCCGACTGCTCACCTATAAATACATATATACAGGGGTGAGCTAAAGCCCAGCAAGTAACATTAACGTAAAGGGTTAGTGAACGAATTCCGCATATCATATATCCGTAAAACAAATCGTCATAAACATAATCATCTCATAACAGAACATACATAATGGCATACTCCATAGAACATAACATATACTAAACATTTTCCGACTAGAGTAATCAGTTCTGGATACTGATTAAACACATACTGCCACAATGAAGTGGATAGCGAGATCTCGTAAACTGGTCATGGACCCGCACTAACGTGCCGTCCTCCATGACTTGGGACTTCCTAGATTCGCAAATAGGATATTCGTTCACAGAAAACATTAACATTTCAGAAATCATAACATAGCATAGCATTCTAGAACATACTTTATAAAAACATAACTTTACAGAAATGTTACTTACAGTGAGTTTCCAATACCGGTTGCACGGTCTTCGCAGCTTGACTTGCAAATATCAACAGTATAGCATGAACCTTTAACACATATCATCATCAATCAAGTTCACATATTTCTTAATGGTGTTTTAACCTCATAACCTCATTATCATAACGTAATTCAAGCTTAAGAATGCTCAAAATGAAATGTAGATGCCCAAAACATGCATTGAAGTACTCTGCAAAATTTCAGAAAAATAGGTCCCCGCTCGAGCGGCAAAACCCCTGCTCGAGCGGACTGTACACTGAGACGAAAATACTGGATGTGCGAAATCTCCGCTCGAGCGGCCAAACCCCCGCTCGAGCGGACTGTGAAAATCTGGGTAGAAAACCAGTCCATGTTCCTGCTAAACCGTGGGTCTCCCTTTTGCCAAAATCAACTTCAAATACATGAACATCAAGGCCCAAAACACTTGGAAATAACTTGAATTAAGCTTTAAAACCAAACTCATATGAATCATATAAAAGATTAACCATGAATTGAGGTGGAAAGCCATAACTATGCCTATAAAACTTAAATTCATGATAATATACCATAGATGCTCAAAGATGCATTTTAGATGAAAATACAACATGATTTCCCTTCATTCATTCCATTACTTGCCATAAATCATAGATGATTCAACTTTACTTCTAGAATTTAGAGAAACATCCTTACCTTGAGTGTTTAATTGAAGAGAATTAGTTTGAATCCCCTTTTTCCTTCTCTTCTTCCCTTGTTTCTCCTCTTTGCTCTCTCTCTCTTCTCACGAATTCTCTCTCTCCCTCTTCCAGATATTTCTTCTCTTTTTATTTTTGAGTTAACAATGGTCAAATATCCTTATCCATAGGCATATATATCACATATGTTGAATTGTGCCAAAAACGCAAGCCAAACGGAGCCTAGCGAATCAGACGAAATTTAGTCCCCAATTTATTTTCCCAAATGGTTCTAAAAATTCCCGGTATTACGTAGGCGTGTTCAATTTCATTTTCTGAATCCATTACGGTCATCAATTGCAGTCCCGAAGTTATAATCTCAACAATTATTTTCTAAATGCAACAAATATTCTTCAATTAATTCGTCTCAACACATAATTAATTTCCAATAATTATGACATGTATCTCGGGGTCATTACATTCACGCTTTTCAGGTGATGGAGATGACGTGCAATCTGCATTGCTTGAGTGGACTGGGCAGCGAACTGTGCCAAATGTGTTTGTTGGTGGGAATCACATTGGTGGCTGTGATAGTAAGGCTTTAATCCCTTGACTACCCATTGTTTCACCTTTGATCATTGTTTTCATTTCTTGGTCAATAATGTTTTCCTTCATATGTTTTTGCAGAAACAATGGCCATGCACAAGGAAGGGAAGCTTGTCCCGTTGCTTACTCAAGTTGGAGCTGTTGCCAAAGCTTCTGCTTAGAGGGTTTCTGCTATCTGGTTGATGTCACTCTTATAAATAATATGATGAATAAAGTCTTTAGGCTATATTGGTTGTCTATCTCTGCTCTGGAACTTAATTGGCAAATATAATTGAAGTCGTGAATGTAGGAATGGTTTCAATTTGGTTTTATATTATGCAATTTAGTTTTTACAAGAGGATTCACTAATTATACGCAATTGCAAAATTTCAAGGTGAATTCGTCAATTAGTTTTTTGCTATGTGATTGATTTGAAATACTGTGTAGGCAGTAACATAAGGTGCTCTTGGTTACTGAATAATTATCAATGCACAGTACAAGTTGTATGCAATCTAGACTGTTGTATTTGGGTATTTGTTCTTCAGATGTCCAAAATACAATCAACTCATCGTAAATGATTACTTTGCCATCCAAACAATGCACAAAACTATATTGTACTGTGAAGATACTGGAAAAGTATATCTTACACATTTTGCATGGAAGTCCCTGTTTTTTTTTTTTTTGGTCCCCAAAAACAAGCTGACACAAAGGTTACAATTATGGAGATCATGATCAGGAAGAATATAATAAGTTCAAAATATCTTCAAAGGTGAAACGAAACAGGAAATATGATCACCGAAAGAGTTTAGGAACATAGTTGAGGCTTGTTTTCATCTTTTTGCCAGTTTCACACTTGTAAAAGGATTGTTTTCAGCTTTATGGTTGTTTTCAGGTAGAAGAACTGGAGTGCTCTTTCTCAGTTAGGGGTAGTAACATGTCTACTAACAAATGAGTCTGGATTGTCTGTTGGGGTTTCCTGCGGGTCTCCCTGCCATGGTGTTGTCAAATGACGTTGTTTTGGCATTTTTTTTCTCCTCTTCCTTTTCTCCTCCTTTCTTTTCTCTCTCAGCTCTCAAATCAGAGAGACGAAGGTGGACGGTGAGGCGACGACGGAGGAGGAAGTGGAGTGCAGCCGGTGTACTGGAGGGAGTCCCTCGATCATCCTTGTTGCGGTTCATCGGTTGTCCCCCTAGTTTCAACCTAGATCTGAAATGTAGAGACTTCAAAGCGAGGAAAAAAAAATCAAAACTGCAGTCATTTTGTTGTCTGACAAATCATCCATTTTGTTATTACAACCCAGATTCTACAGCTTTTTTTATTACAACTCAGATTCAAAGACAATTATTTTACTTTTAAAATTGATTTGAGTGTGAAATAAGAAAACAGACTTGACTTGAATGCAAAATCTGGTTTTGAACCCAGCAATGCCACACACACAATCAATGGTACCATAAACAATAAGCCTTGATGATAAACACAGCCGCCTCTTTGATTTTTGATTTCTTTGGTTTTATATTAACTTTCATTTACCTGATTTTAGGTGGTTTGTGAGATGGTTTTATGAAATTCAGAAATGGTTGAGGGCTTGAAAGGGAGGGGCTCAAATGGCTCGAATGGGTGTGCACCATACGTCCGTCCAGACAACCGGGTGAAAAATTGTCTACCGTGGATGACACTCTTGTCGACCGCGGCTGTGAGCCATCTCCTCGGACTTCCTCCCGGACGACTGGCAAGGCAAATTTTAAGCCATTTGAGCCAACTTCCATTTCGGGCCACCTAGCATTGTTGTATGAAATTTTGGTTATTTGACGTGTTGAAATTTAAATTACCAGTATGAAGAAGTTTCCAAATCTCTTGACCCACTTGGCCATCTATGAAACACGGGTATTCCAAAAATGTTGCCGTATAAGTATCGGTATGCAGCGTCAGATCGGTACAATCTAGACTGCAGACGTCTTGACTACCCCAAAAACGCTTTGGTTTCATTTTAAACTATCAATATATGGGTATGTTTTTGGATATTCCGGGATAAAAAACGAGATTTTCTACAAATTAAAAGGTATCGGAGCAATTCTTTTTGTCTATTTTAAAAAATTATGTAAATTTGGGGTTCTTTTGTAATAAATAAAACATGAAACAAATTAAAATTAGGGTTCTATTTGATTAGAATAATACTATATGCACCAATTAGTATACTAACTACACATCAATTGATAATGTGGCAAAATTTAAGAGGTTTTTTATATTTGTAATTTGTATAATGAGTTGGGTCAACAATAATGTCATAACTAGTATTGATACACTAGTTAATACACTAATTAGTGCATGTAGCACCACCAATTTGATTATCTCCTTCTAGAAAGACAGAGACTCCCAAGAGAGTTTGAAAAACTCCTTCGAAGCTGCTATTGAAGAGGTTTAATCGAAAGTGCTGATTGATTCTCTCCTTCAAAGACCACATACCTAGAGATGGTAATTGGAACCCAGCCTGACGGGGACCCGATCCTCCGATTTCGAATTGAGCGGTTATTCTCCGAAAAATACCTTCGACGGGCCGGGGATGGTATTAAAAATTAAATCAACGATGATATTCGGGCCAGGAACGGGAATACATGTTTCAGCCCCGAACCCGGCCCGACTCCGCCTAGACTGCCCCCGATGTGAATTTACTATTTTGCCCCTACCTATATATAACGGCCTATTTTGGCAAGTTGGTTATAATCCGCTTTTTGGATTATAATCAACCTTCTCTCTCACAAAAAAACTGCTTATAAGCTGCTTATAAGCAGTTTTTTTTACCAAAAAGCTGATTATAACCATCTTTCCAAAACACTCCAACATACGTGTGTGTGTGTGTGTGTGTAGGTTTAAATTATGGTTATTTTTATAATCTGAACCGTTCATATTGTAGGGTTTGTTGAGTATCATTAAAAATCATATTAATCGGATATCAATAACTATATGATTGATAACCAAAAAAATAAACAAGAAGTTTTTCTTTTGAAAAATAGTATAAAAATATGCAATTCGATCATATAGTTATTGATATCCGATTAATATGATTTTTGGTAGGCATGTAGTACTCAACAAACCCTACAATATGAACGGTTCAGATTATAAAAATAAATCCATAATGTAACACAAAATGGGGCACAACAGTAACTGCTGTGCCAAAGGCACAGCAGTAACCCCAGTTCCCACACAAACACACACACAGCCGCTCTCTCTCTCTCTCTCTTTTTCTCTTTCTCTCTCTCTCTCTATCTTTAGGGTTTCGTCTTCCCCTCTCTCTCTTTCACACGACGGCGTCGATCCTCCCTCCCTCGCCGCTGCTGGTTTGAACTTAGAGTGTCGCCTCTCTCTCTCTGCTGTGTAGGGTATTGGCTGACCACGACGGTTGCTCGCCCCTCGCCGCCACTCCTCCCTTGTCGGCGATCCTCTCTCACTGCCGATTTCAAAGGGTATCTCTTTTTTTCTCTCTCTCTCTCTCTCTCTCTCTCTCTCAGGATTTGGATATAGGGGTATATATATGTGTGTATATATCTCTGTTCGACCTGTGTTTTTTTTTTTTCTCTCTCTAAATTTATTTATTATATATATATGATCTCGATCTAATCACTTGAGTTCTTGATCTGTAATGGATTGTTAAAATATGTAATCTCAGTTTATGTAATGCATTTCAAAGTTATGGGACTTGATAATAAAGAAACACAACTAGGATTTGTTATGTAATCTCAGTTCTTAATATCAGCTCAAAGTTTATGTAATGTAATCTCAGTTCTTAATATCAGTTCAAAGTTTATGTAATGTAATGCTTACAGATTTTTTAATTTGAAAAAATGTTGACAAATTGAATAGGATGTTTCAGATCAAAAAGAAAAAAAAAAGAAAAAAAAAAAAACTGAAATGTTACAATAATCCGGGAATTAGGCTCGCGCCTAAGCGCGCTTTTCAAAACACTGCCCAACCCCACTCTTGTTGGCAGCGACTACCCTTACTTGAGTCATTGCCATTCTCTTCCAATCCTAACCCTAAGCCTCTAACTTCCTTCAGTCGCCTTCAGTGATTTGAGAGCTGATAGAGAGAAAAGAAAAGAAGGAAGAAAAAAAAAAAATCGTTTTGGCACCATCACAAGGAGACCTGCAGGAAAGCCAGACGGAAGATCTAGACTTTTAACAAATAGCACTGATACTATATTCTTTTTTTCGATATTGATGTTATGTTCAGGACTTATAATATTATTTTATAAAAATTATGTTTGTATAATGTTTAATCATTTACTTTATCAAAAATAAATTAAATTGTTTTGTCTTGATTAAATTTTTTAAAATTATTTTATTAAACATAAAAATGGATAATTGATAACATAAAGGGTTCGTTTGGAAAGTATAATGCCTCGAAAATAATTATAATAATCCAACCTAACACAGTTGATGCAAGACAACATGATCGAAATAATAATCTTTCATTAATCTGACTTGATATACAAAAGTGATACATGGATATATATTCATAAATAGTTTATCATGAATCTACAGCATGTGTTACAAGTAGTAAAGAGGAATGAAAGTTAAACAGATAATTATATGCCCTAAAGGCTTACATCTTTCCAAGTCTTTGCTTGGTTACAACAAAAGAGAGTCTTAACTTTATACAATTCAAGCCCTTGGATATACAAATAAGCACAAAAGTGAAGCCCGTGCTCTAAACTCCTTCCGAGCTATTGCTTTGGCGGAGGCATATCATCAATACCTGAAAATGGTTTTCCCAAATAGGGTGAGCCGAAACCCAGTAGGAATAATCTAACACAATATATGGATCTTAACAAAGATAAAAATACAATGTACGTTTGCAATGCTAGTGAGAAAACATTTACATTCCATATCATCATAAAGTACCAAAATTTATAACTCAATCCTTTTTTCATCTCATCAATTCAAGTTAGATCATTTCATCTCAATTCATGAGCCAATTTCATTATCTTTCAAACAATCCATCTGAGACTACAACTCAGTGGTTCCCAAATTAACACAATCATCACACAAGCACTTCAAATTGCCATTTTACAAAAATTTCATTCGCGAGATCGGCACCCATGTATACGCGCGGTTTCGGGACTTTCACCTAAGACATACAGGCCAACTTAGTTCAATGGAGTTCATCTCCTATCTCTTCCCAAACAATGGAGTACATCTCTTTTCTCCTCTCAAACAATCATACATATACAATGTATTCAAAACTTAGTCATATTCAATGACAACCACCAATAGATTAGTTTCAATTCACCTAATCCTCATGCAATTTCTACGACAATCATACCTATCCTCTACCGATAGCCCAATACAGATATTTCTAAACAGATATTAAATCCCAAGACAGATAGTGTATTCAAATTTCCAAAAGTGTGAGATAATGCATATCTAACTCCACCGTTTACATCAACATTCATCTAATTTCATATTTATGATACCAATTTAATTTATATATACAAAATAAATTACTTGAACTATTTTAGGTTAATTTCTCTCTTTCCCAAATACAAACCCAAATGCCAAAATCAAATATTATGACACAATATAACCTCATTTTCAAGCCTCGTGACTATTTATAGCACATTTACTGGAAACCCCTCTTTTGATTTTTACTTTCCAAACCCTAGGTTTGTCCAAAATATTTTCAAAACCCATTATTGTTACACAACAACCAATAATCAAGTTAAAACCATAAGAAGGTATAGAAAATTCCTACCTCAAGCTTAGAAGACGAGTAAAGCAATATGAAAACTTCAACGACGCCGAAACCAAGTTTTAATCAGATCAAAATAGAGCTCTAGGAATGCTCTAACTTTTTCTCAAAGGCACTAGGATGGAGAACTCAATGGATCTATGTAAAAATGTAGAGAGAAAACGTGCTTTAGAGAGAGAGACTCAAGACCTAGGTTTTTGGAAAGTTTTAGAGAGAAGGAGAAATGAAAAAGTAAAGTAAAAAGTCATCTTCACGAACTGATATACATGTAGTCTGCTCGAGCGCAAGACGTGACGCTCGAGCACAGAATATAAACTTTCAGAAGTTTTGCAGACGAAGGACATCGCTTGAGCTCAAGATTGGCCACTCGAGCGTAGGAAAGCCGCTCAAGCTTAGAATACATTCTTTTAGTATTTTGCAGGTCTGCAAAAATACTGAGAGTTTGCAAAGCCTGCTCGAGCGCAATAAGTGCCGCTCGAGTGCATAAGCAAAAATTTGGGCAACAAAGATTCGAAAATCAAGCAGTCAACCTGTTCCAAATAAGACCAATATAATCCCATAACCAAATTTAAGAAAGAATAAGAGGGAAAAGATATGAACAACCATACGAGGCTATGAAACCTGAGTCCAAAATACAAAATAGGTCGGGTCTAAACCAGAAACGCTATAACAGTGTGTTAGCTTTTTGGATTTTTTAGCTTAGGGTTAAAAAGCTTTGTTTGGAAATGGCTTTTTGGCTTTTTTAACTTTTTGTGAGAGAAAAATGTAATAATTATAGATTGGATGTGATGTGATGTTTTGTCTTATTGTGTTAAAAAACCTATATTGTCTTTTTGTGATCAAAATAGCCCCAAACCCAACCCAACCTAACCTAACTCATCTTCCCAAACGAAGCCAAAAGGTGACTGCATCTAAATTTCTTATTTAGGGTTCGTTTGGAAAGTGGGTTGGCTTTTTAATTTTTTGACTTTTTTAGCCTGGAGCTAAAAAGCCTTGTTTGGAAAGGACTTTTTGACTTTTTATGAGAGAAAGAATGTAATGATTATGGGTTAGATATAATGTTTTGTCTTATTGATCTACAAAACCTATTTTATTTTTTTGTGACTATTTTAGTCGAAAAATCCCAAACCTCAACTTCCCAAACGAGCAATTAGGAGTTTTTTTCAATATCAAATTTTAAAGGGAGCAGCTTGCCTCCAGTCCTTAATCAAATTGAACGATGTTGTTTGGCCCGTGGGGGCCCACCACGGGTTCCGTTTTGATAATTTGAACTGTTCAATGTGTAGAACTCGTCGAGTACTATATACTTGTAAAAAATCATGTTGATTAGATATCGATAGCTATCTCATCTTATCATTTTTTTGTCAACCGTTAATTTATTCATCGTCCATTTTTTTTTTTATACAAAATTGATAAAATGAGATAATTATCGATATCTGATCAACTTGATTTTTTACAGACATATAATACTCGGCAAGTTCTACACATTAAACGGTTCGGATTATCAAAATGAAACCCGTGATGGGCCCGTACTGCTGAACAGGACCGTCCAATCCGATTATAGACTTGAGGCAAGCGGGTCCCAATTTTAAATAGTATTTGATGTGACATCAATATATTATTTGGGCAATGTATTGATATTGTTCATGGTGTTTTTTTTTTTTTTTTAAATTTAAAATATTTGCACATTTTTCTTACCGTTTATAATTTAAAAATAAGTTTAAACATAACAATTTAGGCTCCGTTTGAGAACAGGCTAATTTAGTAACTTTTTGACTAAAATATGAGCTAAAAAAAACTAGTATGTTTGGGATGACTTTTTGACTTTTTACGAAAAGATGTGTAAAAAGTAGAGAGAAAAGATAATCTTTGACTTTTTGGTATGAATTGTTGGCTTTTTGACTAATTTAGTAACATTTTGATTTTTTGACTAAAAGAGAGGGTTTCCAAACGAGGCCCTTATTAAGAAAGCTGAGAAAGACAGCATCAATTCTTTTCAGCAGTTTTTAGCTTAACCAAACGGGGCGTTATTGCAAAACTTCATATTGAGGGAAAGATTGTGTAGTTTCTCATAACGCAGTGGGTACAATTGAAATTTTCACAACCTTTCGCATAAACCCTAATCCAGGGAGAGAGAAGAACCAGGACGAGGTCTCTCTCTCTGTCTCTAGCTTTGCTCATCGTCGAACTCGATTAAACTGACTCTGCATTTTTCAGAGTAAGCGTTTCTCGTTTTTCCTTGTGGATGTATTGTATGGCTTGTAGTGCTTGAATATTCCATTTTCATGAATGAACAGTCTAGTGTTCAGTGCTGATTGATTCAGTTTGTTAATTGCATTATTGCTTTGTTAATATGAACTCTTTTTTTATCAGCACGGTTGTGAATAATTACTCATTTTGAAACTCGTCAATGAGCTAGTTCATTCGGCTTTATGTTAATCCCAGATCCATACAGTTACATTTTACCCTTTCTATGGTTTATTTTTTTAACATGTTGACCCAATCAATCATCTATTGGTTACTCGGATGACACTAAACAGTTTGTTTCTCATTTAGCTGCAAGAACATTTGCCCTTGACTATATCTTGTTAGGGCAATTTATCCACTGAAAAAAATAAAAAATACATAAAAATTTAAAGGATTTCTAAATTACAGGCTATTTATTTATTGGTTATGTTAACATAATTGTTGTACAGATTGCCTACAATTTCTACCTTCCAATGCCTTGTTTCTCAAGATATTTTCATGCTTAATATATGATGGCTTATACGAGAGTAGATGGGATGTGACTCGTGCGGGCTGAAAATGTTTCTTTGCGTCTGATTATATATTAACTCTTGATATCTTGCAGAGTTAGTTACTTGATGTATGAACAAATCACAATCTTTACGTCGATAATATATATGTGAGAATGTATATATTATGTATTTTTCTAGGCTCTAACTAGTCACTTCTGTTTTTGTTTATTAAATGTGTTAAACGATTCAATTAAAATTGGTAGTGGCATATCGAAGCATGAGTTTCCATTGAATTTATGCCCCAGTTGTGTGAAAATTTAAAAGAGAAATATCACGAAATTTGATGAGATACTCCACATCTTGTCTTACTAATTTGGTTTTAGCAGGGAACTGTTTTTGCCAACATTGTATATTGCCTACAAGATTTTAATGATGCTGGCGGTTGATCCTTCAAAAAAGATATCATTTAACCGCTGCATTGGTGATGGAGATTTAGTTATTGTGTATGAGAGGCATGACAACATGAAGGCTGTTAAAGTATGTGAGAATTCAGTTCTCCAGAACCGTTTTGGTGTTTTTAAACATTCCGACTGGATTGGAAAACCCTTTGGTTCCAAGGTGCTCAGCAACAAGGGTGGATTTGTTTACTTGTTAGCTCCAACTCCTGAGCTTTGGACTCTGGTTCTGAGCCACAGAACTCAGATTCTATATATTGCAGACATTAGCTTTGTTATTATGTACTTGGAAATAGTTCCTGGCTGTTTGGTTCTTGAGTCTGGGACTGGAAGTGGATCTTTAACTACCTCGCTTGCAAGGGCTGTAGCTCCCACAGGACATGTCTATACATTTGATTTCCATGAACAAAGGGCTGTCTCGGCTAGGTAAGAAATCAATATCTCTACATGATATGATCCTATGTTTTTATGTCACTTCAGGATACCTCAAACTCTGTTTGTAGATCTCAACCATTTCTCTTTGGCCGTGAAAAAAGAAGAAAAGAAAAAGAGATCTCAACCATTTTTCTTTTTCTTACCATATTTCCTGCAAGCCATATAGCTGATGCATTGTATGAGACTATAAGTTGATTCTTCAAGCTGACCAATGGAAAGGAGCATGTGTCTTCAAACTGAAGTTCAGTTGTGATGTTATTCAATATCAGCTATAAATTCTACTCGTTTTAACTTAAGTAAGAAAGGGCTTGTATGCTTAAATTGATGTCGGGTTACATTTTTTTTTTGTTACTATTTTTTGTTTGTTTTTTTGTTGATGAATTTAAATTACAAGGTGTTATCTAATATTAGTAATAAACTCGACTAGATTGTTAAAAGAGAATGGTTATCTAAAGAAAGGCACCACAGCATTTTGATTCTCAGCTTGACTTCCACCTGTTGCACCAAATTAATTCATGCAAAGATAAAATGTTGCACCTTTACATGCTCAGAACATGTAAATAAATACCCAAACTTTCAAAACTAAGTACAATGTTTTTATTGTTTTGGTGGGACAGGGAAGATTTTGAGAGGACAGGATTGAGTAGCTTAGTCACGGTGGGAGTCAGAGATATTCAAGGCGAGGGGTTTCCTGATGACTTTTGTGGGAAGGCCGATTCTGTTTTCCTTGACCTACCCCAACCTTGGCTGGCCATTCCTTCTGCTGGGAAAATGTTGAAACAAGATGGGATTTTGTGTTCCTTCTCACCATGCATTGAGCAAGTACAACGTTCTTGCGAAACTCTAAGAGCAAATTTTACTGGTCAGCACTTTTGCCTCTTATTCTTCTCGGTTTTAATGGACCAGTGGTGTACTTCTATTTTTTATTTCAGCTGCACTTTGCTTGATTTTTTGGAGACTGCTGTGTGTGTGTGTATGTTTTTTTCCTGAAAGTTTGTTATTGGTAATCATTGTGTGCTGTGTAGATGTAAGAACGTTTGAGGTACTCCTCCGCATGTATGAAGTTAGAGAAGGGAAAATGGAGAACAGCCAAGCTGAGGAAAGTGTTCCTACTGGGTCCCATCGTTGCAAGAGGAGGCAGCGTTCAAGTGAAGGTGGCAATGGAATGGAGATTTCTAGTTCTCCCACAGTCATGGCTAGACCATCATCTGAGTCAAGAGGTCACACTGGCTATCTCACATTTGCAAGACTCATACGCCTTTCATAAATAATATGACCACTCATTTATCAGTGTAGGAGACAACAGGTTTGCATTGCTTTTTCTGGTTCAGTTCATTGGCCCTGTTTGTCAGGGCTTAATTTCAGCTTTCAGCTTAATTTAAGCTGTTTTGATATGTTTGGGTTAGCTTATACTTATAGCTTATAGCTTTGTGGAAGCTGAAAACCAGCTTATTCTGTGAAATTTGGATATACTTTGAGAATAATTTGGAAATCAGCTTAAGTGAAAAGTTATAAGCTATAAGTTGTTTGGGCATAAGCTATAAGCGACTTCCAGCTTTCTACCAAGCAGGGCCATTGCCAAGTTCAAGAGAACATTCTTCGTCATTCAAGAGTTTTTAGGAAAAAAAAGGAAAAAGAAAGTGGATAAAATCCTCGACTAGTAGTCGTTGGCGAAGAATTGTTTAGGCATTCAAACAAATGCGATTAAGAATAACACATGGCAGCTGTTACTCGTTTGTCGCATTTTGGGAGAGAACAGTTGAAAGGCTTTTCGAGAGTTTGCAAGAAAAATATTTTATGCAAACTATAAGTCGAGCACTATAATTGTTAGAAAATACTTGTTCTTTCTCTTCCTCTTCGTCCACCTAATCGGCTTCTTTATTTTTGAACTACTAATCTTCTTCTTCTTGTTATTGTTATTGGGGCAAATTTTACTTTACCCTTATAGTTTAGGTCATGTGGATTACCCCGATGTTTGATTATCACAACATAACCTCCCTATGGTTAATGGAGTGATGTGCCTGATTAGCTTTTCCATCTATTCTAATAGGCCGTGCATGACACGCCTAATATGCAAATGGGTATGAAAATATGACTTTTTCTCTGAATTGAATGACTAAAATGCTCTCATCTTGATTATCAATTTCCAAAACCTATCCTCATCTTTATTATCAATATCCATATATTCATTTTTCAAAACACATTTCTCTCTCAATTTCACATCTTCTTCCTTCAACTCAAGGCCAAGAACAATGAATAAACATTATAGTGCTTCTAAAAATCAAAAACCCCAAAAATCCAAAACAAAAATCTAATTATATGTTGGGAATATGGTACAAGAATAAAAGCTGTAATTATATGTATATAATCTGTAGTTATATATATGTATATATAATCTTCTTTGATATATATATGTATATGTATTAATATATATAAAATGTAGCTATTGTGCTTTGTTGATGATGATGCTCACAAACCCACCTCAAAAAATAATAATGAATAAATAAATAAAATAAAATAATGCACTTTTTCTTAAAGAAATGTGATGATTTTGATCTTCGTATATCTATATACACAAATTTATATATATATATATATTTGTCATTTTCAATTTTTTAAACACATCCAAACGAGACCAAGGAGTTCCTTTACAATACAAGATTTACAAGATGTTCAGTGCTTGGGTTGAGTTTCAAAGAGTAGTGAGAAAGCATTAGAGATTAAACTCTTCCTTGTTTGGGACAACTGTTCTTCTTCATCATCGTCTTCTTCATGGTTTTCTTCTTTTTCTTCGACAACTATTGGTGTTCGTGAAGTATGATTGTAGTTTAGGTTTTGAAATAAAATTGAATTGCTCATTTGGGGTTTAGGGTATTGGTCTAAATTCTATGATTTCTTTATTTGATGAATATAATTAATTGAGTGATTTGATGAGAAATGATAAGAAATGAAGAGAAAGAGAACAAAATCAAAATTATCACATCTCTTTCGCTACTGATTCTGACATCTCCATTAATTTTTCTCTTTCTCTTGTCCACCTGTTGAATGAGAAATATTGAACAAAAGTTATATATATAAGGGCAAAATAGTTTTTTTACTTCTGCTGTTAATGGTGTTAACTGTGCTCATCACACCATTAAGCACAGGAGATTATGTGGTAATATTTGATCGTTAGGGAAATAATCCGTAAATGACCCAAATTATAGGGGTAAAGTGAAATTTGCCTAGTTATTGTTGTTCTGCAATATGTACACTATTACAAGGAGTTGTGCATACTTGGTATCTGCATCAAAGTGTGATCTCATAGGGAAAAGATTTTCCCCCCGAATGAGCCTCGCCCCTAATGCCCCGATTTTCAGAGGAGAGAGACAGAGAGAGAGAGAGAGGGAGATCGTCGCCGTCGCCGTCGTCGTCGCCGTCGCTGCCCTGATCGTCGCCTCCGCCCCTCGTCGGCCTCCACCGCCTCTGCCCCCCTCTTCCATTTTTTAGGCCCTCTCCAGTCCTCCCCTCTCTCTCCCCCTCCTCTTCCCTCCCTTCCTTCGTCTTCTTCCTTCGTCTGCAGAAAAAACAAAAACAAAAACAAAAACGACGCCGTTTTATATATTAGGGACAGTCGGAGCTCCCATATTCGAGGTCCCAATCACTTCTCGATCTCATAAATTACTTGACTGGTCCATCCAAGTCCATTCTATTTTTCTATTTTTGGTGGATTTATATTTAGGAATGTGACAAGATATGCAAATTATATATATATATACACTAGTGGACC
This sequence comes from Camellia lanceoleosa, assembly GCA_025200525.1. Lineage (NCBI taxonomy): Eukaryota > Viridiplantae > Streptophyta > Magnoliopsida > Ericales > Theaceae > Camellia > Camellia lanceoleosa. The sequence goes on along the minus strand of CM045759.1, from coordinate 201,612,064 downwards.
TTATGCAAATTATATATATACTAGTTTAAAAAAGGCTGTGTTATTACAATATATTTAAGTTTTGTATTTTGATAATTTTTTTTTAAAATTAAAATATTATTCTATTAAGTTGAATAAAATAAATCATTAGATATATAATAGAATTATGTGGTATGGTGTGTATCATTTTTTATTTGTTATATAATCAATGATGTAGGCTATAATTTTATTGTCATATCACTTTAGGTGAATTTATGAGTCTTTAATATTTCTTCTAAATTTATATAAAAAAGAAATTATGGTGTGTAATTTTTCTCAATAGATAAATATAAAACAAATACTAAGATAAGTTTTTCATCTAAAAAAAATTATTAAGATAATTCACTAAACTAATAAAGAAACAAAAGAAATACATGTATATACAAATAATTAATTTTAACAATTTGTAATGATATGAAAAATATTTTTCAATTAATCATTTTGTTAATGAATAAATCATTAAGTTAATTAATAGTTTTTAATGATATGAGAAATTATTTTTAATAAATAATTTTGATAATTTATTATTGCATAGAAGAATTATTGTGTTAAATAAAAATTGGGTAAATTACATTGACACTCCCTAAGGTTTATGTTTATTACAGTTCTCCCTCTTACCTTTTAAAAATTACATCCCCCTTCCCTGGGGTTTAAAGTTTCATTACAGATTGTTCCATAAGATTTAAAGTTTCATAACAGTTTCCTCTCTCACTGTAATTGTCATCATACATAAAATTAAATTAACAGGAGGGTCAGTGTAATTTTTCAAATGTGAGGGGATGAACCGTAATAAATATAAATCTCAAAGGGTGTCAGTGTAATTTATCCATAAAAATTTATAACAAACGATAGTTGTAATTTCTAATATTATAGGATCAATTCTTCTTTTAAACAAATCTTATGAGTATATTTGTAATTTGTTAAAAAATAAAATATTTATCTTTTGTAATTGATTAAGAATGTTTACGTAATTACAAAAAACTTGTTGTATAATTGACCGATGATCAAGAATGTTTATATAATTACAAAAAAAAATTCACTTCATATACAGGCTACTATTAATTAATTATTTAAAATAAAAGGAAAAAATTAATAAATTATTTAAAATAAAGGAAAAAAGAAAAAAGAAAAAACGAATCCTAAATAATTAAGCGATTCTATAGTGTGGACTCTTTCTTTATAGATGAAGGCTGAGAAATGAATGGTCCCAACCCCAAGTACATGGTGGGCATAATAGGGGGTCCTCCATTGTTGATTATCTCCATCCACATTTTTTGATTCAGCAAATTCAGTACACAGCCTCTCACTCTCTCTCCCTCTCACAGCCAATCGCCAACCACCCGATGCTAGCTTCCAAAAACCACCTAATCCCACTAGAGCTCAAATTGCATTTTAGTCAGATGTTTTAAAACCAACACCCCCCCCCCCCCCCCCCCCCCCCAAACACAATTTTTTGGATGATGCAGCTCTCTCCATGGGATTTTTTTAGGGTAAACAAACCCCACCCCCCCAACACAATTTTTTGGATGATGCAGCTCTCTCCATGGGATTTTTTTAGGGTAAACAAAAACCGTGTATAAAACTTTGATGATTTCATGATTAGAGAAGGTTAGATATATCGATCCTTACTATATATTAACCAAAATGAAATTTTTAATCCCAAGACCTGTGGGAGCTCCAATCTTTTAATCTTAATTTTCTAATTTTTTGATTTAAAAAAAAAAAACTTCAGCATTTATTGACTTCTCTCAACCCAACCTCAGCATTTATTAACTTTTCCCAACCTACAATCCCTTTTGACTTCTCCCATAATTATTGCAACATCCTTTTCAATTTCTTCCATAGACTATGGTTACACACAAAAATAAAAAATAAAAAAGATAAGAATTTAGTTATAAATCTCAAAAAGATATAACATCTAAATTTGAATTATGATTTAATAATATAATTATGTATTTTTTTTATGTATATCTATCAAAATTTTAAATCACTTAATGGGACAAATTATTCAATGTTTCAAAATTATTGATTTTTAATTTACAAAATAGATTAAAAAAATTATTGGTGATTTATTTATTTAATAACAAAAATATTTCATAATCTCTCTCTCATAATCTCTCTCACAAATTTTCAAAAAAAAATATTAAAACTTGCATTCATTTTCTCTTTCCCAAAAAATCAGATAGGAGCTCCAATCTCCTAATCCTAATTTTCTAATTTTTTAATTTAAAAAAAAAAAACCTTAGCATTTATTGACTTCTCCCAACCTAACCTCAACATTTATTGACTTTTCCGAACCCACAATCCCTTTTGACTTCTCTCATAATTATTACAACACCCTTTTTAATTTCTTCCATACACTATGGTTACACACAAAAATTAAAAAATATATATAAGAATTTAGCTATAGATCTCAAAAAGATATAACATCTAAATTTGAATTGTGATTTAATAATATAATTATGTATTTTTTTTTTCAGAAATGTTTGAGAGCTCGAGGAGATTGGCTCGAAAATTGGCTCGAGGAGAAGAGGAGAAAAGAGGAGAAGAGGAGCTCCTCGGCGTCATGACTCCCCCACCCGGCTGCTGCCACACTCCTCCGCCTCGGCCTCCGCCTTCCTTTCCTCCTCCGCAGCCTCCGCCAGAGTCTGCCTCGCTCAGCCTCCTCCTCCTCCTCCTCCTCCCTTCTCTTCTTCTCCTTTCTTCTTCTTCTTCTTCTTCTGAAACTGAAAACAAAAAAAAAAAAAAAACCCGACACCAAAACGACGTCGTTTTGGTGTCGAGCCACGATCTCGAGCTACGAAGCGGGTCGTTTTTTATGTATATCTATCAAAATTTTAAATTACTTAATGGGACAAATTAATCAATTTTCTAAAATTATTGATTTTAATTTACAAAATAGATTAAAAAAACTATTGAGTGATTTATTTATTTAATAACAAAAATATTTCATAATCTCTCCTCCTAATCTCTCTCACAAATTTTCAAAAAAAATATTAAAACTTGTATTCATTTTCTCTTCTCAAAAAATCAGATAATATTTTCTATTAAAGTTGTAGATATCTACCTATATTTTATATATTATATTATAACATAACAAAAAAAACTAAAAAACTAAAAAAAATCTTTAAAATTTATCTAAATAAATTTTAAATCAATAAAACCCACATGTCTATCACATATCTAACTCACATCATAATTTACATAAATAATAATAATTAAAAACAAATGAAAACCACAGATAAATTAAATTAAAAAAAAAGATACCCACAATTCCATTTTAAATAAATTGAAAAAAAAATACCCGAATAGAAACCACACAAAAATAAAAATAAAAAGATATATCTATCTATCTATATCTATATTTATACTATATATTAAGCAAAAAGGGGTTTTTAACTCCAAGTCTTGTGGGAGCTCCAATCTCCCAATCTAAATTTTCTGATTTTTTGATTTAAAAAAAAATCTTAGCATTTATTAACTTCTCCCAACTCCCAAATTTTACCCTTATAATAACACTTTAATGCATTAAGAACAAGCATAAAAAAAAATTCTTTGAAATCTAACACATATGAATTCCTTAAAAAGTCCCAAGACATATGATTATTATCCCTCATAATAACACTTTAATGCATTAAGAACAAACATAAAAAAAAATTCTATAAAAGTCCAACACATGCTATTATTATCAAAATATTAAACTTTAATATAATATAATAAAAAAAGAGACATTTAATTTCCTTGAAAAGTCCAACATATATAATTATTATCAAAATATTAAACTTTAAATATAATATAAAAAAAGGAAAAAAAGAAGATACTTTTTATAAAAAAAAACATTTAAAAATCACAATTCACATATATAGATAATTACAAACACAATAAAATAGGAGGACATTCATGTCTACATTTTTTTTTTTTTTATAAGATCTTCTCCATTATAAGAAGATAACACTTTATTTCTCTCATCTTATACTCTCTCTCTCTCTCTCTCTCTCTCTCTCTCTCTCTATATATATATATATTATATTATATATTATCTATATTATATATTAAGTAAAATGGGGTTTTTAACCCCCAATGCCTGTAAGAGTTTTAATATCTCAATCTAAATTTTTTATATTTTTTATTTTTTATTTAAAAAAAAATCTCAGCATTTGTAGATTTGGTCAAAATTTCTTGATCTGCATTTATTAAATTTTTTCAAGCCACATGTCTTTCCACATGCCTGCATTTATTGATTTGGTCAAAATCCCCTAATCAGCATTTAAAATCTCATCATACAAATAATTATAGATACAATCCATATATAGTTATTGCAGTACCCTTTTCAACTTCTCCCATATACTATGGTTAGTGATAGGATTGTTAAATTATTTTTATAAAAAATCTTAAAAAACATAATTTATATATTAAAAAAAATCTAAAACAAATATAAAATATCTATAATTATCTCGCAAGCCTTGTAGGAGCTCCAATCTCTCAATCTTAATTTTCTAATTTTTTTATTTTAAAAAAAACTCAGCATTTATTGATTTGATCAAAATCCCCTGATCAACATTTATTAATTTTTTTCAAGCTGCATGCCTGCATTTATTGATTTGGTCAAAATATCTTATTAGCATTTAAAATCCCCTCATACAAATAATTATAGATACAGCCTGTGTATAGTTATTGCAGTAGCTTTTTAATTTCTCATGTACACTATAGTTAGTGATAAGATTATTAAATTATTTTTATAAAAAGTCTTAAAAAACATAATTTATATATTTAAAAAAATATAAATATCTATAATTATCTCGTGCATAGCACGGGTGATAGGCTAGTTATATATTAAGCAAAATGAGATTTTTAATCCCCAAGACCTATGGAAGCTTCAATATCCCAATCTGAATTTTTAAAATTTTTTGTTTAAAAAAAAAAACCCTCAGCATTTATTGATTTGGTCAAAATTCCTTGATTAGCATTTATTAACTTTTTTCAATTCACATATCTTTCTACATGCTTGCAATTATTGATTTGGTCAAAATCCCCTGATCAGTATTTAAAATTCCCTTATACAAATAATTATAGATACAATTCGTGTATAGTTACTGCAGTACCCTTTTCAACTTCTTCCATACACTATGGTTAGTGATAAGAAAAAAAAATCTTAAAAAACATAATTTATATATTAAAAAAAAATTAAATATCTATAATTATCCCGTGCATAATACGGGTGATAGGCTAGTTCGGTCTTATTGTGATGCAAATAACTTATTTTTCTTGATTTTAGATTGTTGTAAAATTAGCAATTTTAAAAATTATAAAGTAATTTATAACAATTCATTTTTAAAATTATTTTATTAAATGAGAATGAGCGATAAAATTGATTTCATTTATTTATTTTTGAATTTTTATACAACCTCATCAAATCTCGTTGTTACAATCATGACATTTATCGACAAATATTCTTTTTTTTTTTTGTAACCTAACTTTTTTAATAATATCAAACATTTTACAAAAAAACAACAAAACAAAAAATAAATAAATAAAAAACATGCCATTACAATAATTGTAGAAGAGCAACAAAAGCGTCGTCGTTTTGGGGTAGCGCCAATTTTCTACCTAGTGCAATTTTTGATTGACTGACTCTCCCCCTCTCTCTCTCTCTCTCTCTCTCTCTCTCTCTCTCACTTGTCAGAGTCGAAAATGGAGAGCTATGCATTAGCTCTGTCTCCATTCACTCCCTTTCTCAAATCACGCAAACCACCCAATCGAAACCCTAACCATGACCCTAAACCCGTTCTTGCTTCGCACTCGTTCTTCTCTTCCTCAAAATCACCTGACCTCTCTCTTCTCAGAAGTTTCTCTCTCTACTCTGCTTCGAGCAACAACAGAGCCACCTCTGTTTCGTCGTTGATTTCAAACCCAAGGTTGAATGATTTCAAGGTCAGGGCTGCTTCGGTTCCAGAAAACGCAGATGAAACAGAGAAATCGAATGAATTGGGTCGGACTTTGCAGCTGGGTTTCATGTTTGCAACCTGGTATTTATTAAACATCTACTTCAACATCTACAACAAGCAGGTTTTTTATTTCTTTCTTCGTATCGTTGTTTCAATATATCATTTTTTTTTCTTCCTGTGTTATGGAAGTGATTTCATCTTTTTCATTTCGTTTTGTTGGCCAGAGATCTTGAATTTTGAAGCCATACATATCTATTTGACATGATTATAAATTGAATGGAGTGAATTGAAATGAGAAAATTGAAAATTACTGTTAAAACGCTTGATTTATATTGGGCTGTTTGGTATGTTATGGCTTATTTTAATTTTGGATTTTGTATCAAGTTTATAACTTATTAGACTGATTATTTAGAAGCTAGAGTAGGTGTTTTAGCTTCTACAACTTTCTGATTATCGGATTTTAGCATAAAAAAATCTTTACCAAACATAGTTAACCCTTTGCGACAATTGGTGACCTAAAATGTTATCGGAGCTCTGTTTTAAGTGATTTTGGGACAATACAAGGACTTTCAGATATAAGTTTCCGTTGGAAAATGGTTTTGAAAATTTTTATTTTTTTTTGTTAACTTTGAACATTAATTAAGATGGGACCCGAATGTTATTTTTAACATTTCTAATCGGGTTCATGTTTTATGCAGTGTAGTGAATAAAACCGTATATTTGGTTGCTCAAAATTATTTCCGGATGAATAAGAATTCAACGCGCATTTTCGGATTCATGGATATGTATTTAGGTGGGTTTGCTACACATTTGTGAAATGTGTTTGTCCCACATTAGAAAGGATTAAGGATTTGAATAGGTTTATATACCTTAGCTTGGGATACTTGGGATGGGTCCTAAGAGGTATCCAAGTTTGTGAAAGGGTGAGGTTATGGGTGAAGTGGACACACGCGCCATTTGGTCGGGCGGGTTTGGACGGCTCAATACTTATCTTTTTGGGTCAAGGTTGGGGCTTGTCTGACTCAATACTTGTCTTTTTAAGCCAAAAACATTTGTAATTTATTTATTTATTTTTTATTTTATTTTCAAAATTAAAATTAAATTGGTCTATAATTTTTCTTTCAGCCAAACAGATCCCTAACGGGTTCAGACCCACCTGAAGAGGTTCAAAGGGTTCAAAACATGTTCAACTCAAATTGAATCTGTCCAAACAGATTCAAATCTTTCTGGGACCTGTTCAATCTGTCTGAACAGGTTTATACCTATTCGAAACAGCCACCATTCTGCCTATATAAAGCATCCTTCCAGCAATTCAATTCATTCAATTTTTTTCTCAGAATTTCGTCATTTTTCTTCTGTTCTTCCTATGTTCTTGCATCTGTTTCTGCATTTATTTTTTTAGGAAGAAAAAAAGAGAGTTACAACAGAGTTTTGATTTACCAGACTTGATTTTATCGTGCTGTAAAATCAAGTGTTAGTCGTTGCATCCTGAGAAGTAGACGCCGTAAAACGCAAAGCACCAGAGCGAGGGCGAAATCTACTTTAAGGAGATTGTGTCCAATACAAGCCTCAACATTAATTTCTGTAAACGTTTAATTCGAAAAATAATTTATATAATTATTTTCTGAATTATTTTATTTTATTATTTATTTAATTTATACATTTAATTTAAACACACACACACCACTGTGGGTATAACAATCTTAAAGTAGATTTTTATTTTTAATTTATTTGTGCAAGACAAACAAATATTTTGTATTGGAAATTAAATAGTAATCATATATTGTTTAATTTCTTAAATAGTAATAATATACTGTTTAATGATTTCTTTGATAAAATAGTAGTAATATACTGTTTATCATTAGAATTTTGTTACAAAGTATTTTTCTGTATATTTTGTGTGTAATTTCTTTTGTGTATAAATTTGTGATTGGTACATTTTTATTTCGTCAGAAATATGACAACTAACAGTATTGAGACTGTTATTACTCCGACCCCCACACCTATTGTGCTAGTGATGACTCCGAAAATACCGGTAAATTATGAGAAGTCAGAAAAATTCAATGGAAATGATTTTAAAAGATGGCAATAAAAAATAATGCTTTTTCTTACCACATTGAATTTGGCTCGCTTCACCCATGAAAAATCTCAAGATCAACGAGGGAAAACCGACGGCAAGTGATTGTCGCAGTCGATGCATGGAAACATGATGATTTTCTGTGTCGGAATTATATCCTCAATGGGTTGGATAATACACTGTATAATGTGTAAAGTGTTAAAAGAACTGTGAGAATCTCTAGATCTTAAGTATAAGACAGAGGACGCCAGTACAAAGAAATTTGTTGTCGATCGTTTTTTGGATTTTAAGATGATGGATTCCAAGATAATTATTAGCCAGGTTCAAGATCTCCAATTAATTCTCCATGACATACATGCAGAAGGGATAGTTCTCAGTAAATCTTTCCAAGTAACGACAACCATTGAAAAATTGTCACCATCCTGGAAAGAATTCAAGAATTATCTAAAGCATAAGCATAAGAAGATGAAATTAGAGGAACCGGTTATGCGACTCGAAATTGAGAAGGACAAGCGTGGTTCCAACAAGAAGTCAGAAACCATGTCATAGAGGCTAAAGCAAATATTGTGGAACATGGACAAGGGTCAAAGTTCAACAACAAAAAGCAAGCATGATGGCAATGGTCCCAAACAAGGATCCGTTAGTAAGATTAACAAAGGGATCAACAACGGGTTCAACAAGAGGTTCAAAGGCAAGTGTTTTGTTTGCAGCAAAGATGGACATCGTGCTAAGGATTGTCACGTTCGCAAGGACGGATGGAGTTCGAGCAAAAAGCCAGCACAAGCCAACATAGCCGAGGATTTTTATCTTTTTGATGGAGTGGCAGACATCAATCTTGCTGCAGTAATCTCTGAAGCAAACTTGGTGGGTAATCACAAGGAGTGGTGGGTGGATACTGGAGCAACCCGCCATATCTGTGCAGATAAGAAGATGTTCATAACCTACAAAGTGGTGGAAAGTGAGAAACAACTTTTTATGGGAAACTCCTCTACATCAACTGTAGAGGACAAGGAAAGATCATGCTAAAAATGACCTTAGGGAAAAAACTCACTCTTAACAATGTACTCCATGTGCCAAAGATTTGCAAAAATTTGATTTCTGGGTCATTGTTGATCAAGAATGGGTTTAAATTAGTATTTGAATCTGATAAAGTTGTACTATCCAAGAGTAGAATGTATGTAGGGTGAGGTTATGTGAGTGATGGGCTTTTTAAGCTCAATGTAATAACGGTTGTACCTAATTTGGCTTTTGATAATAAGAACACATCTTTTGTTTATATTGCTGAGTCTTCTTTCTTATGGTATGGTAAATTAGGACATGTTAATTTTAATTCTTTGCGTAAACTTGTTGCTTTAGAATGTTTACCGAACTTAAAATTTGATCCTAATCATAAATGTGAGACTTGTGTTGAGGCAAAACTCACTAAGATATCATTTAATAAAGTTAAAAGAAGTACTAAACCTCTAAGTTTAATTCATACAAGTATCTGTGATTTAAAATTTGTTCAAACTAGATGAGGTAAGAAGTACTTTATTACTTTTATTGATGATTGCACTCGATGTTGCTATGTTTACTTATTGAGAAGTAAAGATAAAGCTGTAGAAGCTTTTAGGCAATATAAACTTGAGGTTGAAAATCAACTTAGCAAAACTATAAAGATAGTGATGAGTGACAGAGGTGGTGAGTATGATGCACCATTTGAAGAATTTTGTTCTGAACATGGTATCATTCACCAAACTACTGCATTCTATTCTCCTCAGTCAAATGGAGTTGCTGAGAGGAAGAATCGAACTCTTAAAGAGATAATGAATGCCATGTTGATTAGTTCAGGGTTATCTCAGAACTTGTGGGGGGAGACGATTTTGTCTAGTAACTTAATCCTTAGCAGGGTACCTCACAAGAAACTCAATCAAACACCTTATGAATTATGAAAAAGTCAACGACCTACCTACAATTACCTCAAAGTGTGGGGGTATTTGGCCAATGTGGCAATTCCTAATCCCAAAATGACTAAGATAGGACCAAAAACTGTTGATTGTGTGTTCATTGGTTATGCAAATAATAGTAGTACATATAGATTTTTAGTTCATAGATCTGAAAATTCGAATATGCATGTAAACACTATTATTGAGTCAAGGAATGCGTCGTTTTTTGAACACATTTTTTCTAGGAAGGAAACTGAAGAGAAAAGATCAAATAAAAGAACTTTTGATACTGCTATGGGTAGCAGTGAAGACCACAGTGATAATGAATCAGATGAACCTAGACGTAGCAAGAGGGCTAGGATCTCTAAATCTTTTGGTCTAAATTTTCTGACATACCTGTTAGAAAATAAGCCTTAAAACTTCAAGGAAACAATATCAAGTCCTAAAGCTCCATTGTGGAGAGAAGCTGTGAATAATGAAATTGAATCAATACTACAAAATCATACTTGGAAACTGGTGGATCTTCCACTAGGATGTAAATCTCTTGGATATAGGTAGATGTTCAAGAGAAAAATGAAAGTAGATGGTTTAATAGATAAATACAAGGCTAATCTTGTTGTTAAGGGATACAGGCAGAAGGAAGGCCTTGATTATGTTGACACCTATTCACTAGTGACAAGAATAACATCTATTCGCATATTGATTGCTATTGCAGCTTTGTATAATCTGGAAATACATCAAATGGATGTTAAAACAGCCTTTGTGAATGGTAAGTTGGATGAATAAATCTATATGGAACAACCGGAAGGGTTTCAAGTTCCCGATCAAGAGAAAAAAGTTTGTAAACTTGTCAAATCCCTTTATGGATTAAAACAAGCCCCGAAACAATGGCATGAAAAATTTGATCACGCTATGCTTTCGGATGGTTTTAAGATAAACGAATGTGACAAATGCATCTATGTTAAAAACACAGACAAAGGCTATGTCATGGTTTGTCTTTATGTGGATGGCATGCTCATTATTGAAAGCAATAATAACATGATTAAATCCACAAAGAAAATGTTGAACAAAAAGTTTGACATGAAAGATTTAGGAGTAGCAGATGTAATTTTAGGAGTAAAAATTACTAGAACATTTGAAGGATATGCTTTATCTCAGTCTCACTATGTTGAGAAGATTCTGGAGAAATTTGGAAAGCATGACGCTCGTCCTGCTAAAACATCTGTTGACATTAGTCTTCATTTGTCAAAAAATACAGGTGCATGCATATCACATTTAGAGTACTCTCGGATAATCGGAAGCTTGATGTACTTAATGAATTGCACTAGGCCAGATATAGCCTATGATGTAAGCAAATTGAGTAGCTACACAAGTAATCAAGCGTCCAATCATTGAAAGCGATAATTAGGGTACTTAGGTATTTAAGACATACCCAGAATTCATTATACCAAATATCCAGTAATAATCGAGGGGTACAATGATGCAAATTGGATATCGGATACTAAAGACTCAAAATCCATTAGTGGATATGTCTTTACCCTAGGAGGTGTAGTCTCTTGGAAATCTTCCAAGTAGACGGGCATAGCTAGGTCGACAACGTAAGCTAAGTTTATCGCATTAGATAAAGCAGGAGAAGAAGCAGAATGGCCGTAATTTCTTAGAAGACATTCCAATGTGGCCTAAACTTTGTCGACTATATGCATTCCGTGATAGTGAAGTAGCAATAGACGGGCACAAAATCATATGTATAACGGTAAGTCTCGACACATCTGTCAAGACATTGACTAAAGGGTTAGCCAAAGAGCAAGTGTACCATTTATCGAGGGGAATGGGATTAAAGCCTACTACTTAAAAGTCGCCATAGTGGCAACCCAACCTAGTTAACTGGAGATCCCAAGATCTAGGTTCAAAGGGACAACTAAATTATAGATGACTTCATGTATCACTAAGGAGGTTTACTCCTACTCATTTCTATGATAAGAAGAGTGATACCTGCAACGTTAGTAGGATAAGCTTTGCTTTTAATGATTCTTATAGCTTGGACATCCAAGTGGGGTATAGCAAGATACTCTTAATAAGAAGTTATCTATATGAGTGTAAACTGGGTCGGTTCTGTGAGAATTGAGAAGGCTAAATTCTCTAAGAGCACTCATGAATTACCAGGCGTTGTTCAGGGCCAAAATGAACACAATCGTAAGAACCAAACTGTGTCTGCGATACACTATGTGTAGTCTATTGTCTTAGCTTACACAAACAGCTGAACAGTTCAAGGCATCGCGTCCACTAGTTAGCCAGTAAGTCCGTTATGCTTTCACTAGAGGAGGTTCAAAGCCAAAAACTACCTATCTCGATGTGGTGTATCTTCTTAATGTACTCTTTCTTTGTCTGCATCTTGTTGCATATTTGTTATCGTAAATTCCATTCATGTGGAGGATTGTTGGAAAATGGCTTTGAGAATTCTTATTTTTTGCTTATTTGAGCATTAATTAAGGTAGGACCCAAGTATTATTTTTAACATTTCTAATTGGGTTTATATTTAATGTCGCGTAGTGAATAAAATCATGTATTTGGTTGCTCAAAACCATTTCCGGACGAATAAGAATTCAGCGCGCATTTTCGGGTTTGTAAATATGTATTTAGGTGGGTTTCCTACATATTTGTGAAATATACTTGTCCCGCATTGGAAAGACTTAAGGATTTGAATGAGTTTATATACCTTAGCTTGGGATACTTGGGATGGGCCCCAAGGGGTACCCAAGTTTGTGGAAGGGTGAGGTTATGGATGAAGTGGGCTAGACCCATTGGATCCAAAACAAAACCACACGCCAAGAGCCGCCACGGTCGGGAGGAGAGGAGGGTTAGGGGCTTGGGTTTGTAGTGTGAGGTTGGGTTGGGCTTATGCCAATATTTATCTTTTGGGCCAAAAATATTTGTAATTTATTTATTTAATTTTTATTTTGTTTTCAAAATTAAAAATAAATTGGTCCAGAATTTTTCTTTCACCCAAACAAATCCTTAAGACCCACCCGAACAGGTTCAAAGGGTTCAAAACATGTTCAACTCAAACTGAATTTGTCCAAACAGATTCAAATCTGTCTGGCACCTGTTCAATTTGTCTGAACAGGTTTATATTTGTTCGGAACAACCACCATTCTGCCTATATAAAGACTGCTTCCAGCAATTCAATTCATTCAATTTTTCCCTCAAAATTTCGTCCTTTTTCTTCTGTTCTTCCTGTGTTCTTGTATCTGTTTCTGCATTTATTTTTTTAGGAAGAAAAAGAGAGAGTTACAACAGAGTTTTGGTTCGCCAGACTTGATTTTATGGTGCTGTAAAATTAAGTGTTAATCGTTGCATCCTGAGAAGTAGACGCCAGTAAAACTCGAAGCACCAGAGCAAGGGCGAAATCTACTTTGAGGAGATTGTATCCAACACAAGTCTCGATATTTATTTCTGTAAACGTTTAATTCAAAAGATAATTTATATAATTATTTTATTTTATTATTTATTTAATTTATACATTTAATTTACACACACCACTGTGGGTATGGCAGTTTCTTTAGGCAAATACTAACAACTGCCGTAGAGCAGAGCATTATTTAATATTGGGATTTACATTTCGAAGTGTTTTGGAAATGATGGAAATGTTTAAAAGACAAAAGTTATAAATTCACTAGAAAGTTTTTTGAAAATAGTAAAATGTATCTCACATTCTTCATATTTCTCAGGGACACTTGTTAGCAATACCCATATCTTTAAAACAATTACAACTCATTTTTGCGGTGTTGCTTTCTGAATATCATCTTTGTTCAACCACAAAAGCAGCCAATTTAGTTTTGGAACTGTGCTTAGCAACATGTTTTGTATATATATATAGAGAGAGACAGAGAGAGAGAAGGAGAGAGTGAGAATTTACTGCTGCTGCTGCATGTGTACAGGTTCTGAAGGTATTTCCATTCCCGGCAACAGTAACAGCGTTTCAATTTGGTTGTGGGACTCTGCTTATTTTGTTAATGTGGGCATTTAATCTACATACGAAGCCGAAGATTACTAGATCACAGGTATCTCTGTTAGTAGCTTGTCTGATTTTCACTTAAATTATGATTTATATGTGATGGAAATGTAAATTTTACACGTTACTTCTATATATTCACTTTTCAGTTTGCGGCAATCTTACTGTTGGCTGTGATACACACGATGGGAAATCTCTTGACCAACATAAGTCTTGGAAAAGTTGCTGTTTCATTCACTCACACAATCAAAGCTATGGAGCCCTTCTTCACTGTTGTCTTGTCTGTACTGTTCCTTGGGGAGGTAAAGGACTTTTTGCTCTCTCATTTCTCTGAACTGCCATGGCTGAGTCGATAATTCTGACGATTATGCAGTGTAACATCACAAATGACATCATTGGTTTGTGGAAATTGTACAAACACAAAAATAAACTGTACTTGTCATGCATCAATGAGATTAACAATGAATGGTTGCTTAATTTACCTCCTTTGATGCCCTTGTGAGATGCTTGAACTAAATTTTCTACTGAAAAATTAAGAAGCAATTAGTGTTCCAGGATACTCCAATCTTTATTTATTTGGTGCTAATCAAAGATATAACGTAGCTAGCGTAGAGAAGTTAGGGCGAGTCGCCTATTTGTCGATTCCGTTAGGGGCATGGGCATTATAGAAGCAAAACTTGATTATTTATTTATGTTTCCTTTTACTTTGTTTGTATGCTTGCTTGTCGGTTTCCTCGTGTATTTTATAATCCTGTATATCTAATATGAATCTGGAAAAGAAAATTACTAGTTTTTACGCCAGTTCACCATTTCCTTGAGTTCTGCTCTCCAGCTGATTCTGGTTTTTTTGTTAATCAATTCTTTTAGACTAAGAATTGTTTTGTGGAAGATATTAGTTGACAAATTGTAGGAAGATATTGCTAATTCACCTCGTTGTATACCATCATCAAAGCTGTGTAACTTTTTCTTTGATCATCATGTGCATACAGAGGCCCACTCTTTGGGTAGTTTCTTCCCTTGTACCAATTGTAGGGGGAGTGGCATTGGCATCGTTCACCGAGGCATCTTTCAATTGGTATGACACTAATTGAAAATTCTCTTAAACAAAGAAATTAACAAATCAAAACCCTTGAAATTTTGAAGTTTGGTTCTGACATGTGATGCTTTCTTTTGTTTTGAGACAGGATAGGTTTCAGTAGTGCAATGGCTTCCAATTTGACCAACCAATCACGCAATGTACTTAGCAAAAAGTTCATGGTCAATAAAGAGGTAAAAATTCATAACTCAGATACAAGTTCTAATTTTCCACGTTGTCTAATCATCAAAGTTCCACAAAAGACCTTTCTTTGCTTGCACATTTGGAAAATGACAGTTCATTTTCTTGATTCATGCGAACTTGTCACAACATTGTTGTTGTTGTTGTTTTTTTCCTCTTAATTTTAACCAACAATCTACCATAAACAGGAAGCTTTGGACAACATCAATCTCTTCTCAATCATAACAATCATCTCCTTTGTACTGCTGGCCCCTATTGCTATTCTCATGGAAGGAGTGAAGTTTAGTCCATCATTCCTGCAGTTCGCTGTAAGTGATATATGTTTAACAAAACGGATTGCCTTAATTTGTTATGCATAGTTTTTATAGATCAGTTTTTGTATCCCACATGATACACATTTCTATATACCTGGTTTCAGGCAAGTCAAGGTTTGAATGTTAGAGAGTTCTGTGTGAGAGCTCTCCTGGCTGGTTTTTGCTTCCATACTTATCAACAGGTGAGGCTTCTCATATCTTGTGTTTTCATGGCCTAGAACATTACAAATCACTGCATTTGTTACATGAAACACCACAATATTTTGAAATTAATTAAAAATCAAGCACAATAAACTGTTACTAAAGTGGCAAAAGTTTTGGTTATTCAGTTTCACCAATGGATATTCAGTGCCAACACTCATTTTATGATAATCACACCCCTTGATTAGTCAACAAAATGCATCATTATCTCTTTCTTCAAAAAATTTTATTTTTGGGGACTATGTTTTACAGAATGGGTCCATTCTGTCATGAAAACAATAATTGGAAAAAAAAAAATAAAAAAAGAAGAAGAAGAAGAAGAAGACAATATTTGATCAATTTTACTTAAAAATATCATGGAACTTATCCTTTTGGATTCTGACTGTCAGGTTTCTTATATGATATTACAAATGGTGTCACCGGTAACCCATGCAGTGGGAAACTGTGTGAAGCGAGTTGTGGTCATTGTGTCCTCTGTTTTCTTCTTCCAAACACCCGTTTCGCCTATTAATGGTCTCGGTAAACCCTCTATGACTAGCATGTTACTGGTAAAAGATGCCTCTCTTCACACTTGCTTGGTTAATGCTTGGTCTGTGAACTGGGTGAGTTTTAATTGCAGGAACTGCTGTGGCGCTTGCTGGTGTCTTCTTGTATTCAAGAGCGAAGCGCATAAAACCAAAGGTTACATGACTTCAAAATGTGAAATTAGTTTGCGTCTAAACAGAGATTCCAATTTGATTGGTGGGACGGAGTTGTATATAGTCAATTTTCCATAAACTACTTTCGCACTATCTTTTTCATTGTTAACCTGAATTGGCCAATCACAAAATCCTTATAAATTCTTACCAGTGACTAATGTTTCACCAAATTTCACTGTGGATACAAATTTTGATTCTTCTTACACTGTTCAGTGGTAGAAGTGAGTTTTCATGTGCACAGTAGTGGTAGAGCAAGGTGGAGAGAGGAGAGATGAAGAAAGAGCTGATTTGCAATGGACAATGGATAAACCATCTTACAAAAAAAAAAACCAACCACCATAGCAGTCCCTAGCATCATTTGCATTTCAAAGACAGACAGACAGACAGACAGTATAAAGATACAACTCAATCAATACCTATCAACATTAACACCACACATATTAATTTAACATGGTGAACAAAATATTTGTCACATACGCCCTCTTAATCCAAATAACATTTAACACTTCCCTTTGGCAATGTTATTGTCAATCGGACGATGATTACTAGAACATGTAATTTTTAAGAAAGTAAATTCAAATTTAAGATATCCAATTATAGTCTTTGAATCCTAAAAATTAAAGGATGCACCCCACCAAAAGTCAATTTCACAACCTTGCGCCGTTACAGTACAATTACAACACCCCCAACTCCAACACTACCCCTCCACCCCCTAACAAAATTTTTGACAAAAAAAAATTACAGAGTAAAGCCATTGACAACAATCAATAGTTAACCCTAAGGCATTGACAACAATCACTACCAACCCCAAGGCAATGACAACAACATATAGTAACCCTAACACATGACCAAGATTACGGAGAAGAGGTACGAGGATTCTCATCTGCTGCTTTAGGCATGCAATCTTCATCCGGATGTATCATGCCTTCCTCCTCTTCTTCCTCTCCTTCCCCTAAGTAAGACAACCGTGGTCCATTTGGGATTCCCGCTCGGAGCATCAACATATGATCCCCTGAGATTTTCCTTCCCACGGCCATCAGATGGGGACCGTGATCGCTCACCAGAATGACTCTTTGGATCCACAGAATTCTTGAATCCCCTTGCATTGTCACTGTTGTATGGTGACACACGTTTATGTTGGGATGGTGGGGGCGATTGAGCATGCTCCACCACACGTTTATGAAAACTGCGTACTGGGGAACGCGTTCACGTGCTGGTGGAGCCCTGCCGTGCTTGTCAGGGCTACGACTACGGCTCGAGCCGTCCTAATCCGGTAGTCACCCAATCCTGAACCCTTGTTTGGGCTTCTACTTCGGCTGCGGCTTCTACTTGGGCTGCTATCTCGAGCACCATCTCCAACACGAACTATCCTTTCGTGGAAGCTCCTATGGTGGTAAGTCCCTGGACCATCCACGTTGCCATTGAAGCTGCGACCATACCTGTCACTATATTATGAAGACATTAATCCCACCATTCTCAAAATACAAAACACAGATACACAATGGGAAGGAAAATTTCATGCAGCTCAGATTTTATTCCCATTGTATAAATTAGGTCTACTACTGATTGATTGATTGTATGTACCTGTCCCGAGATTCTCGGTCAGGACCACGTCCACCACCTCTTTCTGGAATCCCCCAACTGCCCCTTCCTCCATCCCTTCCACTGTAGTTGGAGTCATTCCGTCCACCACGGCCTGCATCACGTCCACCAGAGCTAGAACCCCATTGACGTCTAGCCCTGCCCATTCCACCACCACGTGAAGCCTTATCACGGAGTTCAACTGGGACACGCTGGTTTGCCCCTTCTAAAACTTTAATGAGATCTGAAGCATGCTTTGCATCTTGGTCGCCAAAAAACGTGTAAGCCACTCCAGTGGCACCTGCCCTTCCAGTCCTTCCTATCCTGTGAACATAGTCCTCTACTCCCGTAGGGAAGTCATAATTGATAACCACCCTGTGATAGAAATGGATCAACACACCATCATTGCAGCAACTTCATAAAATTATTTCATATTGGAACCCAAAAAAAAAAGAACTGGGAGAAGAAAAAATTAGAACACCACCTCTGCATGTGTATATCAAGCATCAGAAAATATAGCCCAGTCTCAGTGCACTGAGGACAAATAGCTATACATTGAAAAAAAAACCAACCTGATATCTTTGATGTCTAGTCCACGAGCTGCAACATCAGTGGCTACAAGCACTGGACATCTCCCAGTGCGAAACTGGTTCAACACGTAATCCCTTTCAGCCTGGGATTTATCACCATGAATGGCAGCAGCTCCAAACTGGCGGATTAGGCTACGAGACAGTTGATCACACATCTTCTTGGTTGAGCAAAAGATAATGATCTTAGACCCTGGTTCTTGAGATCGCAATATCTGCTCAAGCCTCCTGTGTTTCTCCATGGGTGACAAGATTTCAACATACTTCAAGCAACCAACAACAAAACACATAATTAGGCATTATAAACATCCAATATAAAGTACTACGGAGAAACTCAAAATCTATATAGCAGCTAAATGTTGAACTCCCCAACAAGACAGAGAGGAACCAACACGAAGGTAGGAAATTGTACCTGGGTGATAGCCTTGTTGGCAACAAGCTCATCAACATTTCCAATGTTAACCTGAACAGGATTGACCAGTAGATCAGCTGCAATTTTGCGAACCTCCTTAGGCCATGTTGCAGTGTACATGAGGGTCTGGCGGCGAGTAGGCACCTCTTTCACAATCTTGCGTATCTGTGGTTCAAACCCCATGTCCAGCATGCGATCTGCCTCATCCAACACCAAATAAGAGACTTGATGGAGGCTCACTCTTTTCATCTCTATAATATCATTCAAACGACCAGGAGTGGCAACCACAATATCTGTGCCTCTATCTAGGTCTCTTAATTGGTGAACCTTTGGTGCACCTCCATACAAACACTAAAATCACAAAATCACATAAAAAAACAACATCAGTCACAATATACATATATTTTTCATTAAGAAAGTATGTAAACTAACTAT
Organism: Camellia lanceoleosa; assembly: GCA_025200525.1. Lineage (NCBI taxonomy): Eukaryota > Viridiplantae > Streptophyta > Magnoliopsida > Ericales > Theaceae > Camellia > Camellia lanceoleosa. Next base: position 201,592,583 of record CM045759.1, on the reverse strand, counting down.
ATAATCTATTAAATAATTCTCATATTAGAAATTAAAAAAACTAACCCAAAAATTATCCCAAAAAGGCAAGAATGAAGCAAAATTATTTGGAAAGAAAAATTGGGAAAGCATGAAAAAGCAAATAGAAAGTAAAAATGGCTGACAAGAGGAGATCATGAGTTCACAGATGTACAAAAGGACATTTATGATATATATCTGAGAAAGATAACAAGAATGACAACATTACTAATCCTTTTGAAGCCATTAAGTCACCAAAAATCAAACAAAACGAACCATTAATATCTATCAATTTAATAATTTTTTTCTTTGAATTAGGGAAACTGATTAAAACCTATGCTAGAAAACCATAAATAGGATAAAAATATAGCCAATCATCCACAAAAGAGCAAAGCGAAGAAACCAAATCATAAAATCAAGACTAATTCAAGAACATTAGGATATAGCAACTCTGGTACAAAAAACAGAATCCGTTTTTTGAACAAGAACACAACAAAGAATATTCAGAGAATCAGAAACATCATACCGTGCAAGATAATTTTGATGACTTTCCAAACTTCACAGCTTCCTCCTGTATCTGTGTTGCCAGCTCCCTCGTTGGAGACAAAACCAAAACAGTCGGACCCAGTTGAGGATTATTGTGGCGGCGTTTGAGATGCATAAAACCTGGAATCAAATAACCCAAGGTTTTACCTGAACCTGTCTTGGCAATGGCTACAATGTCACGACCTTGAAGAGCGATCGGCCACGACTGTGCCTGTATTGGAGTAGGTGCAGAAAACCCAGCATGGTGTACCTGGAAAAGCAAAAACCAGCAACCCCCATAAGCAGAGGTATCGGCTTCAAGATTTCTGATTGGTTTCTTTTTGGATTCATGCGAGTGGTAATGCAAGAAGAAGCATCATCTCCCACATGTAGGCAGGCAATGCTTGCTGATGCAAGCTAGAGCAGGAGGCGCCTCTTCTTCTGATCGGACCAAGTGGCAGACTGAATCATCACCAACGGCAGTCTCCGCCACGAACTTGGGTGATTCGGAAAGCCCTTCTCAAAATTGGTCCACCGTATAAGGGCGCTCCAATATTTGCAAGCCCCCCAAAAGAGGGCGGCACAGCGTACGACATTTAGCTCCTCCCAGGAGCAAATATCGCACCTGCGACAAAAAGGACAGATGGAAAACAATGAACATGAGTCTTGAAGCTCAACATCAGACCTCCATCAATCATAGAACTTTTACACAGAAAACACTCAGAATGCATAATAGGTCAGTAAACTTACATAGAGTTCTAGCCAAAGCAGAGTTGCATAGAGATGAAAGAATCCCATACCTCTCTAAGAATCTCCGAAGGAAAACCGGTAGCTTCAAATGTTGTAAGCGGAGTGGGCACATTATCTCCCTGATAAAAATTGACAGACAAAACCACCCAAAATCAACCACAACAGTATAAACTAAAAAATAAAACCATAGATGGATACATATTGGAAAACTCAATGAGACCTTAAAACTCATAATAGACTAGAAAATAGTGCCCACATGTCCACATGACTAAATCCATGTCTCATGAAAACTAAACTCATACAAATTCCAACAGCAAGTAATAACTTACAAATTTTTATCATACTATTCTACACTGAAAGCAAGAGTGTTCTGCTTGAGAACCTCTCTGCCTTCACAATCTAAAGAAAATCAAATAGTGACTCAAGTTCATTAAAAATAGAAAACTAAGCCAGCTGAAATATTGAAAGTGAATGCAACACCAATGTTCAAACAAAAGGAATGCCAAAGAAAAACGTTACATTTTTTGTTTTATTTTAGCAAACCTCATGTAAAAACTCGTTAGAAACTTACAGAAACACTTATTTCATGCCGACGGCGATAAGATTCTGCAGATGAACCATTTCCTATACTCAAAGGCCCATAACCTCTGCTAGAAGACCCTCCATGTCCAGCACCTATTTCCCCATTAGGAACATTGTGAGAATGATCTGATCCACCTTTCTCACTCTAATGCAAAATAAGAACATCTGGGTTAGTAACATCGAATATGAAGGAAAAAAGCATAACAGAAGTTGAGACCATTGACAATAAACATATATTCTATTGCTGCAAATTAAAAGTTCAAAGATATTCCCTCAATTCCAAGCCACTCTCAATTGATGTTTTTCACTTCTTCCACCCAACCACAACATTTTAGCTGTCAAAAAAAATATATGCAACAACCACCCCAGGCAAAACTAAAACATTCAGATGAATTAAGAACTCTCATTACAATAGAAAACCATAATTAGCAATGAATTAGAATGCAGCATATCTTGGCCTTTACATGCTTGACTTCAAGAAGTAGACAAAATGAGATGTATCATGTATGAACATCAACAACATGGGGCCCATCAATGGACTCGAGGTGCCACAGATGTAATATTTGTCCATCTGCTTTTACAAACGAAATTCCTAATACCTGTGCAGAGAAATTAACAAATTTATTGCTCCTCCTAATTTACTAGCTAAGTTCCAGTGACTAAGCTTCTATAATGAAATTCATTTAAAAAATCAAGCTATATATACTGAAGACAACCACATTCGTCTAAATTAGAAACACTCAATTCGTGCATACACTTCCCAACAGCCACTGCACAATGTCAACAGAGCCAGTTTAAAAGTCAGATCACTCGGATGCAATACATATTCAAGTCTAGTCCACAATCTTGTTAACTTTATCCCCAAACAACCAGGCATTAACTCCCAAGCCTAGTGCATCTCTTAAAAAACAAAATCCATGATCACTATTCAACATCCCAAGCCAAGCAAAATCAAAGAATGGAAGCCTAAAGCAAGTATCATCGTCCAACTTTCAACTGAAAACATCCAACAGGTTGATGGGTTCATATATTTAAATCTATCACAAAATAGGGCAACTTGAGTGACACTAGCAGCAGTATTACAACACCACTGGACAACTCTGATAACAAAACATGAAAACAAGCAAGAAAGTTTTGCAAACAGGAGTAAAAGAAAGACCTGATAACTTCTTGTTCCTGAAGCAGGCTTTAACCCACCATTGCTACCTCTGCTATATCTATCGTCATCATCATTGTAACCACTTTTACGACGTTGTCCTTGAGAAGATTGTTGAACTTGAACAGAAGAACTTATATGTGCTGCAGACGACTTATGTGGAGCTAAGCCTGTATGTGAAGATGCAACAGGCCTCTCGTACTGAGTGACGTTGGTATCCGGATTCCAGAAGTAAAGATAACCCGTTTTACCATCAACTAGACCTTTCCAAGGCTTGGGAAGAGTGGGGTCCTCTGGAGCGTAACGGGGAGCAGCAGTCGCAGATGCCATATCAAAGCTTCAATCTGAAGGGAATCTACAGCAGCAGAAAATAGAAATGCATATAAAATCAGATTGGTGGTTCTCTTGACTTTGGGTTGGGGTTTTGGAAGGGAAGTTGCAGAAACCAAAAAGTAAAATGGAAACTAGAAAGCAAACTTCACTAAACTAACAAAGTTATTTAAAAAACCATAACTCAGCAAAGAAAACTAATCGAATATAAATCCAGCAAACACTAGCTATAGTAAACGTATCCATGAACCAGTAAGAAGAAACCTACAGGCTAGTAAAACTTAAATATCTGGCTTAACTCTACATCACAAGATTAGTTTTTTCTGTTGCAGAACTAAGGCAGATATTCCTGATTCTACTACTCTCCAATCCAATTAAGATTAGTTTTAAGTTTTTCAAAAAAAAAAAAAAAAAGTTTTAGATTTTACAACTTATGACAAGTCCAATAGTATTTGCTAAAATAATATGTAAAAATTTAAATGCTCATTTACAGGTGAGCAAGTAAAAAAAAACTACAAACTGGACCCAACAATACCCCAAAATGATCAAAATGGAAAATGTAAGCAGACTAGAAGAAAATAGCTAGCGAAAATTGCACTTCAGTGTAAGTTTTCAAAAAAATTTGCAAATCATTGGTAAACTTTATTAATTTTAATAATTAAAATTATAAAATTTTTCATGAATTTGTAAATATTTTGTGAGAAAATCAGTGATTTGCAATTTTTCCAATAACTACAGATGTGCAGGATAAGACGAAGAGAGAAAACTTGAGACACAAAATTTAGCGAGTGATCTTTCCTTAAGCCACTGCATTAAATTCAAAGAAAATCCCCTATACGACATGCATAAACCCATCATATGAAAATCAAAATCATACAGAATGAAAAATTAAAGAACTAATAGCTACAAAAATCAAATAAACATAGCACGACAAATGAAAATTATGGAATTCAATCAACAAATACGTATGCATACACAATATTCCAACATGTAATTCACAAATTTCATACAGATTCGAAAGTATATCAACGAGATTTCATTTCTACACCGCAATTATAAATTCACGATCAACAAATATTTAAAAAAATAAAAAAAAAATTAACCTACATGCATCTCCTCAAATATCTTCCCCAAAAAAGTAATAATTTGGATCATAGAGTTCAAAAACAACGATCGATCTCAAAAAGGCCCTAATTTGAAACCCTAGATTATTGTTACAATATAATTAGATGTAGTCAGAGTCCTTAAAAATCAGATCTAAAACACTTAGAAGAAACGTAAAATGATTTGAGATTCAATTGGGAGATTGATTGTACCTGGAGCCGCCGATTTGAAGAGAGCCGTCGAAGACGAATACAAAATAAGAGGCGAGAAAAGCTCCCCTTCTTGGAAGAACCTTTTTTCTCTCTCTAAAACTCTCTCTCTCTCGCTAAAACACTCTCTCTCTTTATATATATATATGGCGGTGGTGGAGGAAACTACGCTCCCGGTGGCCGAGAAGCGTAGGAAGAGAGAGAAGAGAAGGACGCGTTGTGGATATTTATAGCAATGGCCAGAAATGGGATTACATAACATCATCGGATTTTATTAACCATGGTTAAGGCCTTTTTTTTTAATTTAACTATGGTTCGATTATGAGGATGACCCAGCAATGAAAATATCATCACATCACATATTGAGAAGCCTGATCTGTAGATATCGAGCGTCTGATTGTGGGCAAGCTATCCGTGTTGTTATTCCGCGGAATAGTATATTCCTACTAAATTCAAGGATGCTCCCGGAGGTTAGTGGGTTGTGTTTCCGCACTGTACACGAGTGAATGGTGTTTGACAACTTGGTTTGCGATTAAAATAGTCATAAAAGGTAAAATAAGTTATTTTAGTTATAATAGATAAAATATTACATTTAATTCATAATCATTACATTATTCTTTTATAAAAAAAGTCAAAAAAAAATTTCTAAACAAAACTTTTTAGCCTAAACTAAAATAGCTAAAAAAATTAAAAAGTCAAAATGTCAATCCACTTTCTAAACGGAGGCTAAATATTTTTCGTTTTCATACTCTCTTTTTTTTTCTATTTTATTTTTAATCTTTCATTTTTGAATGACATTGTTGAACTTAAAAGCACAATGACGGTGAATTATCCAACATGAATTTATTTGTTTTGAGGGATTATTTTATGGATTAATAGTGGATTGTTTGGTTCAATTTTTTTTTACTATGGATCAATAGTCCTTCTGAACAATTAATTCCTCATATGAAGGATTATTGTATTTTAGGGGAGGAATGAGATTATTTTAATGAGATTGATATCTTATGGGACTAATATATGAAATGTCTATTTTACTCTCATGCTATTACTCAATAAACAATTGGAAAAAGATACAATAGTCCTTCAAACATTTATAAATTATTTTTTTAGTGTTGTTAATTTAAAATTATATATTAAATAAAAAATATAAATTACAAATTTAATTTAATTAAAAATAATAAATTAAAAATTATGGCCTTATAATTTTTTTTAGTGTTGTTAAAAAATTAAATTTATATATTAAATAAAATTATTTTTTTAGCGTTGTTAATTTAAAATTATCTATTAAATAAAAAATATAAATCATAAATTTAATTTAATTGAAAATAATAAATTAAAAATTGTAGCCTTATAAATTAAATCTTTTTAGTGTTGTTAATTTAAAATTATATATTAAATATAAATTATAAATTATAAATTTAATTTAATTGAAAATAATAAATTAAAAATTATGGTCTTATAAATTAAAAAATTTTATTGTTGTTAAATTATAAATTATAAATTATAGATTACAAATTTAAAATTATATATTAAATAAAAATTATAAATCACAAGAGTAAAATATTCTTTTGAATATTTATTCTTATCCAGTCCGTTCAACCAAACATTAGATTAACTAAAAATAGTTCAATCCAGATATCTAATCCCATGACTAAATAAACATAGGATACAAATCTAGTCTAACCAAATAGGACGGGAATAATGTATCCTAGAGCTAACAGTTCGATGGATTACAATCCCTCCTTATCCAATCCGTCTAAACAAACACACCCCAGGTGTGTTGTCAGAAAATCCTTTCGAAAATCAAGTTAGTACCTTAGAGAAAAAAGAAAGACAAAAGTAAAGATAGTTTTAAGTAAAGAAAGTTGTAGACCTCTTGTTTGTTTGGTGGAGTCACACCTCCTTTATAAATTATTCCCTCACTTTTCAAAATTGTGTGCGTACTACCCTGCTCGTCATTTGCTAGACGCATATATGTATTGCCCTCTCATTTCTTTACACGTGTGCGCATTAATACTGCCAAACAATATCGACAAAATAGTCAAACAGTATTAACACATACTATTGACGGGTTTTCCTCATCGCACTCCAATCGGGCCATATAGTATACGACAGTTGGGCTACCTTCAATCGAGCTAATTTCAACCGGTTAAGCCCCAGGTGGTTTCATGTCTGAGCTAACTCTGATCAGTTAGCTCCCGAAGAATTCTACTAGCACAGTCAGCTATGTTTTTGTCACGACCCAAACCCGCCCCTATAGGTTTGGCACCGTAACTGGCCAGTAATCCGAGGATTACCTACGGCCTCTGAACAGATTAACAAAATATAAGGGGCTAGCGGAAGCAATTAAGAATATACAACGTCCATTGAGCTGTGCAGACTTATATGAGACAGAAAAATTTTAAACTTTTCATAGACATATATACACATTATCTTTAAGTCATCATATATACACATATTAGACCAACAAGGAACTTAGCCCTATTTACAAAATACACAAGACTTGTTTTACCAAACAAGAAACCAGAACTTAAACTTTAAGTTACTAAGCAATAATCACTTGACACATTCGGAACCTCCACGGGAGGCACATTGGTTGGCTGACAAAACAGATTCTAGACAGATGCCTCTAAGTCTGGTCATGCGCCGGATCACCTACATACATAAATAATACAGTAAGCTAAAGCCCAATGAATAATAACAGAGTAAAGGGTTTAATGAATGATGTCTATCATAGAGTTAGAAATCAGAGTTTATATCAGAAACATAAACTTATCAGAAACAGAGTCTTATGCATATTCAGATTTCAAATGAGAAACAGATTCAGATACATACTCATGTTCATATTCAGATCTTGCATAAGATCATATGTGGTACACCCATTAGCTAACAGATCCATCGGCCACGGTATTGTTACCCCCGGGCAAGGGCCATCGGCCACTGATATTATTACCGGCGAAGCCATCGGCCATGGTATTATTACCCGAGGCGGCCATATGAAAATATGAAATAAGGGTGCCACAAATACTTTTCAGAAAAACTGGACATTCATTCATTCATTTCCAACATATCATAGCTTTTCAAAGAATCAATCATTTCATATCATAGTATACTGAAAATACATAACATTGAACATAACTTTACAAAGTTATTACTCACAGAGGGCTGCAGAGGCAAATCAGACGGACTAGATATATCAGATAAATCGGCAGACAAAGGCGCGTGACCTACACAATCACATAACATATACACATTGTAACACCATATTACTTCCTTGATCAAATTTAACTTTTCTTGTTTTCTTTCTGAATAATTCGAAGGTCCACTATGCATATTCTTTCTTTAGTCAAATGAATCGGGTTCTCATTTCGCATATTCTTTCATTATTAAGTCCTTATTTCCCAAATAGATTGATCCTTCACTTGGCTTCTTAACTAATTACCACAAGATCCATGACTCATTCCTTAACTAACTAATCTATGTTGATTAGTAGCTTATTATTCTTTATTAAGTCATAAATTGTTAAATCATTTATTCAAAAATCATTTATTCAAAATCATGTCCCAATTGCCCAATTTAGTTTGAAATCATTTTCTCCACATCAAGCCAAATTCCAACTCAAAATGATTAACTTCCAACTTAATCTCCATAAATTGAACATGGCTCCAAACTCTCACTTTCTTTTTAGTTACATAGAATTGATTTCAAACCCTTTCTACTTTCCTACCAAGCATGAAATTAAAGTCATAAATTCCTTAGAAAATTATTCACATGTATGAAATTGACATCAAAATTACTAGTTTTATATTCTTATAAATTTTCCAACTAATTTCCATAATCTTAATCTTAACTTAATTCATAACCTCAATTTAATTCTTAACCATAGATGTCCCAAAATATGTTTAATCTCAAATTACAAGTATGGATTAAAATCTAATTATAAAATCAACACTTTATCTAATATTAGGATTAATTCTAATTTTTCATAAACTTGATGTTCATAAAATATTTTATTTTTCTCTTCAAACTATGAGATTGAATTAATCCAAATCTTTCAAAATCCATGATGTATGCAATATAAATATGTCCAATTTTATATTAATAACAAAATCAACTTAATTATGAATTACACAAATCAATTTCTTAGAAATTCAACTTAATTCAATTTCTAACCAAAAACTTAATTTATAATTATAGATGTTCTAAAATGTGCTTAAATTGAACAAACCTTTTAAATTAAATCACATGCATAGATTAAACAAATACCTAATTTTCATAATAAAATTAAAACTTTAGGATTAGTTCCCGAATTTTCATAGACTTGATTTTAGTTCCAAATCATCATTTTCTTACCAATTTCCTTCTAATCCCATAAAATTGATTCCTAACTATTTTCTATCTCCTTAAATTATGAAATTGAAATTATAAAACTTTTAGAAAAATATTTGCATGTGTGGAATTAAGATTAAAACCAACTAATTTTCTATATTCAAAACCAAATCATAATTTAATTCTTGATTTAGCCAAACTTAGGTTAAATTAATTTCCTTCATAACACACCCAAAACTTAATTCATAATCAAAGATATTCCAAAATATGTTTAATTTAAGTCAAACTCTTAAATTACATTACATGCATGGGTTAATATATTTAAAATCAAAACCCCTATTTATTCTTTAATTTCTCCAAATTACATGCATGTAGAATTAAGGCCCAAATTCATGCAAGATTACAAACATTAAATGCAAAATAATTAATTTCTAAGTTAATTTCTGATAATACAGTGAGTCCTCGTGAATGGGTTGGACCGATCTAAGCTCCTTAAGCCCAGTGGATAACCTGCAAGCAAGTCCAATCGGGGAATGGGGTAGTCCCCTGGCGAACCCTCCGGTGTGTGGATTAGAAAAGGTAATGGATCAAAAATGTAGAGAGAGAGAGAGAGAAAGAGGATGGAAAACTTAACCTTCTTCTTATTCTTCGAGCTTTGCTTATATCGTCTGGTAATCATTTATTTGTTTGTAGATTCGACCTTCCTTGAAAGCTTCGCCGTGGTTTCGTCTGTTCGAGGTGAGGCGTCATTCGGTGAGGGTGTTGTCGTAATAAATGCGGTGATGGGTTGCATTAATGGTGATGTGCTGTGGCAATAACTTTGCAGATCTTTGTTTCTTGGCGACGTGGGTCATCTACACCCGCCACGCGTGTCCGAAACATCATTGGCCCTTCTCTCGGTTGGCCTCCAACAGGTTTCTTGGCCGGATTGTGTGATGAGGTCTAAATGGTGGGCTTGGGTTTACTCATGGTGGGCCGTGGTCCTTATGGGCCTATCCCTGTCAGTAGTCCCCCATTCCCGAGTGCAACTTTAGTCCAACGAAGGGAATAATAATAGTGGAGATGAATCCAGGCACGTGGGAGGCCCGTAGTGAGCCGAGCATGAGGGAGGCCGAGCGGGTGAGGCCGACCGTAAGGGTGACCGAGCGGGAGAGATCGAGCGTGAGGGAGGCCAAGCGGGGTGAGGCCGGGTGTGAGGGAGGCCGAGCGGGGTGAGGGCGGCCGTAAGGGTGAGCGAGCGGGAGAGGTCGAGCGTGAGGCCGGCGGCCGGCGGTGGCCGGGCGTGGTGAGGCGAGCGTGAGGCGGCCGGCGGTGTGAGCCGACCGCGAGGGTGACCGAGTGGGAGGTCGGCGTGAGGTGGCCGGCGGGTGAGGCCGGCGTGGTGAGGCCGAGTGTGAGACGGTAAGGGTGGCCGGCGGGAGAGGTCAGCGTGAGCGTGAGGCCGGCCGAGTAAAGAGGCGAGGCTCTAGAGGCGTGTCACGTGAGAGGTAAAGTGAAAAAGACAAGGTGAGGCGGTGATTACATCTGGACCATACACGTCATTGAATTCGGGAGGGGAAGGGTCAAGCGTTGGATCAGGAGTGAAACGTCAGGGCATTATGATGGGCATTGATGATACAGTTTTGGCGGATGATTTGAAAGAGTTTTCAAATTGGCGAACATTAATTTGGATCATTGGAATACGGACAAACCGTGGGCTTTTGGTATCATACGATTCACCTACTTCTTTATAAAAACTGAAAACGCTCCAAGTATCAGTTCCTTCGTTGCTCACGATACTCCATTGAGGTATTTCTTCAATTTTTTAGCACCTGCATCAGAAGCTATTCGTAAACACTGCTTAGAAATGGCTCACGAAGAGACTGCAATTGTCGGGAGTAGACCTTTGGGGATGACGATCAGAGAGAGTTAAACACTGTCTGAGAGACGGAGAGGGTGGGGAATCGACAACACGCTTTCCATGGTTCCACCTTGGTGGCGGCTCCGTGCCGTCGGTGAGGTGGGGCAGATCATTGGCACACAAAGGCGGATAAATCGGCGATATGAGGCGGAGTTGGAAATTATTCGCGAAGTGCAGATTCAGCGAAGTGGAGTTCTTGTTGCCAACATCAACGGAGAGGCCATCGGACGGCGAGCGGGGAGTTCTCCTGCGAGGAGGCTTTGAAAGGGGATTGAGGCTGCCGCCGCGCAAATAGTGGTGGGCGTGCTCAACCACTGGAAATGGCGCCGATTGATGCCCAACGCCTGAAAGATCGTGCTGGCTTGTGCGAGTGCGTGGCGGAAGGCGAATGAGGGGAGGGCGATGGCAGTGGAGGAGTTCTTCGCGTGCTACAAAGCCTCTGGTCAGGAAGAAACGTGGGTCACACTTCAGGCGGTGGTGGGGAAGGGGTTGGTGACTGGTCTACCTACATCGATTAAGGGGTGGCGTGCGAGGTGGTTCTATGTTTCTGGCAGCGGAGGGATTGGGGTGCGCACCATCTGGAAGGTGCCAATCAAGACGGTGGAGGCAAAGTTGGGTGCTGAGGCAGAAGAGAGGGTAAGAAGTGTGAAAGAATGGAGGGAAAAGGAGAAGGTTAGGTGGGACGAGCTCGTACAGCCGTCTGCACTATTTGAGGCAGGGCTGGGTCCTCAGCCGACCGGAGGAGATCTGGACCGAGCGGAATTGGAAGCAAGGAGGGAGGCGCAGGAGGCTGAGATCGAGCCCTTCTTGCTAGAGCTTCTAGGCTCAAGAAAGCTCAGGACGACCGACCTGCCCAGCCAATTGCGAAGGAGAGGATTAGGCCTCGTCCACAGCCGTTGGGAGGGAAGGACTTAACCACCTTTGAGCCACGAAAGCCCCCTGTGGACCCTGTGAAGGAGAGGGCCAGGAAGGAGGGGGAGGCTCTGAAGAAGAAGAAGAAGAGAAGTGCTCCAGAAGAGGCCGCAGAGTAGTCTGGGCCCAAGAAGTTGAAGGAGACCCCAGTTGTGGTGGAGACTCCTGCAGTCCAAGATACCTCAGAAGTAGTTGGGGTCACTCCCACACTGGGGGCTATGAAGGTCGCCCCAACGATGCAAGTAGGAGTTGGGGCGACTGCGACGGAGCCAAGTGGGAGAGAGCAGATCCAGAAGGGGGTCGCACCCCTAGAAGGAGGAGTTGGCCTGGGAGCAGCGATTTATCATGCACGCCTGTATGGAAGGCCGGGAGGGAGGAGATCGGCCAGTAGGCGCAACCGTCTGGTCAAGATTGTAGAAGAAACGGCTCTGCGCTCAGCCTCTGGGTTTAACGAGGTCGACCTGTTCAGGGGGTTATGCTCCGCCCAAAAGGAGGTAACTACCCTAGCAGGGACTCCGCTAAGGAAGGTCAATTGCCAAGGTGAAAGGTGGTGAGCAGATGCCGCCAAATTGAAAAAGGAGAGTCAGAGTGAAAATTGCCCATCTTGGCAACAAGCAGTCAAAGTGGATCTAGAGGACACACGCCGCCGGGTGGTGTCGCTGGAATTCCAACTGTCTGGAGAGCAAAAGAAAGTGGAGGAGGCCCAAAGAGCATGCGTCGTTGCGGTCGAGCGGCATGAGGAGGCCATGAGCAGCAACGAAGAGCTCGTTAGGCAAAAGGATGAGGCAGATGCCAAGGTTGAGGCCCTGCAAAAAGAGTTAGAAGCAAGTGCGCCAGAGCGAGAGGAAGAAAAAGAAACTACAGAAAGAGGTGGAGGAGAGAGGAAGCAGGCTGGCCTGAGAGGGAGGCTCTGCAAAAGAGTTGAAACCGAGAGGGTCAAAGGCTGACGGAGGAGGCCCTACAAAGGAGCTGGACGAAGAGAAGCGGCGGCGGCCTCGAAAAGCGACTACCCTAATCTTTATGTTGCAGCTGTGACACAATTCAAGGGTCTCCTGAGTTCCAGATGGCGATCGACGCCGTAGCTTGCCGCCACTTGGGTGTGGGTCTGGGGTCTTTGGGTTGTCGAGACAAAGTCTTTGGGGTGAGGACAGAGTCTGAAATCATTAACAGTTTCCAGCAATCTGACTACTACAAGCACGAAATGGCTGAGTACTGGGACAGCGGTTGGAAGATGTTCAAGCGCAAGGCTGAGGAGCTGTTTCCAGACTTAGACCTGAGTAGTGTGGTGGTTGGAGAAGATGACGTAGCCCAGACCCCACTGGACGAGGGGATTGAGGAAGCTGACCTCATTTCGAGCGAGGAGGAGGAGTGATCGGCATGATGAGTAGACTTAGGAGTTGTGGTTTATTGTATTGTTGTGTTTTTTTTTTTTTGAAAGGGATGTAAGTAATTTGTACACACATTTTTGAATGAATAAAAGGGGCACTTATGGTTCTAGTTGATGATCCCAGTATATTTCCCCTTGTATTGGTTTGGTCTTGGTTTGTTTTTCTTGTGATTATTTGGTGCACTGATGTTTTCAGCAAATGTTTGTGCCAAGCAGTAAAGCAAGGTCAAACTAAAGTCATGCCAAAATCCAAGTCAGAATAGGATAAGGAATTTTCTAATACAGAGTGAAGTAGCAAATTTGTGTAAGTGTGGCGTGGGGGAAATCTGGAAAGTAGTGTCTCAAATTGAATAAGCATGGAAGTAGACTGAAATATGATGTTGAAGAGGTGACTCGCAAATGAAATATGGGAGAACATCTTGAAAATATGACTAAGTGTCAAATTACCATGGAAAAGTAGACTGAAATGTAATGTTGAAGATGTGACTTGCAAATGAAGTATGGGAGAACATCTTTAAGATATGACTAAGTGTCAAATTACCATGGAAAAGTAGACTGAAATGTAATGTTGAAGATGTGACTTGCAAATGAAGTATGGGAGAACATCTTTAAAATATGACTAAGTGTCAAATTACCATGGAAAAGTAGACTGAAATGTAATGTTGAAGATGTGACTTGCAAATGAAATATGGGAGAACATCTTTAAAATATGACTAAGTGTCAAATTATTTTGAAATTGTGGTTAGGCGTCAGATCATGACTGAGTGTCTTGCTTTATGAGCTTTCATTCATAGGTCTGACTGAGGCTTTGAGCGCTCAGGTCTGGCTGAGGCTTTTAAAGGTGCTCAGGTCGGACTGAGGCTTTTGAAAGTGCTCGGTCTGGCCGAGGCTTTTGCAGGTGCTCAGGTCGGACTGAGGCTTTTGAAGGTGCTCGGTCTGGCCGAGGCTTTTGTAGATGCTCAGTCGACCGAGGCTTTTGAAAGTGCTGGTCTGCCGAGGCTTTGTAGATGCTCAGCGGACCGAGGCTTTTGAAAGTGCTGGTCCGCCGAGGCTTTTGTAGATGCTCAGGTCGGACTGAGGCTTTTGAAGGTGCTCGGTCTGGCCGAGGCTTTTGTAGATGCTCAGGTCGGACTAAGGCTTTTGAAAGTGCTCGGTCTGGCCGAGGCTTTTGTAGATGCTCAGGTCTGACTGAGGCTTTTGAAAGTGCTCGGTCTGGCCGAGGCTTTTGTAGATGCTCAGATCGGACTGAGGCTTTTGAAAGTGCTGAGGCTTTTGAAAGTGGCACTGCAAATAAAAGTGTCATGGAAGCTACATTCAGACAGTTGAATTATAGAAAATGGGGACTCCAGTCGATATTTGTATTATGTATTTAAAAAGAGAAAATACAACAATTTTGACAATACAAAAGTAAAGATTCATTGATAGTAACGCTTCAGATGCTCAGCATTCCAGGGGTGGGGAAGGTCTCGGCCATCCATATCTTGAAGTCGGTAAGTGCCTGGCCGTGGACGGGCCTTCACCACGTAGGGTCCCTCCCATTTGGCTGCCAATTTGCCCTCGGTTGGATTCTTTGTGGCAAGAGTTGCTTCTCTCAAGACAAGGTCGCCAGTAGAGAACTCCCGTGGTCGAACTTTGCGGTTGTAGTGTGTCCTCATTTTCATTGCACGGTCAACTGACAAATGGCAGCCTCTAAGTTCCTCAATGAGGTCCGTGTCCGCCGACGGTTCTTCTACCGAGGCGAGATCTGGATGCAAGACCCAGGGGTGGGCGACCGACTTACAGGATGACCGCCGCGCCATATGTTGCTTAAAAGGGTTTCCCGAGAGTCCCAAATGGTTCTAAGCCCAGAGTACATGTGGTAGTTCCTCAGCCCAGAGGCCTTTAGCAGCTTCGAGCTTAGTTTTGATGATCTTCAGGAGAGAGCGGTTGGTGACCTCAACTTGGCCATTTGCTTGGGGATGGCCGGGGGAAGAAAAGCATGGTTGAATTTGGAGATCTGCACAAAATTTCCTGTATTTAGCATTGTTGAACTGTTTGCCGTTGTCGGAGACGATGGCCTGAGGGATGCTAAATCTGCAGACAATCGATTGCCAGATGAACTTGGTAGTGTTCCGCTCGGTGATTGTGGCGAGGGGTTCTGCCTCGACTCACTTGGTGAAGTAGTCAATGGCAACAATCGCGAACTTGGTCTGGCCTCGACCAGTGGGGAGTGGACCGACCAGGTCGATACCCCATTTGGCTTAAGCGGGTAAGGGTCATAGAGTGATCACTCGGGGAGGAGCATGGGGATGTTGGTTACCGACACTTGTCGATTTCAAAGACGAAATCAAAGGCATCTTTGTTGAGGGTCGGCTGTAAGTCTGAGAGTACTTTGTGTGCGAGAGACCTGCCACCCGAATGATTGCCACAGATTCCTTCATGGATCTCTTGCATTACATAGGTTGCTTGGGCGGGGCTAAGACATCTCAGGTACGGTCGTGAGAAACCGCGCTTGTAAAGGACGCCGTCGACCAGAATGTAGTTAGCCGAACGAGCTCTGACCTTGGCAGCCTGCTGTTGGTCATCTGGTAGTTCTCCGGTGCTTAAGAAGAGGGAGATGTCGGATGCCCAAGGGATGGGTTCCGTCTGGAGGAATTGCACTTCTTGCAAGTCGGGTGAGATGGCCGGGTGAGTCAGGTATTCGAGGCGAACTCCATGGTTGAGGTTGGGCTGGTCGGCGGAGGCCAGCTGAGCCATCTCATCCGCTTTGGAGTTTTCCGCCCTAGGTATATGTCTGATCTGGAAAGTGTTGAAGAGACGAACAAGGGTGAGCGCCATGTCCCTGTAAGTCCGCATTATGGTATCCTTGGCATCGAATTCACCCGTGATCTGGCCGACGATAAGTTGGGAGTCACTGAACACGCGGATGTGGCTAACACCAATGTCTTTGGCTAGACGAAGTCCCGCTATTAATGCTTTGTATTCGGCCTCATTGTTGTTGGCCGCAAACAAGAGGCGGAGGGCACATTTGAAATAACCCCCTTCGGGGGATGTGAGGATGAGGCCAGCCCCGCTTCCTTCCCTGCAAGACGAGCCGTCAATATTGAGTGTCCAACAATGAGGGTCTTTGGGCTCTGGCGGGGTTGGTGGGGTTGGAAAGTTAGTGGTTGGGGCTGGATTGGTGAATTCCAGGATGAAGTCGGCTACGGCTTGCCCCTTGATTGCTGTCCGGGGGCGATAAGAGATGTCGAACTGGCTTAGTTCTACTGACCACTGCATTAGTCTTCCTGAGAGCTCGGGTTGCTGCATGACCTTCTTCAGGGGCTGGTCGGTGAGAACCACTATGGAATGGGCTTGGAAGTAGGGGCGGAGTCGTCTGGAGGCAGTGACCAAGGCCAGGGACAGCTTTTCTAATAGGGGGTAGTTTTGCTCCGCTCCCCTGAGAGCCCGACTGATGTAGTAGACCGGCCGTTGATCGAGCCGCCCTCTCGATGAGTCTTTGCCGATTGCGTGCTTGATATCGCTAGGTAGAGGAAGAGGGGCGCCGATGATCGCTGTTGTGAGAGAAGGGAGGATTGGCCATGCATCGCTTTCAACCGTTGGAAGGCTTCTTCGATTCACTATCCATTCAAAAGTCTCGCCGCAGACTTTGAAAAATGGTAGGCACTTATCCGCTATGCGGAGATGAAACGGTTGAGGGTCGCCACTCACGGTGAGCCTTTGGACCTCTTTAACGGTTTTGGGTGACTGATCTCAATCAGGGCCTTGATCTTCTCGAGGTTGGCCTCGATGCGTTACCGACCATGAAACCCAGAACTTGCGGATCCTACGCCAAAGGCGCACTTCTGGGTTGAGCTTCATCCGATATTTGCGGAGGTGGCAAAAGTCTCGTGGAGGTCGGTGAGGTGGTCGATGGAGAGTTTGTTTGACCAAAGATGTCATCCACATACAGTTCCATGTTCCGTCCGATCTGATGGTGGAAGACTATATTGACTAAACGTTGGTAGGTGGCCCCAGCATTCTTTAGTCCGAACGGCATGACACGGTAGTGATAGGTGCCCCGGTCGATGATGAAAGATGTGTGTTCCTGGTCGGATGAGTGTATCACAATTTGGTTGTACCCTGAAAAAGCATCCATGAAGCTGAGCATTTGATGACCGGCCGTGGCGTCGACCAGCAGATCAATGCGGGGGAGAGGATAGCTATCTTTGGGACAAGCTCGGTTCAAGTCGGAGTAGTCGACACAGAGACGCCATTTGCCATTGTTTTTGCGGACTAGGACCACGTTGGAAAACTACTTAGGATAATCCACATTTCAGATAAACTGGGCCTCGAGAAGTTTGTCAACCTCTGTAGCTATGAGATTGTTGCGCTCTGGATGGAAAATGCGCTGCCTTTGTCGGTAAGGTCGGAAATGAGGCTCGATACTGAGGCGATGGGTTATGAAAGAGGGGTCCATGCCTGGCATGTCTGCATGAGTCAGTGAAAGACGTCTCTGTGTTGGTTAGGAAGCGGTGAGTCGGCCTTGGCAGGAAGCGATTCGCCAATTTTAGCGATTTTGAGCGGGTTGGCGGGATCGATGATAACTTCGACGAAGTTCCTCCACGTGTTCGCCGATCGATTCGTCTCATCTCGGACGTCAAGTCCTTCAATGATCATTGCCTCCTTCAGTTTGACCTCTTTAAGTGAGGCCACATAACATTCTCTGGCGACGGTCTGTTCTCCTCTCACCGTTCCGACTCCAAAGTCAGTAGGGAACTTGAGGGCAAGGTGGTAAGTGGATGTGATGGCTTGGAAGGCATTAAGGGCGTCTTGAGGAGATGATGTTATGGTGAGGGCAATCGACAACAAGGAAAGTAAGCAACTTCGTGGTCTGCCGTGCGTATTCTCCAATGGTGATGGGGAGATCAATGGAACCGATAGAGGTCACCCGGTCACCGGTGAAACCAACCAGAGGAGTTTGGAGTGAGGATGAGCTTCCTTCCCGATCTTGATTAAGCGAAACAGTTGAGGAAAATGATGTCCGACGAGCTGCCATTGTCAATGAGGACTCGTCTGACCTTATAATTGGAGAGGACAGTGGAGATGACAAGGGGATCATCGTGAGGATAACGGATGCCTGAACAGTCGGCGTCTGTGAAGGTAATAGGCTCTGTCCACTGCTTGGGTTGCTTAAGGGGTCAGTCGACTGTGGCAACTGTCTTGTCTGAGCCCTGTCGTATCTTTCTAAGCTCTGCCCTCTAAGCCGAGCGAGATGGTCCACCACAAGTGAGGCCACCTGAAATAACTCTGATTTCACCGACTGGCGGAGGCGGATTACCTTGAGGCCGAGGTTGTTGGTGGGGTCGATCATGCCTCTGGTCCGTTGAGTTTGGTTCATGGAGGTATGCTGTGATTGTCTCTGTGGGGCTCGGTCCTTTGCATTCTTGGCCGTAGTATCTGTGAATCGGCTCAGGCGCCCCTGGCGAATAAGGGTCTCCACTTGATCCTTGAGGCTGATGCAGTCGTCGGTGTTATGGCCATGATCCTGGTGGAAACGGCAATATTTGGACTGGTCTTTACGATTAGAAGGGTTCCGTGGAGGAAGGGGCCACTTGAGGGGGTAGTCCCATTGGATCTGGTTAAGAACTTGTTCCATGGGAGTATTGAGGGGTGTATATCGCTCGAACCGACCGGGGGGTCTGGCTGGTGCCGACCGGTCGGTGCGAGGGGGTCGGTCGGCATAGCGGGATGTTTGGTTATGATGTCGAGTGTTATTGGGTTCTTGGTCTTTTCTCTTTTCTCTGGGGGCCAGATATTTGGTAGCGGAGTCTTGCCGAGCGGCTAGAGAATCTTCGGCGTTCATGTACTTTTGGGCTTTGGAGAGCAAGGCTGCCATGGATGTCGGGGGGTTCTTGGAGAGGGAGAAGAGGAAATCGGATGACCGCAGAACCCGGCCATGAAGTATGAGATGACTTTATCGTCATTTTCAAAGAACTTGTAAGGCTTGGTGTTGAAGCGAGTGACAAAGGCTGCTTGATGACTCCCCCGGTCGACGGATGTTGAGGAGCTGGGTCGCCGGACGTTGCTGGCGTTGGGCTCCGATGAAGTGGCTCAGGAAGGAGTCACTGAGGTGTTGGAATGTGGAGACCGAATCTGGTGGCAACTGGCTGAACCATAGCCGAGCCGACCCCTTCAGTGTCACGGGAAAGGCTCGGCTCATGATTTCGTCGAGGAAAGCATGGAGGATCATGAGGGCAGTAGGTCTCCGGTGGTCGACGGCCGGTTGTTCCAATCAAAGTCGATGGTAGGCATTTTGAACTTGGGGGGTAGGGGTTTGTCTCGGATGGAGGCGACAAATGGGGAGTTTGCTGTAGTGGAAGGCTTATGTTGGATGTTCTGCATGACCCCTTGGAGTTGGAGTTTCATGGCTTGGAGTTCAGCGTCCCAAAGGGGAATGTTGTCACCACCAGAAGGAGATAGATGTTAGACGCTGCTAGCTTCTCCCTCGGGAGCTGGAGCTATGGCGGACGGGCGTGGGGGTGGAGGAGGTGGATGTATATGTGGATGAGGGGGTTGCAGGCCCCCCGAGTTGGGAGGATTGGGTTGTGGGACAGTATGGCCTGGAACTTGTTCCGGATGGGGTGGAATATCTGGAGGTGGAGGAGGAACAGGGAGGTTCCGTTGGAGCTGAGCGTTGATTAAGGCCTGGTTTTGTTCGGCCATACGGTTGATGCTGTTGGTGAGTTCGATGAAGTATTGCGGTGGGTTGTTTGGATTTGGAGGGTCGGCTTGGTGATCGGTAGCGTTGTGGTGGGAAGCCATGGACCTGGTCGTTACCATGCGTGGCGGTGGAGTAAAGGTTCTTTGAAAAAGGGTCTCCGTGACAATGAACACAATCTGGCGACGCGGACAAACCGGAGCGTCAAGCGACAATCTGATGAGTCCTCGTGAATGGGTTGGACCGATCTAAGTTCCTCAAGCCCACTGGATAACCTGCAAGCAAGTCCAATCAGGGAACGGGGTAGTTCCCCGGCGAACCCTCCGGTGTGTGGATTAGAAAAGGTGATGGATCAAAAATGTAGAGAGAGAGAGAGAGAAAGAGGATGGAAAACTTAACCTTCTTCTTGTTCTTCGAGCTTTGCTTATATCGTCTGGTAATCATTTATTTGTTTGTATTCGACCTTCCCGCGAAACCTTGCGCCGTGGTTAAATGCAGTTCGAGGTGAGGCGTCATTCCGGCTGAGGGGTGTTGTCGCAATAAATGCGGTGATTGGTTGCATTAATGGTGATGTGTTGTGGCAATAACTTTGCAGATCTTTGTCTGCTGACGTGGGCTGTTCTACACCCGCCACGTGTCCGAGCATCATTGGCCCTTCCTGCTCAGTTGGCCTCCAGCTGTGCCGGGTTTTACTGACCGGGTTGTGTGATGAGGTCTAAATGGTGGGCTTGGGTTTACTCATGGTGGGCCGTGGTCCTTATGGGCCTATCCCTGTCAATTTCCATAATCATTAACCTAACTCATTTGTATGGGCCAAATCTTGAATAAACCCTTGTTGCATGTAAATTATAAAGCTTAATTCAAGAATAATTCTCTAAATTGAACCCAAATTTAACAAATTAAAAGAATCATAACTCAAGCTTTTCAACCCAACTTGATTTAACATACAAATCTAATTTCTACGAAATTATAATTAATCCTCAAATCTTTACTTTGAATCTTCTCAAAATTCACCTTCAATAACTTTTTTTGTTTAGATTAAGTAAGCAACACTAAAAAGAGGATGAAATTTCTTACCTTAAAATAAATTTTCCATAATTTTTGACTTCAAATTTAGGCCAAGTTTGGAAAGTTTAGAAAAAGTGCACTTTTTGACTTTTGCTGTATTATGTGTAGAAAAAATAGAGGGAAGATGTTGATTGATGTGACCTAAAAAAGATAAAAAGATAAAATAAGTGCACTTATATTAAGATGCCAAACTTGACCTTAGCATCCACAAGACCCTTTTCTTCTTGACTTTACTTGCCCAGATCCTCTCTTCCTCTCTCACCGTACGGTTCTCTCTCTCTCTCTCTCTCTCTCATCCGGTTTTCTTTCCCTTTTGTTTTCCTTTTCTGTTGATTCCTTTGCTCTTCAATTAATCTCACACACACACACACACACACACACACACACACACACACACACACATTGTTTACATCCACTCTATGATGCTTCCAGCACACACATGCACACACACCCACCGAATTTCTTCACACACCCATATATATCATTAATCATATATTTAATTTATGATTAGGATTTATTTAATTAAGCAACACTTAATCTTAATAAATTTCAATTAACACATCGTTGAATTAATTATGACTAATCGTAAATCCCACATAATTTAATTAATCTAATTAATTTCCATTAGTGCCTAATTAATTATATTTAAATTTATCAGTGCAACTCAGATTTTTTAATCAGACTCCCAAAAGGCTCCAAATAATAAATCGAACTTATTTCCAACCTCAATTTTGGTTTCTTAAATCATTTAGGTCTTCAATTTCTGATAAGATTCCAAGTTTTCATCAATTAAATTATAAATTCAAATTGGACACACCATAATTAAATTTAATTCGCAATATTTATAATCCTCAATCTTTCATGATTTAATTAACTTAATTCTCTCCAATTCAGATCTAATTAATTGAATCTCAATTTTACTAAATTGAATCGAATATTTAACTAAACTCCAAAATGGGTCCGTAATTAAAATTAAATTAATTAGCTTCTCAATTTTACTCCCTTAAGCCATTTGGACCCTTGATTTCTAATTTCAAAATAAACCTTTAATAAAGTCACATACGAGTCAGATTCCATAATTCTCATAAATCTCAAATAAATTATAATACTCGGCAATTAAATCTCAAATCCTCTTAATTAATTAAGTACTAATCATTATACATGATGGGGTTGTTACAGTTTTGCTCGATTAAGCGTCATTTACTCATTGTTCAGACAAACTCCGCGTAGGCCTTCGTCTTGACTAAGATTCTCAACTTGGTCAAGAGTCGCCCTCATTATCTTAGCTTGATCATTCTCCATTGTGCATACTTAGCTCAGTTGAGATCTTTTGCTCGGTCTATATCTGACGGGACTTATCTCCGCCCATAGTCCAAGCTCATTCAGCTTGGTCTAACACCCATTTCATGTTAACTCAACTACACAGTCAAAGGCCCATATGGAATTTATGAAGGCCCATATGGAATTTATGAAGGCCCATTTGTTCAGCACAAATTCCCCTCTCACACATAATTGATTAGGTTCGAATCTTGGGTAAGATCATGAGAACATATTTCCTTCTAAATTCTATAATCTCGGTATTGATGAATGATTAGTCTTCGACTGGAGATGAAAAGATTAATTGAGGTATACGTAATGTAATTTGAACATCCTTAATCATCACTAAATAAAAAAGGGTAAATTATACTAACACTCCCTAAGGTTTGGCCCAATTACATCCCACCCCCTAACATTCTGAAAATTATATTTTCACCCTTGTGGTTAATAGGTTCATTTCACAAACTCTCTTACTTGTACAAAAGGCAACAGCTCCTTATAGAAAAACATATTAAATTACATTAAAAAAAAAAAAAAAAAACCAGAGGAAGTAAAACAAAGTAAGAAAATAGAGAGTGCATGAGTTCAATGTTTTCATTTTGTCTAAATAATTACAATGATGGGGTTAGTGTAATTTCTCAAACGTCAATGTGATACGTATTAAACCCAAATCTTAGGAGGTGTAAATGTAATTTACTCATAAAAAATTTTAAAACCTAAGACTATGTTTTGGAATAATACTTGGTAGCTTGAAAATAATTGGCCCGAATTGGCTCGAAACCCAAAACGAGAAGGAAGAAAAGGTAAAAAAAATGAGAAGAAGGAGATCTGCATACACACAAATCTGTGTATACACAAATCCGTGCGTGTATACACAAATTTGGGGAGACGGTGATGGCGGCGTCTCATAAATATATATATATAGATATGTGTGTATAGATCTGTGTATACACACAGATCTGGTGTTGATGATGATGATTTGGTGTTGATGTTGATGATGATGATGATGTATAGATCTCTCTCTCATATATATATATATATATACACACAGATCTGGTATTGATGATGATGCGTTGATTCTATAATTTTTTTTGTGATTGTTGGTTTTTGTTGATGACGATGTAGTGGTGTCGATGTTGATGCTCTCTCTTTTTCTCTCTATATCTCTCTCTCTCTCTCTCTCTCGGTCCCCAGCTCCCTCATCTCTTCTTCATCTTCATCTTCATCTTCGCCTCTGTTTCAGAGGAAAAAAAATAAAAAAAATTCCAAAACGATGTCGTTTTGAAATTCGAGCCATTCGGGACAAGTCTCATTCAAGCTACGTAGCATAATTGGTTTGGTTTGGTTTGTATTTGTGAAACAATTAAAAAAAATAATTTTCTATAAAGAATTTATAAAATTTGAAAATTTATTTGATTATATGTTTTAAAAATAATTTTATAGTTTTAGAGTTTGAGATGATTTTTTTTTTTGCTTTTGTGTAATTGAATAGATGAGTTTGAAGAAAAAAAAAAAAGAGCGATTTATTAATGTGTAAAATAATGTCAGAGAATAATAGAAGAGAGCAAAAAATGATTGATTGATTTGTAGTATAAAAAATAAAAATAAAAAAGAAGTGATTTTGAATTTTTTCTTTTCCAAAAATTTTCAACCAAACAAATTTTTAATTTTTTTCTAAAAAATTATCTTTCAAGAGACAAACCAAATAAGGCCAACGTGTACTTTGTTCAAAAAAAAAAAAAAAAAAGAAAAAAAATAAAAGAGACAATGTATGCTCCTAAAAATGAAGGTGGTCTAGGACTCAGATAATTGGAAAGAAAAATGTTTGGTGGCCACAATTTCTGTGGCTCAAATGGCCCGAAACTGTCAGAATGACGTCGTTTTGACTTGTTTTGCACTCAAAACGACGTCGTTTTGACAGTTTCAGGCAATTTGAGCCACAGAATTTGTGGCCACCTAGCATTGCTGAATTCGAAATACAAAATTAGTAAAGAAAATTACAAATCAGATCAATTTTTTAAAAATAATTACATATATATGAAAAAAATTTACGACTTTAATAATTACAATTTATATAAATTTTACCATTAATTTTTTTTTTGTTCAACGCTCAACTAATTTGTTATTTCCCCAACTGAAAAGAAAAGAAAAAAAAAAATCAATGTTCAAAATTCAAATCTATGGTGTACAATTAAACTTGACATGTCATGACCAAAATAATCTAATTCACACATTTAAAATTTTGAATATTATTTGAAGTATGTATCATTGTCAAAAAGTATAAAAGAAACCAATAATGATAAGGCATCTGTGGGATCTTAACAATAAATCTGATTATCTATGGGGTGAAATGAGTCCATAGCTATGCCAATACCTGGAAAATCCTCGTGGACTAAAAGAAAGATAATTTGACTCCTTCTTAGCTCTGCAAATAATTGATTTGTCTTTCAATGAAAACATTTACTTACCAGAAAAAAAAAAAAAAAGAAAAAAAAAAGAAAAAAGAACTAGGATGAGCTACAAAGTCATTGTCACATAATCTGACTAGAGAAAGGAGGCCTAGGGGATTTAAATTAGATACAAGTATTCTGGAAAAGTGGCCCTTCCAAATGAATTTTAATGTTGTTTCTCCATTATGCACTTGACCAAGTCTAGAATACGAAAATAATCATAGAAAAGTGCTGATTCTTTACCATCTAGCCCATCCCTACTGTGCCGGTTGCTGCCTGCAAGGTTATTACACGGGCTTCCACCGACAACAAGATCAAAGCCACCAAGTGAATTTATGAGGTGCTCCAAGCGATCGCCATTTAGCTGTTGCACGTCATCAAAGTCAATAAGGTTTCCTTGCTGGTTGGTTTGTTCCCACCAACTCCTGACAATGTTTCTGTTAACTTCAGATTTCTCAACTGATACAACATTCTTCAAGGGGATACCAAGCCGATGAAGGGCAACTTCTGCACCACCAATCCCGGAGAATAGAGATAAAAGGTTGATGCCTCCAGGGAATATGTCCTTTAAGGTAGATAGGTGATAGGCCACTGTGTCAACCTGAAAAGAATTTATCCAAAAAAGAAGATGAAAAATTCGAGATTGGGTCGGGTCCTATGTTACCTGGAACGTGGATCGTTCCAGTAGGTGGAACGAGAATGGGGACGTGGTCTGTGCTCTAAAATGCAGTACAATAGGAGTAGACTTGTATAGTTTACACTCAGAATCTAAGGCACTTTTTTAAAATAGTTTTCTTTTAACAATTAGGCATTCAACAAAATGTGAGGCTTTTTTTTATTAGACATTTAACAAATTAGACATTTAATAGTTTTCTTTTAACAATTAGTCATTTAACAACTAGTAGCAACACATTTATATAAGCATTAACACTCATTTTTGATGTTTTGTACTGTCAAAACTTAAGTTTTAATTTTTTTTTTCACTCATATTGAATACTCTAGGAAATATATTGGAAAAAACTTTTAAGATTGCTTTAGATTATTAAATTTATTGTTTTGGAACGAAAGTGTACCATGTTTTGAAACGTGAATTCCAAAACATAACTTGCACAGGTAGTAGCATTTTTTGGCAGCGTTGGTTGGGTCAATAAATATAAATAATGAATCAAAATAATAGAGAATCAATAAAATGAATACAAGAAGAAACACTCACCTGGAATGAATTGCCGAGTGATTTGTATCTGTCAGTCCTACTTATGCCACCACCTCTTGTGTGATTCTTGGGGAACCCCAATAGCATTTCCACTTCATCGGGTTCAAGGGGCGCGACCTTGTTCCTTCCTACCCAAACTAGATTCCACTTGCGACATTCATCAAGTACATATTTTTGCACATGTGAAGGTGGCGCATCATCCCAGTCTTCAAGAGACTTACGGATCCTCTCTGTCAGTTTTGCACTTCCAATGCAAGTCTGTAAGAATTTCAATTTTGTTCTTGAATCCCAAGAGGGCCACCATTTCTTTGTTAATGGCAGTGCTTCATGTATGGTACGCGGGGGGAAAGGAAGAAGAGGAAATCTATTACGGATAGGAAGATTGTGAACATATCCTCTTTTCCTTGCAGCTGCACAGAAACATTTTGAATCAACAAACTCCGGTTCCACATCATATAGGAATCGTTTAATAGTGTCCCAAACTCCTTTTGGAGCGAGGGCCACATTCTCATAATAGAAGTAGGGAGGCCCAATGGCTGTCTCCGGAAGGCTTCTATGTAATGTTAGACACGGATCTGTAGGGACTCCATAGCCAATCATTGGTACTGGAAGACGAATTGTCTCATCATCACCATTCATTATCATCGACTCATATTCCATTTGTTTTTTACTATTCAACAATTCACTCTCAAAAAATTTCCTCTTGTGGGTACCGTTGCTGTGGGTACCGTTGCCATTATATATATGATTTGGCCTTGGCTTTGGCTTTGGCTGCGAAAATCAGGAAAGAATCAATTATGCAGAAATTTATTGAGTATGAACAGAATCAACAAAAACCAAGGAACCTAATGCATTCATAATTTTTTTTAAAAAAAATTATAATTGTTGCAAAAAGCCTATTCCCTATCCTGAAAAGAGGTTAATTAAAAAAATACTAAAGAAAACCTCGTGCTCATCAGGTAGCTCTTGTGGGCGGACATTTGTTGTGTTTGCCATCTGAGCAGCGCATATAGAATCCGTTAGTTCAGCAATTGAGGCATCTGGACCTGCAATCATCATCATGAAAAAAGAATCAATGGAATAAACTATGTACAGCTACACTACATAGGAGAATACACAAATCTTAGTGATATCAACCAGCAAAAAGGACTGGTTAATAAGACCGATCAAGTCTATATAGTTCACAGTCAGTATCCAAGTTCAGAAGCACATGGAAATTTAACACTTGAAGTTTAATAGGGCTCAAGTATAAGAAAAGTGTGGCTACACACTGCCAGAACCCCTTACAATCTTGTCTGGTTCATTAGAAATACAAGAAATAGTCAAAATATTATAGGAAATAGTCTGAATATCATAAATGCCTCACTGCTGTTAACTATCCCAAGGAGAACCACTTTGTGCAAATTATACCAAGTTTCAGTTAGTCCCAATCTAACCCTCCAAGACCGCATCCAAATGACTAAGGCCTGAACCGGATCAAACAATACGATTTGAATTGCAAATATGTTGGTTCTAATAAATAATAACTATAGTACCAAATCAATTGGTTAGAAACAAATATCCAGGTTGATAGTTTTGTCACGGCACATTCAGGATGGAAAAAAAAATTGCAAAGCAAGAACTGTAGCAAATGACCTCCTTTATAGTGATATACTTGGGCAATTCACAACATGCCAGTAAATATAGCATAAAGCATCAACAGCCCACAGTCAAAAATGATCAACTAATTCATATATTAATCATAACCCCTTGGTAACAGTAAGCCTAAAAAGGCAATAACAAAAAAATATGATTAAAAAAAACACAAAGACGGAAGAACCGAATAAGTCTATAGTATGTTCAAATGGGAGGAGACCAATTATACAATTCTCCCACTCAGCAAAGCACTCAAATGAGAATAGAAGTGAATCAAGGAAATGCACACATGCAAGCTTCTTTGATGAAATATAAAGCAAGTCCCATGAGGAAAAGCAACGTAGATTAATATGAAAATTTTAATAACCAAAACAGAAATACCACAACCAACTCTTCGCATGAAGACAGATGATGTGCAGAACAAAAGATGTGCAGAATTACATATAGCAGAATATAAATTTGTAAACCTAAAAATGTTTTCAAAATAAACCAATATCAATACCAAAAATAGCATAACCACCATCTGACAAAGCAACTTGCTACAGAAGCACAAATTTAACACAAGTACGCACCACATCTATTCATAGCCATTGAAGCCTCTTCCACCGTGTACCCCATATTTGCTAAGGACAATAATGTCTTCTCCTTACTGGACAAAGAATCTGAATTTTCCTGCCAAGAGAAATCAATTAAAAAGGCCAAAATCTACACAATTAAACCAGGAAGGACACACATCCCAAGGGAAATCCAAGTGTGTCAAATCCTACACATGTAGCAGGTAGCGATAATGCTACCTCTCAAAAGCATAACAGGTTACTCCCATGACATATCAGACAAGACTCTTATGTCTATCACAAAAAGTTAAGGGTCGTTTGGATGGATGTGTATTTCAAATCAAGGGATTTGAGGTTAAAAATATTGGAGAGTCAGCTATTATAGGCTTAGAGAAAAACTATAAAAGCAGATAAGTTGAGACAAACAGAGATGTATTTTAGTAGGAGATCTTTGAAAATAGAAGAGAATCCTTAAAATGATTTCAGATAACTACTTGTATATAGTTATTTCAAATCCATCATGATAATGTTATTTAATTCAATATTTAAATTCATAGGTAAACTATCAAACACTGTAGGTTTTACGTTGTTTATCAACCTATCACAACCCCTTTCCTTGTTCTAGGCTTGGGACCGGTTGAGTAAAAGATAAAACACTAAGCACGACACATGATAAGTTCCAAACAGTCCTATATATTTCATTTCATTTGTGCCTCTAAGACACTTCCAGTAAAAAAAGCGAAAATTCTACCAGCTGTTAGATCTTAGAAGAAGGGTAGATTACATGACTGAAGTGATCAAGTATTACATATAACCAATCAACCAACATATTAAATATAGCAAAAAAGACAGCTACCTCATCTTTAGACCAACTATCTAAATCAGAGAGATCATCCAGAATGTTCTCATCATATTCCGAAGAGCAGTGATCAGCAATGACAGGTGGTTGCTGTTGGGGAGTGTCTTCAAGAGCCTGCAGGAAATTAGAACATTAAGAATTCTAAAATGCATACAACATTCCTTGAATAGGATAAATACAAATCCAGGGATCATTGGATTAACTTAGGAAAGGTGAAGATTTCTAAGCAAGTAAAATTGTATCTTGGAAGCAGTTTCAACTCTGGAAAATAAATTAATGATCAGGGCAATTGTGTGATTAACCATGAAGATAAAGTCACAAAATTACTGGAATTGGTGAGGGTGACGACAATTTACGAGCATCATGCCTAGGCATGATATTAGCCATCAAAGGGAAATATTGGACAGCGCAAGCAGAGCATTATGTTAAAGACGGAACAAATGATATTGGTCTTGCCAAATGGCTTATACATCAATTTCCCACCTTGTAAGTAATCCCAAACAAACAGAATGAACTTTTTAATACATTCTGATCGATCAAAACTCTCAATTATAAGACATTCACAGCATGAAGATTAGGACAGAGACTGAACACCTGAGTATAATCGAATTTAAGCACATCAACTATTAGTGATACTAAGACGTCAAGATCTTGTGAGCATTTGATATGGCTAAGAACAAGTAGATTTGCAGAAGTGAGAAAACTCACTTTAATTTGCAGCATGATGATACATATGGCAGACATTAGTATATTATATGCATAGCATTTCAGCAAAAACAAACAATGATAGCTTCTCATGTGATATCTAAGGTCATGTTTCTATTCCCTAGAATACTGTTTTCCTTCAAATACTTTTATTTTTTTACAGGATTTCATGTGTGCACACTCGCATGTGTGGATATTAGAGTTGGTGGTTGAACCAGTTCAACTTCAGGTTAAAAGTAGCAAGGATGGAATCTGTGAATGAGCCATATATTACTCACTGAGTATGTAAGCAAAGTTTCAAGGATTGATTCCGTATTTCCTTCATCTGCACATTGTACAAATAAAGTCATAAACTTTGCTCCCAAGTTGAAAAATATCCATCAAAAGTGTCACAGAGCAGTTACCATTCTCCTCAATAGCTTTTGCAACCATTTTCTCAGGAAACCCCATTCCTACAAAATGTTGAATCAACTTGGAGTTGGAACAACCTGTTGATGAGCTTGCCTGGAGACAAAAGGAGTCAACAGTAAGTTTATAGCATGAATAAGAATGTACCAAATCATAAAGAAAGTTTGTTAAAGAAAAAAAAAAACACTAAAGAAAGTTGAAAGGGCAAAAACCAAAAGGAAGCAACCATATAAATAGTCAAGCGTAAAAGAAAAAGAACATAACTAGTGTGAAACAAAATAAAGAAAAGCACCAATGCTTGGTCCAATCAATGCAAGCAGTACACTCCCATGTCTTGCACTAATGATGTACCAAAACTTTATACAAGTAGAAAGGACGAGAATGACAATGCAGGTATGCTGGTGTAGTAACACATCTTATATATAATTGGCGCATAGGTGCAGTTGCATACCTCATATATAAGTACATTTGATAAATTTTATCATCATCTCATCCACATTTAGAAATAATGACAATGTAAAAGATGGTGTTGCCAGAAGCTTCAAGAAAGAGTCTTATCATGGCAATCATGTCTAAAGGCCCAGCTCCCTTAAAAAAATTCATTTTAATTTTAGCACTTAACTGTATGATCATTAGAAGAAATGTCCATATAAAAGAAGATCCCAACCAAGACAGCTTAACAGTTGGATGCA
The DNA here is from genome assembly GCA_025200525.1 of Camellia lanceoleosa. Lineage (NCBI taxonomy): Eukaryota > Viridiplantae > Streptophyta > Magnoliopsida > Ericales > Theaceae > Camellia > Camellia lanceoleosa. Next base: position 201,561,822 of record CM045759.1, on the reverse strand, counting down.
ATGTTTTCAAGCAGCAGCCTATAGTGAAGTGTTTATTGGCTATAGGCCAAGAAGTTCATAACATTTTAATTTCCTACAGAGGTTCAAAACATTTAACAATAGTAATAAGTTACTTAAAGGATTATTAAAAAAGAAAGCGTTCGTGACAAATTCACCCATTTGTCAGCAAACACATAGGAAACTTGACAGCAACTTCTGATATAAGCCCATAACATGTACCTCTCCAGCACCTACAATAGCTTCCCCACCAGGATTCATCAAACTTGAACTGGAAGGTACGGGAAAATTCTGAATTTCAAGTTCATCATCCGTATCCCAGTCAATGTTGTCACTTGCTTCTCCAGAGGCATTCCCATCCTACAAAAAATAAAGCAAACCACAAATGAAGAGAAAAGAAATCACAATTAAAATAGTTGACAACAAAGATAACCTCCTAGTTTTCTGATTATTAACCAGCATATCCGTGGTTACCAAACACTAATGCTTTGTTTAATTAAAAAATTATGAGCTACTGATGAATAGAACAAGCGACATTGAAATTCAAGTTGCATGTACATAAAATTATACAAGAAAGGAATACGTACCACCATGTTGCAGAAACCAGTAGTTTGGCCCCAAAAAGGTTACCAAGCTGTACAAGATAGATGAAAAGAATTAAGTACCTAGTACAGCCAATACAACAAAATTTAACAAAAGCAATGAAGACTATTTAAGACAATGTCTGTAACTTAAATCATTTATAATAAAATACCAATAACTTCAAGCATCTGATATCCAATAGAAAATTCTTAGCACATGAAAGCTAGTCCACGGGGCTTGTATGACTCATAAGATCAATATCACGATAATTAATGAAACTTTGAATATAACATCTGTTCTTATATATTGGAACTAATGTTAGTGTTCCTCCCTTCATCAGACATTTTCTTAGAATTCAATATATTGTTGAACAAATTAGTCAACCAAGCTACCACTTCATCACCCTTCCAAGCTAATGTTACTTTTCCTCCATTCATTAGAAATTTTCTTAGAATTCAAGATATTGTTAAGCAAATTAGTCAAACAAACTACGTCTTCATCATCCAAACACTTCCAACCTGAATAGGAAGTACATCTGGAAGAAGAATTGGGTGTACTTGCAAGAGGCTAAAAATTGAAGTCATATCCAGGAATGTGGTGAGCAGCCTTTGGAATGGAAGATGGGTGGATTGGGAATATTTGCGAGCTGTGAGAATGAAAGGAGGGATTTTGATCATGTGGAGCTCTAGAGTTTTCACTAAAGTCAATGAGCATAAAGATCACTTTTCCAACTCTTGTAAGGTCAGGAATGCAGAGGATAGTTTTCTGTGGGCTTTCACAGAAGTGTATGGCCTTATAAAATATGCAAAATAAACTTTTTTGTGGGTAGAGAGTTGGTTCAGGTTAGAGCAAGTTGGGGCTGCCCTTGGTGCACAGGTGGAGATTTTAGGCCAAGTTTGGCATCTCAATATAAGTGCACTTATTTCATCTTTTTATCTTTTTTGGGTCACATCAATCAACATCTCCTCTCTACTTTTTCTACACATAATACAAGAAAAGTCAAAAAGTGCACTTATTCTAAACTTCCCAAACTTGGCCTAATGTAATTCATTTACTAGAAAAAAAATTGAGGTTATAGGTCAACTATTGGGGCTATACCAATATAATTTTGCAACATATATATCTCATTTACAATTAATTACTAACTAGTTTTTCCCAGAATCTGTTTGGGACACTGGAAATGCAAACTAGAACACTAATCTTTGCAATATGACCAAGAATTTCAAGAACATGTAGAAATTTTAGAAGAACGACATTCCTCAGTTGCAAAATGATTAGAAATGGCATAAAACCCTAGCTTCACCAAAGTAAATGCCCCTCAAAATCTAAAAATACATATAAACAAGAACAATAAAAGAATTAAAAACCCTAGATACTCTGTGTACTATATCGAACACTTGTACACAAGAAATCAAACCCACAACCAACATAAACAGAATAAGAACGGTCCTAACTTATTTCTTAAGATTCAACAGCTTCAACCAACCTAAACAACAGTTATATATATATATATATATTTATATATCATAATTACATTTTATTGACAACAACAAAATTCAACTGATTCAACGAAAACAAACCTCACGTGCAAAGACTCAAACTCAATTCCACCTTCAAAGCATCTTCGATTATATCGATAATGTAATTCGATTCTGCAAAATTGGGGGATTATTGAGCTATAGATGAAGAACCATATAATTGTAAAATACACAAAAATGACGACAAGGAAACTGAGACAATCGAGAAAAAAGGCAACACGTATACGTACACATAGATATAGAGACAGAGATTCCGTTGCAGAGATGAGAGTGAACAACTCGGTGAAACAGAGAGAGGAGAGAGGAGAGAGGAGAGAGGAGAGAGAGAATCGCACCCAAAAAGCGCGAGCAGACGAAAACCCTCTCCCTCTCTCTCTCTACTCTCTCTAAGTGTGGAATCTGTGCAGAAGAGGAAAAAAAAAAGGTACTCGCCACATTGGAAAAATTCAGTTCTACTCTCGCCACGTCAGAATGTAGATTTTGTAAAAATATTTTTTTAATTATACAGTGTCTCATCATAATTAAAAAAATTAGAATTTAATTCTTATAACAAAATAAAATTTTAATTTTACTAATTTTAGTTTTAATTTATTTTCAATCTAAATTATTTATTTATTTTAAATAAAATAAAAAATATATATTTTAATCATTAAATACAATAAAAAATAATTTCTTAAATATTATATATATATTTATATTAAGTTAATAATTAAAATATTATTTTTTACGTCCGTCTTATTTAATAAAAGTAAACTAATGTTTTATATTGAAAATAAATAAATTTAAATTAATAAAATTTAAACTTATTTTATTATAAAAGTTAAATTTTAAACTTTATAAAATATTACTCTTCCAATAATTTATAATTTTAAATTAAATAAATGGTGTCACGTGTGTGTGGGTCCCCATGATATGATTTGCATTGACCCTTCTAAATGCTTGTAATAGTATTATGATCTCTTTTATATATCATGGTTGGTAAAGGCATATGGAAGCGAGTATAATATTTTTTATACTCTCAAGTGTATAGTCTTATCACAGGATAAGACTGACACCTAAAGTTATAATAAAATTCATTTAAGATTGAGTTTGGATGAATGAATTATAATAGAATAAATTAAATTAATTTTTCTTAAATTTTTTAATAATTATTAAAAGCTCCCTCAAGTTTCTGAAATTATAATAACCTCCTGCTAGTTATGTTATATCACCTCTCATTCTTGTTGACATTTTTAAGTGTTTTAAATTGAAACAATTACACTTCAATTGTACTTTCTTAAAATAATTACAATATTATGAAAAAGTTTATCATAAGATTTATAAACTTTATTATTCATATGAATTTTTTTCCCCAAATTACCTCTGAATTGTTTTTTCCCCTTTTAAATTTATTTTCGGCAATGAAATTACAAAAACACCATTTTATAATATTTATGGAGAGAGAAAACCTCCACCAAGTTTATGAAATTGTAATAATTTCATTAGAAAAACTCCAACATGCCCATCAAATAAGATTTGTTAGGTAAGGACTATTCCTAGGTAAAATAACTTGTAATTTTTTTATTATAAAATAACTAATAATTTTTTTTAATATACAATTTCAATGCGCTCTCTAAATATTAAGTTCATTTATCTCTGTTCTTCTTCTTTCTTTTTTTCCTTTTTACATTGAGAGAGCCATTAAAGACTTTTCAAAATCCAAGGAACATTACATTTTATTTCCCATTATATATAACAGCGATGTGGCATTATGTAAAAAAATACTATCAATCATAAATAAGTAATGCTATATAAATAATAAAAAAATTTATAAATAACTGTCGTACATAATGATATGATTTATTGTGAACCTTTCACTTCAAAATAAAATACTATGAAAAATAAATTTATTTATAATAATGATATTATCACATCATTTGTGAAGTTTTTTTTATATATAATTAAAATTTCTCATCACATACAAATCAAAAAATAGAGAGAAAGAGAGTAGTATTGGAGTACTTAGTGGTATTTTAGGAAGATGGTAAAAATCAGCTTTTTTGCTTTTAATAAGCTTTTTGGGAGTGATTTGGAAAGTTGGTAAAAATCAGCTTTTAACCAAACTTTTTGGGAGTGATTTGACTAAAATACCCTCACTCAACTTAAAAAAATTACATTTTACCCAAACTTACAAAATATAAATATTGAGGGTAGTTATGTAATTTTTCATCTTACTTTTTGCACTTCCCAAATGACAAAAAAAACGCAACCTGCGTTTTGCTCAAAAACGCAAAAACGCAAACCTTGCGTTTTTCTTCCTCTTCCAAAAGAGCCCTTATTAAGTAAAGTGACAAAATAAAATAATAATAGGATAATGTTTGAGAGCTCGAAACTTTGCCCCCCTAATTCCCCTAATGCCCAAAACGACGTCGTTTTGGGCATTAGGCTTTTTTTTTTTTTTTTCATTTTTGACCATTTTCGAGCTCAAACACACAGGGGGAAGAGGGACAGAGAGAGAGAGAGAGGGAGAGCGGAGAGGAGAGAGGGAGAGAAAAGGGAATAGAGACACACACATAGAGGCCCCTGTATTCCGGTCGATCGTCCAATCGTCGCAGCTCCGTCGATCGTCTCAGCTCGACCTATCGTCGCAGCTTGTTCATCGTCTGCCTCCGCCGCCGCCGTCGTCTGCCTTTGCTTCTTCTTCCCTTCTTTCTTCGTCTGCTTCATCTCTGATTGAACGAAAAAAAAAAATCCAAAAACGACGAAACGGCATCGTTTTTTATTTAAAGGATTCAGAAGGCATAAATTCGAGCGACGTAACATTGCCAATAATAATAATACTTTTTGTTACTTTTAACTAGCAAAAAATGATTGATAAGGTTGGGGTGGCTTTGCATGTATAAAAATCATCATGTATAATAAATAACGAGGCGTACTCGGTCACATCAAAAATCGTACTAAAATTGAAGAATTTACGTAAAATATTCTCATAATATATTATAATTTAATTCCGCGATGTTCAAAAAATACACACATTTTGTTCACAATTTTTGATGATTTCTTTTTGATAAGTTGAGAACTCCGATGCTCAACATTTTTGATCGACTTTGCTTTTTGTCATTGAAATACCTAACATGCCATGCATTACTAAAATATTATTATAACAATTATATTCAGAGGTGGTTTAACATGTATTAATTTAGTCTATTTTTTTTTTATCTTTTTTAGTTTATATTAATTAATATTTATTTTTTATTTTTTTATATATTTTTTTATAAAAAATTAAAAAATATATTTATTTAGAATATCTCAAACAACCCCTCAATTTTATAATTAACTGAAATCAATTCAAAAAATCAACCGATGTCTTGAATTTAGTGATAAGTTGAGAACTAGTGGCAAACATAAGGATGCCTGGTGGGCCACACAGTAGCATAATCAAAAATTTAGTGACGAGAAACACAAATTAATGATAATATTAATTTTTTTTTTCATAATAAATAATAATGAGATATTACTAAATTTAAATGTTAAAAGTTTATTTGAAAAATATGAATTTTAAATTAAAAGATTTGAGATTAAATTTTATACAAATATTGGGGAATAACTATCATATAGGTGGATTGAAAAATTAAAAAAGAAAATAAGTTGAGATAGAAATGATATATTTTAGTAGAGAAATTCTATAAAACATACCGCAAAAAAAATGTCTATCATATGTTGTAATTATGATTTTCGTGATCTTTAGTTATAACACATTATAGTATTAGATATTATTTAGTTATAACTTCTTGTGATTGTTATTTTGGTTAGGGCTATATATCAAATAATTGTTATTTATGACTCATTTTAATATTAGTTATGACCTATTTTAATTTTTTATTTTTTATTTTTTATAATTGAATATGTGTTGCTTAATTATTATAATTTATATAGTGGTCATTTTAGTTATGAATAAAAAGAAACACATAGAGGATAAACTCTACATGTCAAATGTAACTAATAATTCAATAAATTTCATATCTTTATTGAAATTAATTATGTTTGCATGTCAATAATGATAGATATCACCATTATATTGAAATTTTCATAGATAATAATATGATTTATCATAATCTCTTTATTTTCAATCAAAATAACCATTACTGTTCTCATAATTTAAAAAATGTTATTAACATTTCACTTTAAATAATATTTTTATAATTTTTTTTATTTAAAATATTTTTTTTATGTTAAAAAAAAAATCTCAAAACCCGGGAGGCATGTGACCCCCTGAATCCTACGTGCCTCTGCCACCGGGGCCACAACCATCAAGACTTTAAAAAATGTCATTTAACACTAAATTATGAATAATACTATATATATCAATTAATATATTAACTAATATATTAACAGATGATATGATATAATTTTAGAAATTTTAAGTATTTGTAATTTATATAAGAGGTGGGGTCAGTAATAATAATATAACACTAGTTGGCACTATAATGTGTACATTAATTGGTATATGTAGCACCACCGCTATATTATTTTAGGTATTTATATATAAGGTAATGTTATAGATACCAAATTTCTTACCAAAAAATGTGGGGTTCACACCCATGTGAAAAATTTAGTCATTTATTTGGTAGAAAATTTGAGACATATACCATTTTCCTTATATATATACAATGAATATTTATCATCGAATTATTCAATTTCATATATGTGAATCTTAATAAATTAATATTTTGGCCCCTGGAGAATTCAAATTTTTTTTTTGCTACTAGCCTTCTACTATTTTTGGTATATAAACAAAAAAATTAGTATTTTGACCCATTCAAATCTAAATAATTTTATCTAACCCTCCCAAAAATAACTAATTTTACATATATGATACGCCATATAGAGTTTGTTTACAATAAGAAAATGTACTACTACACAATCAAATTTTCTGTAATTGAGTTTGAAACTTTCAACGGCCATCAAATTTTTTTTTTCAGCTTGAAAAATAAACTTTTAGACATCATATTTTGTTAAAATTAATAATTAAAATTTATTTCTCAACCGTGGAATAAATAATGAAAAGTAAAGATGGGAAAAGATGATTGGTAATTGAAGTGTAAAGATGGGAAAAGATGAATGGTAGAAAATATAGAACTTATATAGAATAATTTTTTTAAAAATAAGACTATTTTATATTATTCCCAAAATATTTGATAGGAATTTGTTGTCATAGCAATAGGCCCTAATGGGCCGTTATTAGTTGATTGGGTTGGCCTAGCTTTAATGCTAATAGTTACTAGGCCTACTGGCCATCTATCCTAGACTGAGCCCATCTATCCTAGGCTCGGCCCGAGACTGGCATAGGATAGGTGTTCATTCACACTCTTGGGCCCAAAAACTACATAAATATTGTATTTTAGACCGTATCCAATCTAATACCAAATATTTCATTAAATTTAAATTCGATGAAAAGTCCACCTTTTGCTACTCCAACACAGCACCAAATGTTTTATCAAATTTAGAATTTTTCAAATCTTTCATCAAATTGAGGATGGATGTGCATTTCATCAAATCACTGTTTATAACCGTTGGAGCTATAAGTCATTTTCAACAGCAAATGCTGGCCGGATATCTGGCCGGTTGTCCTCTCGGACGACCACCTCCTTGCAAAACTTTGTAAAAAAATTACACTGACCGGTTGACCATTCTAACATCTACCTGATCGTCCGCTCGGTTAACTTGTATTTTGATAAAAGTTCAAAATTCTATGTTAAAATGCGTAATATCAAATAGAATTTTTATTCACAATTGGTAAAAAAAGAGATACAACGTCAAAAATACTCTTATATGGAGCATACTGGGTCTGCTATTTTTGTTTGTTTGTTCTTAGCCTTGTCTTGGGCCTCCTTCATACCAAAAATAAAATAAAAATGCGTCGGTCCCAAAAATCTATATAACTTATTTTTGGTGATTTTAAAATATAAATAATTTTATATTCATCTCCTAAACTAAAGGTGCAATTCGATCGAATGTGTTTAACTTGAACAAGAGTCCATCTTATAAAATTTTAAACTTGATTGTATAATGTATAATTTATAAATTGGTCTAGGCTGGACTAAATAAAATTTGTAAGCTCGGATTATATTTGAACAGAGCGCTCAAATTCCACCAGCTTTAATTATGTTGTTCATATATGTAAATTATATACAATAAACATGAAATATTATAAAATGTTGATTATTTTATAATGTTTAGATTAAATCATATTATAGTGTAATATATATTCTACTATTTGTTTGGTATTACTAAAATTTATTTTCCTCTTATATATTATGTTTTTATTTTTTCGAATATATATTTTTATTTTTTATTTTCAAAAAATGTAACACATTAGTTTACTACCATGAATATAATTTTTTTGTAGTTAAAAAGCCAAAAAGCTAAAGAACTATACAAAAAGTCAAAAAAAAATTTTATCTCTACTTTTTGTATTTTTTTCATAAAAAGATGAAAAATTATCTAAAACATATTATTATTTTTTTAAGGGAGCTTTTTCAGTAAATCCATTATTTAAGAGTGTTGTTCCATAAAACCCATAGTGTTTTATAATATTCCATTAGGTCCATTTCATACAGAAAGACCAAAACATCCCTGAACAAAACACGCGCCTTTCTCTCTCTCTTTGAATCTCATAACCGTCTCTCTTACCCTCTCTATTCTTGTGCAAGAAATCACGCACAGTACCTTTACAGTCCAGAAATCGAAACCCATATTCCACATCGCCTCAACTCCCACAAAACTGTATTCCTTCCATCGTAGCATCCAAGATCATCTCATTGATCTTCTCCATCGCCCCTACGCCGAGAAGACTGTCTTCGTTCCATTGTCACATCGTGTGAACATCTTCTTCGTCGCTCATACGCCCGGAATACTGTATACGTTCTTCGCATCTTCCCTTCGTGCCAACATCTTTTTCGTCGAAATGGGCACAAAACGTAAGCATTCTACTCATTCGTGTATTTAAACCCTAATCCTCTTTATCAACAACCATTATTCTGAACTTTGACAAATATCCCCTTTTCGTATGCGTACAATATATAGGAGTCCATATTGTTCATACCCTAACATTTATTCTGAACCCCTCCATCATAATCCTTAATTTTATTGATTTTTGCAGTAAAAAACATTACAGTTGCCATTACATTGTGTTCACAACTGTGAACATTCCAAAATGTTTTTGTTGTAGTCGTTGTTATTACAAGATGTGAACATTCACATTGATTGAAAATGGTTTGATAATCAAATTATTGCAGATGTTATATGGTTGTTGTTCAATAGTGTGAACATTCACACGGTTTCAAAATGTTTTGGCCAATTCTGTTTTGTTGTAGTTGATTAGAAATGTGAACATTCACATTGAGTTAAAAATGTTTGGGTAATCAGGTAGTTATGGTGTTGTTGTTTTATGATGTGAACATTCTTGTGGATTGCAAAATGTTTGGCCAATTCTGTTGTTGTTATTGTTGATGAAAGATGTGAACATTCACATTGCCTGCAAATTTTAGGAGAATCAAATATTATTGGTCCTTTTGTTATTGGCTGTGAACATTTCACATTGCCTGATACTTTTAGGAGAGTCAGATATTATTGGTCCTGTTGTTCTATGCTATCAACATTCACATTGCCGGGAAAATCTAGTAGAGTCAGATATTGTTCGTGCTGTTGTTCTAGGCTGTGAACATTCACATTGCCTGAACATTTTAGATCAATCAGATGTTGTTGGTGCGTTCGCTCTAGGTTGTGAACATTGACATTTCTAAACATTTTAGGAGAGTCAAATATTATTGGTGCTGTTGTTCTAGACCATGAACAATCACATTGCCTGAACATTTTAGTACAATCAGATAATGTTGGTGATTTTGGTCTAGGCTGTGAACATTCACATTGCCTGAACATTTTAGTAGATTTTAGGACAATCAGATATTATTGGTGCTGTTATTTTACGATGTGAACATTCACATGGATTGCAAACATTAGGCCAATGACTAGGGATATTTAGATTTTTTCCCCCTATTGTGAATGTTTGCCTTGTTCATATTCTTGATTGTTAATGGTGATCCAATAAGTTGATCCGTCATTTTATATGTTCGTGTTAACATGCCCATGTTCTTCAATGGTGTTCATGGTTGTATAAAAATACATTGTTTTCCACACAGTGACACAATATGCACATTGTGTTTGTGCTGACACAATCAATATGATGTGAATGTTCACAACCAGACACAAACTCTGGGCATTCACACCCACGCACACAACTGTGAACATGCACATCAGTGGAAATGCTGTGAATGTTCACATCTGTTCCACTACGCTAATCACATGAGCGTGGACTTAATTTTTTTAAACTGCTCCATTTTGCAGATGTTGCACAAAAGAAAACCGCAAAGAGGAAGAGAGATGAGTACCATGTGAAGGAAGAAACCCCAAAAACAAATACTAGCACCAATGTGGACATGAGAAATGTGAACTACAGATCTAATATGACCGGACTGGTCAAATTCATGAAAACCACCAAGTTCACACAAGCACAGCTGCGGTGCCTTCAACAAACACCTTTTTGGAATTTGCTTGATGCATTAAAAAACAATCAGATTGACTTGGACAAATGCATGAAGTATGATGACGTCGTTGTGCATGTACTACAAATGTACAAAGCTTCAAAGGATGCGTTCTACATTGGGGAGAAGAAGATGAGCATACACAACAGCGACATCAAGCTAATTTTCGGTGTGGACTGTGGCAGCAAGCCGATGGACATATCGTACGGTGCGAAACCAAAGACTGGCATTGTAAACAAAATATGCAAAAATGTCAGCCGGTTGACTTCAAAATGGATACACACCCTTTTGACCGAGGCGTTAAAAGGCAAAAAGAAAGTTGACAACGAAGAAGTTGCCCGACTAGTGTGCATGTATGCTTGCCAAAAGCTTTTTTTCTCAACAAGCGGAGAGACAATAGGATGGGGCTACTACACACATATGGTCCCATTGGAAACCATGCGAGAATATGATTGGGCCAAGCAAATTAGAACAACGTTGACATTGTCTATTTCCCAAAATGACAAAAATCCAGCCAAAGTCACCGGCTGTGTCATGTTATTGATGGTAAATACCCATGTTGTCAAATAATAACATTCACATGTCCTTCAGTGTTGTGCATCTAAGCCAACTGTGAACATTCATATATGTACCACTGATGTGAATGTCCATAGGCAATTACCTTTGACAGATGTGAATGTCCACATCTGAATCACTGATGTGAATGTTCACATTCACTCATACTATACTGCTGTGAATGTTCACAACAGTTCCACAAATGTGAATGTTCACAACTGAATCAATGTTGCGAATGTCCACATTCACTCATATATACTATTGTGAATGTTCACAACACTGCCATTTCACTTATGTTTCACAGATGTGAATGTTAACATCTGAACCAGTGATGTGAATGTTCACATTCACTCATAACATACTACTGTGAATGTTCACGACACTGCCACTTCACCTATGTTTCACAGATGTGAATTTTCACATCTGAACCAGTGATGTGAATGTTCACATTCACTCATTACATACTACTGTGAATGTTTACAACACTGCCACTTCACTTATGTTTCACAGATGTGAATGTTCACATCTGAACCAGTGATGTGAATGTTCACATCTACTCATGACATTACTATGCAAATGCTAAATAACACTGTGTTTGTTGTTTTACTGAAGTATTGGTTGTGTGAGCATACATCCTACAACCTCACAAACCTAATGCTTTTCCACGCTGTGTGAAGTGGGATCTGATTACTTTACAGAAGAAGATGAAAACCACCTCTTTAGCAGATTTGGGTTTTAATGAGGTAGGCCTTCAACTGCTAATCAAAACATTCACATTATAACACCACCCAAATATATACGTTACATAACCTATTTTTTTCATTGTCAGGTTAATGCCGGCGAGCTCTTTGCAATCCCAACAGAAATACAAAAGTTCAAGCATAAAACATTGAAGGTGGAGCACAAATTTATGAACCACAACATCTCCCAACCCCTTTGACATCAAGGGAGAACAACACAATGGCAGCAACTCCGACTTTTCTGGGGATGGGGTTGAGCAACAGGACAGTGATGAGGACATTCACATTCCATTTAGCAGCCAACATTATGACACAGCTATTGTAATACCAAACACAAACCAACCTGATTTGATTGACATGCTTATCAAAGAAAATCGGAAGGCCTGGGGCGTCATAAGGCAATGGGAAGCGAAGTACAAACACCTTCAATTTTCATGGGAGTTAAGGGCAAGAGTCATAGCTGATCTTGAACATAAATTGTTCAACCAGTCCAGCCCACCCAACATAAATACCGAAATACAGAAGTGCATGCAGCAGAAGGATGAAGAAATCAAACGCTTAACGCAGCTGGTCATCGACTTGGAATGCGGTAAAACAATTCTTCAAAATCTTTACGATGACTAGTCAGTTCATATTGTCACACAGGCTGTGGCAGAAAAGCAACCCCCTAGCCCAATGCAACACAATATTAGCCCACCTTCTAGGGTCAAGCGTATAAAGGAAAAAGATCGCAAAGAACATCGCTTGCCTGAATTCCAGTACCCAGACTTACCGGGCCAAAAGCAACCCCATCCAGTCGAAATGGTTGAAGATGTGGAGAAACACCCACCAGCGAAGCAGCTAAAAAAATTATCCTTGACCAACAAGTTCAAAGTGTGGAGCAAGATGTCCAAACAAGACAAACAAAAGGTCCAAGCTTTACAAAAAAGTGGAGGCGATGAGTAAGTGACTCTGCAAACATCTAACGTTAACATTCACATTCCATAATTGTCTATAATCATCACTATGTTCAATTTTCTGGGTTTGTTCAGATCTGTGCAATGTAAATATTCACATTGGTTTGTTTATAATGCACAGGCTGCTGGTGTGGAAAGGAGATTCAAAGGCTACACATGTGTATTTTGATGACATTGTCAACCTTATCAAGGAGGAATCAATACACAGCAATGTATGCCAGTACAAACATAATTAGCTCTTCATGCATATGCACACACAGACACAGACACACTCACAGCCACAAATCTATATAATATGACCCCATGTTTGTGCAGCTCATAGATGCATATGCTGAACTGTTGCATGAACAACAAGAGGTGGTCAACCCAACTTCGGATGAAGCGGCATTCATCTTCACAAGCATGTGTTTGGTAATCTATCATTCCATTATTTGTAATGTGAATGTGGAACTTCACAGTCCATTACTTATTTGTACTGTGAATGTGAAACTTCACAGTCCATTAATTATTTGTCCAATGTGTACAGAAAGTGATACGAGAGTACCATCCTCGCAAAAGGAGTAAACACATTGATGCACATGTCAAGAACTACCAAGGAGAGAGATACCTACTATTCCCATTGCATCATGAGTACCACTGGACGATAGTTGTGTATGATGCTAAAGACAATTTGTGGAGGCATTACAACTCATTGCGCCCAAGAACAGGAATACATGACCCGCATATCGACCAAGCACAGGAAGTTGTAAGTGGCTATTTTTGAACACAAATATGACTTGTTCTCATGCATTACATGACTGTACACACACATATGTTTGTTGGTGCCTAATTTGAAATTCCATATACAGAGGAAGTACATTGAGCATGTTGTGAGCGTTATTGGTGAGTCATCACCCCTACACACTAAGCTAGCAGGCCAAAATCCAGCACAACCAATCAACAGTGTGGATGTCTGTCCTCAAAGCGCCACGACTGTAAGCCTCACTACATTTTTTACAAACCCTCCATAACAATTATGCAAATATTCATGTCAACTGCTAATCAAAACCATTTCTTTTTTACAGAGTGGACTGTGGACCTGCGGTATGTTACATCATGCGGGCGCACATATTCCATGAAGAAGTTGTGGGCAGCCTCACTAGTTCAGAATGGTATGGACTACGAGATTTGTTAGTGTATAGTTTTTTGAATCATAAGAAATCAGAGCTTCATTAAAACCTATAGGTAGGGGGTGTCCACCTACAAACTAACCAAGACTCGATATGAATGTTAATATGGAATGCGTTAACATTTTGACACAACAACTGATTGTAAAACATTGATACAACATCTGTTAATGGGAAAAGGCCAGCTGGGAATTTTGAACTACTTTTGATATTGTTATGTTTTATAGATGTGAATGTTCACATTCACTTACGATATCCATACTGCTGTGTTGTTATGAGTGTAATTCATGCGAATGTTTGAACCTGAGTGTTCTATAATACACATACTTTGTGCAGGAGTGTACACTTGGTCTACATGACATAATTATGGATCACTTACACATGTGTGAACATTCACATCTGTTCTTGCTCATAACAGTTGTAAATGTCATTCATGTCTGCCATATGTGAACATTCAATTATGACATTCATAAGCACTAATGTTTACAGATGTGAATGTTCACAGTTGCAACACTGCTCTGAATGTACATAGTCACTTATGACATTCGTAATGCTGTGTTGTGATGAGCGTAATTTTTGCACTAATGTCTGCCAAATGTGAACATTCACTTATGATATTCATATGCACTAATGTTTGAAAGATGTGAATGTTCACAGTTGCAACACTGATGTGAATGTTCATACTAACTTATGCTAACAGCTTATATTCATGTCAACATTGACAACAAGAAGGTAAAGAAGTTCAACCCATGTGCAAGTTTTGACATAATATGATTCGTTTATGTAAATGTGAATATTCACATCATAACTTCTGATTATGTGAATGGCAACAACGATGTGATGAATATTTACATCTTATGAGTTGATGATGTGAATGTTTACATTAATGTAAACATTCATGTCATCTACTTCGATGCTGTTAACAGTAACAACAATGTAAACATTCCCAACACAGAAATGTTTGAAAGATCAACAATGTAAACATTCACATAATGTGATTATATTACACCAGTGTTAATGTTAACATCATGCATTCATCCAAAACACAACTAACATAAATGTCAGATTGGTACCTTAAAAAAGTGAAAATAAATCACAAATCAAATACTAATGCATTATAATGTTTGCCAACACAATGTAATCTTATTGCAACCCAATGTTTGCCAACACAACACAATCTTATTTCAAAAATGAATATAAGAATCCAATGTAAAATACAATGTTGAAATGAAAAAAAGGTACATCCTATATCGACGCCGTGCATGACTTCCGATTATGGCTCCCCAACTTATCACATCTCCCGCACCTTATTTGCTTCAGTTTCTCACCCCTTGATGGGATCCTATTTTTCTTCGGCCTTCCGGGTGGTCTTTTCACAGTTGGCGGGTATATAGTGAAGTCCGTGGGATCAAAAGACGGCTTCTCCACCGATGGTATAGGGAATATGGCTTCCGAATAGGTTGCACGATATGTCTCTACATGAAAGTAATGTTCCACACAATCATTGAGATTGTAGCGGCTCTTCTGAATGGCAATAACAGCATGGTCACATGAGAATCCGTTGATTTGCCATTTGAAGCAAGAACATGTACGCCTCGAAACATCAACTATAATAGATGGTATCGAATGAACTTCAAACACATCCTCATTGGCTTTGCTAACTTGCCAAGCCTTGTTGTCATTGAACGAATCCATAAGCCTTGTTTCAAATGTCGGACAAATAATCTCATTCCATCTGTTTGCTTGGTCACGCCTTGCAGACATTTGCCGCATCAACTGAGTACGAATTGTGTCTACCATTTGAGTGATAGGAAGATTACGTGCTTCTTTAATCCAGTTATTGAATGACTTCGCCGCATTGGATGTCATCTCCCCATAACGCATACCCCTGCACAATATCACAAACATTGTACAATACGGAATTTAACAGGTCTGACCATTAATGTTAACAGATGTGACTGTTTACATCTGCTACCAGTTTATAATAATCTGAATGTTCACATCATATGCTTATTATGTTGTCAACTTAAACGATGGGCAATATGTGAATGTTAACAACAACAACAAAATATGACACGTGTCAACATTCAAATCTGTAATACATTGCACGTCTATTTGCCAACTTAACAGATGTGAACATTCACATTAGTCATCATTAGTAGATGTGAACATTCACATCATTTACATTGAACATGAAACACAATTCGAAGATTGTTACCATTCTAAATCGAAAATTCACATCGCTACCATTCTAAAATTCACAAAGATAAACACCTTAGGAAACTATTATTACCTGAAGTATGAATTTGTCCAATGCTCAGGTGCCAAGTCCTTGAAAAAATTATGAGCTCGTTGTTTACCCTCCTCTTTTAATTTTGCAAGCTTTTCATGGAACCCTACCAAAGTTGGCTCGTAGGCACAGTCACCCAAACTACTTATTAGGTGATCCTTGAATCCATTATCAATTCCTTTCATCCAGTCTCTTAAATTGCTCTTCAAGTGTTGTAAGCAATAACCGTGATGAGCCGATGGGAACACCTTTGGCATAGCTTCTAACAGACCAAGATTACGATTCGAAATAAAAGTAATATGGCGTTTATCATCAACAACCTTCCCAAGTTCATGCAAGAACCACGACCAATTCGCCGTGGTTTCTGAATCAACAATCGCAAAGGTAACAGAAAATAGACCTACAACACAACACCAATACACAACTGTTCACAATATTCCAAAGTGCATAGAAAACAGTATAAACGAAATAGGTCATGTGAATATTCATATCTACATTGCCCTATTTACTATTGTTATTTTTGGATTCTAGTTCGTAAACATCAATGATGTGAACATTCATATTAACGACCATTAATAATTCATTGTTGATTGTTGAGTCACTGACAATGTTAACATTCACAGTACTGTTCATTAATGGATCAACTAACATTAGTATACACTAATGTGAATATTCACATCAGTGTGTAATAATGTGAATGTTCACATTACTGTCATTAGCATACACAGATGTAAACCTTCACATCAGTGCATACTAATGTCAATCTTCACATTACTTATAATTTACCAATCACTCTTTTGTCCAGACAATGCTGCTCACAGTGAATATTGACATGAATATACAGCTAAAAAAAAATACTAACCATTGTTTCCGTCTTTCGCCGTTGCCGCAAGTAGCTGACCTTTGTACTTTCCTTTGAGGAATGTTCCATCCAGGAATAATAAAGGCCGACAAGCATTGAACCCAAAAATACACGCAGCGAATGACATAAAGAAGCGACAAAACCGTTGACTACTCGTGTCATAGTCAATATTGACATAACTCCTTGGATTGTACCGCATCACAACATCCGAATACCACCGCAGCTGGTCAAATGATAACGAGTGCTCTCCATGAATAGCAACCTTTGCTTTCTCCACACCCAACCATACGACATGGTAACTAACATCTAGCCCATAATCCCTCTTCAAAATAGTCACCACATCACACGGCCGAGTCAACGGCTTGTCCCTCACAATTTCGGATATGGTACTCGACACCAAACCCGAACTAACTCGCGGATTCTTCGATGTTCGGACATCCGTACCACAAGTATGCACGTCACTAAAACTCTTGATGTAGAAAAAATCATTTGCTCGTTGTGCTCTACAATGTATAGCCCACAAGCAGCCCCTCTCCTCTCGCATCGCGCACACATCAGTAACTCTTGTTGTCTCGTTCTTCACGTATGTAAACTGAAACCTACATTGGATGGCATACTTACACAAAACGTCACGAAATTCTTGTGCACCTCCAATAAACCGTTGTCCCACATGCGTAATACCATTTGCCCAATGGGCTGACAACAACACCTTCTCCTTATGGTGGCAAAATCTCCGTAGTGCATCAATTTCTTCCTCAACCCCCACACGCACGAATCCCAAACTACTTGACTGACCAATATCACTTTTCAACTCAACCACAACTTCTACATGTTGTACCCCCATTGATTTAGCAAGCAGTAACATGTTCTGAAATTCTTCCTCATTCTCCAAATCACACCTATTAATCCCAGGTAATTTACAAAACAATGAAATAGAACCAGCAGACAACTCCCCCCATTTTTCACACAAACAGTCCACCAAACGCGAATAACACAATGCGCGGGCAGCATTTATTACAGTGGTACTGCAACCATATGTACACACTAACATCATGAAGCTATCCATCTCCTGTAAAAAGAAAACAATACAACAATTAACAATAATCCAAACCGATATGAATATTCACATTGCGCGAAAATTAGCAGCATACAAGTACAGTTCAAGTGTTAAATTCAACAACCATCATTAAACAAGATGTGAATATTCACACCCACACAAAAGCCTCATTAAGCAAACATCAAAGTAAAAGTGAAAACATCCACATTCTTTACATGATATGAACACGATGTAAACATTTACATTGACACATACTCTGAATTATAGAAGATCCACATTCATCACTAATCTCATGACCTCCCCTCCAAAGGACCACGATGTAAACATTCACATTGATCCATATACTCTCAATTATATCACTCACACAGAGCCTCATTAAACAAAACTTAAAGTAAAATGCAAACATCGACATCCTTCACGTAATACTAACACGATGTAAACATTCATATTGTTCCACATATTGTGAATTATAGAGGATCCACATTCATCACTAATCTGATGACCTCCCCTCCACATGACCACGATGTAAACATTCACATTGATCTATATACTCACAATTATATCACTCAGACAGAGCCTCATTAAACAAACATCAAAGTAAAATGTAAACATCCACATGCTTCACGTAATACTAACATGATGTAAACATTCACATTGTTCAATATACTCTGAATTACATCACTCACACAGGGCCTCATTATACATACATCAAAGTAAAAGGAATATTATAACATTCAACATATATCTGAATGACCTCCCCTCCAATGACCACGTATGATGGATGTAATTGAAAAAACAGAGCATCCAATTCATATCAATCCAAGAACAAAGGATCTGATCCATCCTACAAATCAAAACAAAAAGTGAACATCTATTCATAACTACAATGATACTAACCTTAATCATCCAATCTTACAGTCGTCCAAAACTCAAAAACAACTGCTTTGAGGCAGTTATACTCCAGAAAATGACAGAACCGAACACCTTCAACTTCGTCCTCTTCACTTGACAATCGCCATACCAGACTAGAACAGCAACAATCAAACCCTAGGACATCAACGCCTCAGAACGATAGAACGACAGCATGCAAGGTAGAAACGTAACGATTTGAATTAGAAATATAGAAACTGCCAAAACTGAATACTGAAATCACAGGAACGTGTGTTACGTATTAACACAGTGTATATATATATAAGGGCATAATAGTCCACGTATAAATATCAAATTTAAAAACTGAACTTTATAGAATAAGAAGAAAACTATATGGGACTCATTGGGATATAATTTTTCTTTGTGGACTTATTGGAATAAAACATCTCTAAATGAAATTTATCAATAAATTTCCCTTTTTTTAATTTATATTTTAACTAAAAAATTACTAAAATGACTTGTTTCCAAACCAACCCTTAATTTGGGTAACCCAACTCTTATTATTTGAGATAATAAACCTAGGCTTAGCTTGGGCAGGGGCCGGCTTGGACAAATCCCCCTACACACTGAATTGAGTAACGAGACTTCATTTATTTATTATTTTTATTTATTGAGCAACCAGAATGAACCAACTCAGGTTACAAATCTATTCTAAACTTCATAAAAATCTAATTATCTCTAAGAAATTTTGAGTATTTATATAAAGAAAGGGGAAAAAGTATATGTCAGTGTATGTTTATAAAAATACTTATAAATTAATGATAAATTTTGCAAACATTAATTTATAAAGAGATAAATTTTTTTTAATCAATTAGTAATTAATTTTTGAAATTTTCACTGAACTGTAATTTTCCTAAAAAAAAATTAAAAAAAAAAAGCATTTTAATACCAAACTTGTATAATTTTACTTGACCCTTCCAAAATCTAAATGATTTTATCTTAACTCCCATTACAAATTTTTTAGATCCGCCATTGCTGGTTATTGATCAAAGTACAAATTACATGAAATATATAAAACAATAATCTTCAAATTTATATGTGAAACTCGTGAATCATCAATTACAGTTTATAAACTTTGACAATGAGTTTAACTCACAAAAAAAGGTTAACCTCAGAGTCAGTTTTAAGAAGACCATTTCACACACAAAACTTTGAACTATAATAAAATTTAACTTACTCATAGCGTTAATTTCGCGAGGTTATATCACTGTAATTAGGGTCAAAACTTTCTTTATTTTTTAATTTTTTAATTTTTTTATCCGCAAAATTAGATAGATATACAAAGAAAAAGATGTACAACAAAAACCATGGGTGGTAAGCGGCCAAACCAAACATCAAGTCTATTCTAAACTTCATAAAAATCTAATTATGTCTAAGAAATTTTGAGTATTTATATAAAGAAAGGGGAAAAAGTATATGTCAATGTATGTTTATAAAAATACTTATAAATTAATGATAAATTTTACAAACATTAATGTATGAAGTGATAATTTTTTTTATCAATCAATAATTAATTTTTGAAATTTTCACTGAACTGTAATTTCTCTAAAAAAAATTATAAAAAAAAAAAAAAATCTTTTTAATACCAAACTTGTATAATTTTGCTCGACCCTTCCAAAATCTAAATGATTTTATCTTAGCTCCCATTACAAATTTTTTGGATCGCCATTGCTGGTCGTCGATCAAAGTACAAATTACATGAAATATATAAAACAATAATCTTCAAATTTATATGTGAAACTCGTGAATCATCAATCACAATTTATAAACTTTAACAGTGAATTTGACTCACAAAAAAAAGGTTAATCTCAGAGTCAGTTTTGAGAAGGCAATTTGACACACACAACTTTGAACTAAAATAAAATTTAACTTACTTATAGATTTAATTTCGCGAGGCTATATCACTATAAGTAGGGTCAAAACTTTATTTATTTTTTAATTTTTAAAATTTTATATCCACAAAATTAGATAGATATACAAAGAAAAAGATGTAAAACAAAAACCATGGGTGGTAAGAGGCCAGACCAAACATCAAGACAAAACATACGACGAAACCCAAACCCCACCAGTTCAATGATGCAACTCTTTTTTCACATTCACTAACCCTTGAAAACTAGGTGTCGACTCGCTCGTATTATTTGATTGTGATTGTGTCTTTCTTACCTCCTCTTGTCACATCAATTTCTCGTTCTTGCTTTAATTGCTTTAATTTTTATTACGACCTCTCTCGCATGCATGATAGCATCATTGCGTCAGCACACAATTCATTTTTTCATTTTTTGTTTATGCACACGTGTATGGACTGTTTCAAGCATGTCCCGAGTGCCGCAAAAAAACTACCTAATGTCGACCCTCATTTCAACTCCGAGTAATGATAGTGAGAGTAATGTTAAAAGTTTATTGAAAAATAATAGACAGTTGCTGGGGATGAGATGATTAGAGTTTATTATTATTTTTAAAAAGAGATTTATTATTATAGTTAACAATGAGGGTATTTTTGTCACATTAAAATTTAAAACGTGAGGTAATAAATTGAGATTTGAATATTTGATATCCGAGCCGCTCGGACCGAGCGAGCGCTGCAATTTTTTCCACCTCTCACTAATTTATAATTTCTAATATATATAACTGCTCTACTAAAGTCTATTTTGTCAATAGTTTATTTATTTTTATTTTTAAAAAAAATAAAATAAAATAAAATATCTTACAAGTTGTCATATTACTTGGTCATGGTTTTGCTGTGTAGAAGCGAATCCCAAAAGAAGTGGCATGATATCTGGAATAACTGAATTAACTGTTCTATTTATTACAACCAATGAAAACGACATTCACATGTAAATATAAAAACAGTCAAACAAACAACACAAAAAGATTCTAGTCTATCATCATATTTGTCAAAGTTGTTGCCATCACGTATCGTATCCAACCGTTTTTATCGGGGTTTTTTTTCTAAGTAAACATGTGAGGTGTACTATTAATTTTGTCAGATTTCACTTTGACCTCATGTGGGGTGTATTCTCTTCATTTAGAAATAAAAATATAATGTCAAATATTTGGTTTAAATTAATAAGTGTAAAATATGTGCTAACATATAAGGATTCAAATGTCAGTGTACAATGCTGGGAAACTATTTAATAATTTCGGAGTATTACCTGTTTGTACTCCCTAACTAATTATCATTTAATATGCCTCTTATATTTCCCAATCACCCAACACAATATCCCACCTATCCACTATCTTCACCTATCATAATACTATAGAATATCATATGTCCATGTTTTGAATTATTGAATAATTACTCATACAATGCATAAGGAGTAAAGTATAAGGGTTAAAGTCAATTTTGCCCTCCAAAAAAACCCAAAATGGTCTTAGTTTGCACAATAAGATAAATTATGCACAAGGATATTTTAGTCATTTTAATTCATAAACTATAAGAAAATTATGTACTTAATTTCAATTGACAAACAATTACACACAGACGAGTCAAACCATAAAAGATAAAATGAAATTCAACCTATTAATTTCTAGAAATGCTACAAATTCAAAAAAAGAAAAATATTCAAAAATTATCTGAAATTTGAATTATGTGGATCAAATTCATGGTTGATAAAAGTCTCACAACATATTAAATTCAATCTCCATCATACACACTTTAATAAATTTATTGACATTTATCTTTTTCTGATTAATTTGTGGATAATTTTTACATGCATGGATATATTTCCACACCATCATTTCGAAGTTTGAAAAACATGCTCGCCACCAAAAACATCATCACATGCTCAACACTAACAAGTATTGCGGTCCATGATTTCAAAATTATTCTCCAAATTTTTCAAGAGAGACTTGCATGACATTGCACGCCACACGTACCAGACCCATAATTTTGTTCTTTTGTCTAAAATATTTTATTTTTAATTGACAATCTTCATGATATCCAAGAAAATCATACATTTCAAAAGACCACAATATATTTGATCTTAGTCTTTAATTAGACCTCTCCTACACGGTATTCTTACCAAAATATTTTTGATTTGACCATGAAAACAAGAAATGAAAGTATGTGAAAAAAAGAAGAAGATATCATTTTTTTTTTTTGGGGCAAAGAAGAAGATATCATTGATTTAAAATAGTAGACCACATTAAAAAGTGAATAGATTCCAACTAAAATTGCAAACTCTTATCATTTTGCACCAATAAAAAATTGTGCATTGTTCACACATTAGACTCTAAAAACAATAACCCTAATATGTTAAAGAATTTGGCTTGTCTCCCATACTATAATCGAATTGGACAGTCTAGTTTTCAATCATTAAAATGAAACTTGTAAGGAGTTCAAGATTCCAAAACCGAATGGTCCAGTCCTACATTAGGATGGGATTGGAGATAGTCCAGCTTCTATGTTAAATTGTATTAATAGCATGTTATTTTTAGGTTATATTTATGCCTTTTTCGATAACTGAATGTGTTATGTATGACAGGTTATATAGTTAATTTACAATTAGAAAAAGGGAAATAATAAACAAAGAATAATTTAATCTACACTATACAAAGATGTGAAAGACAGGCTTGGCGTAGCAATAAAGCTACCCCTGGTGACCTGTGGTGGTCACGGGTTCGAGTCGCAAAAACTGCCTCTTCGCTTGTAGGGATAAGGCTGCATACATCAATCCTTCCCCAGACCCCGCTTAAGCGGGAGTTTCATACGCAAAGTATGCCCTTTACACTGTAAAAAGATGTAAAGTGTTGCCAGTTGCATTTTGCTCACTCTTTTGTGAAAATTTTATAATAATCTAATACAAAGTGCTTGTTTGGCATGTGCTAGAATTGCACATGCTGATTTAGTACATTATTCTATTTGGCTCACAATCATCTTATTTAGGTCAAATCACCTCTCTATCACATTACTTCAAATCCAACCCATATTTCACAGTATACTAATCTAGTACTTTTCAAACAACTCCTAAGAAAGAAAAAAATAATTGCTTTGCATGTGTACGCAGAGTCTTATATATGAGCTTATGCTAATTCAAATTATATATACGCCAGAGTCGCTCGTCTTTGTTAACCCACTGGAGTCTAGAACTCCCTCTCCTCAAGGACTTCACATCTCTGTCTCTCTGTCTCTCTCTCATAGAAAGATGAGAAGGAACTTTAGTGTAAGAAGTCCTGCATTTGCCCTTCTCATTGCTTTGCTAGCCTGGTCATTGAACTACGGTACTTGCATTGCTAGAGAAGGGAAGCTCAGCTGGAATGGTAGTGGTCGTGTGAGTCGTGTGTCAAGGTTGATGAAAGAGGGTCGCACGATGCAAGCAGAGCCTACTAGGATGGTGCTACAAACTGGTGCAAACTCTGTCAACTTCAATGTTCTAGACTACGGTGCCAAGGGTGATGGAAATACAGACGACACAAAGGTGATCTGCAACTCTCAGTTTTGCTCGAGTGTATCGGCTCTTAATTTTGCTAGGAAATAGGAATGATGGGTAGGGGGTGGAAATGTCTAACTTGGTGTAAGAATGCATTGGCAGGCATTTGAAGCTGCGTGGGCAGATGCATGTCAGGTGGAGGCATCAACAATGGTGGTTCCGTCAGGCTCTGTGTTCCTACTCAAACCCATCTCTTTCTCAGGCTCTAATTGTAAATCAAACATTGTATTTCAGGTAAGTGAACACATCATAAACTCTGCCTTTCTAAATCTTCTCACTTCGTTTGTTTCAGTAGAAAATATATTATGAAATATATATATATATATTTGTATTTTTAACACTTGGTATGATGAAAAACAAGAACTAATGAAAAAAGTTACTTTCAAAAGGTGAAGATTAATCCCTACTACCACCTCCATCACCACTACCACCTTGACCTCCACGACCCTACCACCATCATCACTACCACAACTATTAATACATTAGTTTCAACCATTAATACAATTATTCACATTGTGCCAATATATATATATATATATATTCACACAATGCGATAAGTGGTTTAGCAATTGGAAGTAATTTCAACTTAGAATTTATTCATATAGTTCAATAAATTGATTAGTGCTTGGAAGGTTGAAAGCTCTGAGGTTTATTTCTCTAACCTGCTGCAGTTGGATGGTAAGATCATTGCTACTACAAGCTCTGACGCTTGGGGATCTGGTACCCTACAATGGCTTGAATTCACAAAGCTCCAAGGGATTACAATCAGAGGTAACGGTGTTATTGATGGACAAGGCTCAGTCTGGTGGAACAACTCACCTGCAGACAATCCAACAAACAAATTAGAATCAGCTGCATCTTCAACTAGAGAATCAAATTATAGCAGTTCACGGGATTCGGTAAACTGCTCAAACTTCTGTCAGGCCTACTTTGATGGTCATTGTCACTGTGAATTCATATAATTAGGTACACATGATTGTACTGTGTGGTAAAAACTGAATCATGTGAAATAGCATGTGCACTGATGCAGCAAAGGGTCATCATTTGACCCAAATGCCAGTGCCCCGACGGATTTTTAATCGTACCCCGGGTGGGCTAGACCAGCCAGAATGAGGCTTGGGTCTAAGGGATTGGAGACCAACCTGGCCAATTGGCTTGTGAGAAACGGTCTGCCCGTTGGCCTGTGTGAAGCAACCTGCATCCCTGGCTAGTGAGCCCAACAGAAAATATGAAAAAATAAAAGAAAAATGAAATAACAAAAAAATAAAACATAAAAAAATAGGCCTAAGCCTGCAGGCAAGCCCATTGGCCAGGGCTTCAGCCTAAAGGTTTGGCCCGCAAGTAGGCTTGGGTGCCATTTTTGCGGCCTGGCCTGGTGCCAATCTTTAGATGGTCTAACCAGGCCAATGCTATTTCTAAGACTATAAGCAGCCATTACCACATTTGAACTTAATATTGAACTAACCATGTCTTCTCATCAAGACCTCATTGCCTGCCAGATTACTAGCGAGGCCACCGGAAAGATGCCAAGCACAAAGCCAACAGTAAGTACATCTAATTAACCTTATTTGTATTGCGACATTTAATTTATAACCTGTTTGCACAGCCAAACTGAAAATTGTGAGTTGCAATATGGTGGTGTGTATGCAGGCACTCAGGTTCTATGGGAGTTCTGATGTTACAGTAACTGGGATAATGATTCAAAACAGCCCTCAAACTCACCTCAAATTTGACACTTGCACGACTGTTCAGGTTTTTGATATGAGAGTTTCATCCCCCGGTGACAGTCCCAATACAGATGGAATCCACCTACAGAACTCCCAAGATGTTGTGATCCACAGCACTAGTCTTGCTTGCGGTAATTATGCAAATCCAAGAAATGGTTGTTTAATCCTCTTTCCCTAAAGAACATCATCCAAACTGTTGTTTAGCATAAAGTCATTGTCATCTTCACTGTATACTAGTATTTAATTCACAAAGAAATATCAAATTTGACCGACTAATATAGCTGAACTCCAGAAATCTCCTAGAAAGCAGGGCAATAACCTTAAGAAATAAGAATTTCTGATATTCAAATGTATAATCACTACATTCTACAGGAGATGACTGTGTCTCCATCCAGACTGGGTGCTCGGGTGTATACATACACAATGTGAATTGCGGCCCCGGACATGGAATCAGTATTGGGGGGCTAGGAAGAGACGACACAAAAGCTTGTGTCTCAAATGTAACTGTCAGGGACAGCACAATGAGCAACACACTAACTGGTGTCAGGATAAAGACATGGCAGGTATATATAACTATTCCTAATTCTCCTTTGACAGTCGTAAGAAACAGAAAACAGAATTGTGGAAAGAAATTTGTTCATATTAATACGTACACCACCCCAAATATCTGACCATGGACTTGGTATCCCTTCAGACCAATGTTACTAGAAAACGCTAAAATCATAGCGATGTACATTTGGGTAGGCATGTTCCAAAACATGGTACATTTTTGTTTCAAAACGGTGAATTTTAATGATCCCAATTTTTTTTTCCCCAATATATTTTCTTTAGGTCTCCTTAGGTGGAAAGAAAATCAAATATAAGAACCAAAATCTAAAGAGAGTGGAGTTTTGGCATAATAAAATGTATGAAATGGGTCATGATGTTCATAAATGTTTTTATACATGATTAAATTGAAAACAATAAACTAAATTTTATTGAATGTCTAATTGCTAAAAGAGAACTACCCTAAGAGTAACTTAAATTTTAATAGTATAATCTAGACAAGTCTACCCTTACAGACCAAAATCCACGTTCCACATAACATAGCTTCAGACCTCATTAAAAAATCTTTAAAATCTTTTCTTATGTGCATAAACCAATGATCTAACCATAATTTATTTTTGTTCTAATGCAGGGTGGCTCAGGCTCAGTGCAAGGAATCATGTTCTCCAACATTCAAGTTTCAGAAGTTGAAACTCCTATCATGATAGATCAATACTACTGTGACGGGAACAAGTGCCAGAATGAAACATCAGCAGTGGCTATCTCAGGCATATCCTATCAGAATATAATAGGGACTTACACAGTAAAACCCGTACATTTCGCGTGCAGCGACAGCTTGCCATGCACGGGAATAACTTTAAGTACTATACAGCTCAAAGCAATACAATTAGAAAACAACGATTTGAATGAACCGTTCTGTTGGCAGACATATGGAGTGTCAAAAACTACCACCACTCCTCCAATTGACTGCTTGAAGATGGGCAAGCCATCTACCAACCGAGTTCAGTCCAATGCAGACTCCTGCTGAGCAGATAGACATAAGGGATTACAGGTTTCCTGGGGCCTAGTTTACTGCATATACGTATACTACAAATCTACCATAAGTGACACCAGTCTAGAGGAAATTTTTGTTGCCAGGTTCCTCCTTCCCAGAGTAGAGAGGTTCTTGTCACAAACAGAATGCAAGACTTTTCAATCCTAGAGTTCTAGAGCATATTTTGAGAGAAAAGTTTTGTTTGTAAATTGTAACGTTCAATTATCAGTTATATAATACATGAGCAGTTTAGCTATATCCGCATTATAATAGATCCCCAAAATATCAAGCTTCTGCTAGGGAAAATATATGATTCTCCACAAGTAAATCAAGCAATTAGAATGTGATGACTGGTTTTACCTTAAGTATCTTCATTTTCCTTTTCATTGGGATTGTTGTGTCCGGACGCCCCTTTTCTTTTTATTCTCATACTTGTTCATTTTGAGTTTGCCTTTCTTTTGTTTCGGAGGGTTTTCTCAATTAAATTCTTGTTCTATTTTTGCCGGTGTTGAATTTTACTAGTTGCGGAGGATGCTCGGTTGAGTCCGAAATGCCCGGGGGTTTGAACCAGAAAAGTCTATGCTCCTAGGCCAGGGCCGCACGTGTGGATTTCAGGAGAGAGTTGGGACTGCACACTGCAATATATGCAGGTACGGAGCAGGTGCGTGCGGGAGTGCCGCAAGTGCGGGGTTTGGAGCCACACATGCGGGAGTGAGGCTCCGCACGTGTGGGACTGCTGGCAGTCCGAAAACCCTGTTTTTATTTCTCTATTTGGCTGAATTTGTCTCACTTTCTAACCCTTCTCTCTCTCTCTAAAAGTCATTTTTCTCCCCCCTCTCTTTAGAAAACCTTCTCAAACACCCAAAACACTTTGATTCTTACAAATCTTGAGTCAAGATCATCATCATCTCCCTCTAATCTTGAAGATCAAGGGCTAGAGCTTCACTTGGTGTGGTGAAAGTCAAAGCTCTCCCATCTTTTGGTTTTAGGGTTTCATTTTCTCTCTCTCTTCATCAAGCTTGAGGTAGGGATTCTTGAGAAATATATACATGTTTTGCATTGTTGTTGTCGATTTAAAAGTTTCCTTGAAGTTTTGGTGTGGATTTTGATTTTGTGATCTAAAATGTAGAGAGTTTTCAAAATGGGTTTAAAGCTCAAATCTTTTTACTAATCCTAGTGGGTTTGCCTATTTATTAAATTCAAGAAAGATGGTTTGATAGGGTTTTTTCAAGGGGATGGGAAATGTTTGTTTTGATGGAAAAACCCTAGGTAATTTTTGGGGGATTTTGGAAAATAAGAAAATGCCTATGAAATTCCTTGTTTTCCTTGTGTCAAGAGAATGAATGAGAATAACTTCATCTTATGTGTAGTAAAATGGCCATCTACTTGTTATATGAGAAATGAGATGGTATTTCAACATTATTACTAAACATTTGAACATGTATGGTTGTGAGGTGGTAAATGGTTGTGCACCATGGAACTTGTAAATTGTAAAATCTTATAGTTATACTGTTGAAAACATTACGTGTAGTCTTGACGAGGCTAATTGTTATTAATTGTTCTTGATGAGAAATTGATGTTGCCATGGGTTTATGGCAAGTGGTTATTTTGTGAATTGATATAGAAGAGAAGAAGTGAGAAAACGAAATTAATTGATAATGTTGTAGAGATGTTTGAAATAGAGGAATGTTATGAGATATCATGCATTGTATCATGTTCTCATTTGATTTATTATCTTTATTGCACATCTTGAAACGAATTGGAAAACGTTTACTTTAAGAAAGATTATATTGCAATGAGAACTATGGTAATGTAAATGAGGTAAATACGTGGAAAGTCCGGATAGGGAGTGTAGTTGAATTTGATAAGTTGGCCTGAGTATCTATGGTGAAAGATCAGAAACCCACGCGGATAAGTGTCGAGCCTTCCGGTTAATACCGGTAAAAATGACAGTTTGGTAGTACTCGTAGAGTCCACTTGCAGACACCAACCTAGGGATTACTAGTGTCGTATTTACCGCCTCTATTGTTTTAAATTGGAGGTTTTGAAATGTGTTGAGATTGCAAGCTGAAAAATGGAAATCTTCAAGAAGAGCATGAAATGAATTTTCTTTAAAAGAGCATGGCATCGCATGGACATTTGCATTTTTATTGAGAGTTGCATAACTGCATATACTTTGTGAGAATACTCTACTGGGTTTTATGCTCACCCCTATGGGATTTGGTGCAGGTAAATATATGGTGATCCCACCGAATTAAGGGCGTGGATATTTTGTGAAGAGTAAATAGCTCTCTTATTTTTGTTGTAAATTTTTGTACGCTAAGGGCTAAACGTGTATGGGTCCGAGAGACCTTTTTGTGTAACCGGGCTATTGCTTTGGAAGATGTAAGCCCTTAAGGGCATTTTATTGTTTTGAGATTAGATGTTTCACATGCTATAGATTCATGTGTTCTTTTATCATTGAATGTATATCCGCATGTGAAACTTTTGTATAAATTCATCTATTAACTATGTAAAGATGGAACGATTATTGTCACTATTTAGCGAATGTTGATTAATGTGGTTAGTTCATGTTGATTTATTTCGGGGCGTTACAGAGAATAAAAACTAATACGGGAAAATTAAATCAATAACGAAACAAGAATTTTTACGTGGTTCTTTCGATTCCACTATCAACCAAAAAGTTTCCAAACGATTATAAATGAGACACGAATGGTCTTACAAAACCACTCTTAGGTGAATTCCAAATAATCACAAATAATCAAGGGGAAAGATCTCGCCAAATATATGAACAAAAGTTTTCAAAACAGATTGTAGAAGACCCAAAATAATGAAATCAAACCAACACCTTCTGAGCCGAAGTTGTCAACAACAAAACTCCAAAACAGTGCTCCCAGAACAAACCCACCAAATTGATCAATTTGTGATAATAACAGCCGCCACACTGAGGAGATAAAACAATTATAGCCATCGGATATATCGAAGAACAAAAACAATATATATTAATATACTGTTGAATCTTGGGCTTTTTAACAAAACCCTAGCTACTATCAAACTGATTATAAAATACTCATTGGGCCTCCAAAAGTTAGGTATTATAATCAACACCAAACCAAATTAAATATTTTAATAAACCAATTGGGTCCCATACTCCAATAAGGAGATATACCCAACAATTCTCCCCCTACAGACTTAGGTGGAGACATCAACCATACCCGCCAAAATTCGACACTTCAGATGTTTGTCTCTCAACAAAGTCTTAGTCAACATATCCGAAATATTATCATTCGTGCGAACCTTTTCTAGTTGCAACAATTTCGAATCTAACACATCACAAATCTAATGGTATCTCACATCAATGTGTTTTGATCTTGAATGAAAAATAGAATTTTTACTCAAATGAATAGTATTTTGACTATCACAATAAAACACATACTTTTCTTGCTTCAAACCCACCTCTTGCAAAAATTTCTTCAATCATAACTCTTCTTTGCAAGCTTCTGCAATGGCAATAAATTCAGCTTCAGTAGTTGAGAGAGCAACACATTTTTGTAGTTTAGATTGCCATGCCACAGCCTCCCTGCAAAAGTCATCAACTACCCTGATGTAGATTTCCTAAAATCAACATCACCGGCCATGTCAGAATCCGTGAACCAATCAAGCATCGGCTTACCATCCCCAAAACATAAACACACATTCGAAGTCCCTCGAAGATACCTTAGAATCCATTTTACCGCTGTCTAATGCTCTTTACTCAAATTAAAGAGAAAACGACTCACCACGCTAACGGCGTGAGCAATATCTGGCCTTGTACAAACCATGGCGTACATAAAAGAACCAACCGCTGAAGCATAAGAAATTTTATGTATCTCTTCCTTGTCTTTCTCACTTGTAGGACATTGATTCGAACTAAGCTTGAAGTGACCCGTAAGTGGATAACCAACCGACTTTGCTTTATCCTTGTTGAACCTTTCAAGAACTTTTTTAATGTAGCTTTCTTGAGACAACCAAATCAGCCTTTTTTAGGATCACGAACAATTTTCATACTAAGTATTTGCTTTGCCAGCCCTAAATCTTTCATAGCAAAAGACTTGCTCAACTCTAATTTCAACCTGTTAATCATAGTGTAATCTTAACCCACAATTAACATGTCATCAACATAAAAGAAAAGAACAATAAATTTACCATCCGAAATTTTTTTCACAAACACACAATGGTCTGAAGTGGTTTTAGAAAAATCATTATTCATCATGAAAGAGTCAAATTTTTTGTACCATTGCCACAAGGCTTGCTTGAGGCCATACAAACTTTTATTCAATTTGCAAATAAATTTCTCTTTCCCTTTATCCATAAAACCTTCTAGTTGCTCCATGTAAATTTATTCTTTAAGGTCACCATGAAGAAATGAGGTCTTTACATCAAGTTACTCAATTTCAAGGTTCATACTTGCGATCATGCCAAGTACAACCCAAATAAAAGACATCTTCATAACCGGCGAGAAAATCTTATCAAAATCAATACCTTTCTTTTGTCCAAAGCCTTTCACAACAAGAAGTGCCTTGTACCTCAAATTCTTGCCATCATTCTTCAATTTGAAGACCTACTTATTTTTTAGAATTTTCCTCTTTTTAGGCAACTTCACTAAATCATAAGTGTGATTTTTAAGTAAGGAATTCATCTCCTCTTCCATGGCCTTTTTCCAATCATCTTTTTTTGCATACTCAATTGCTTTCTGGTGGCTCTCGGGCTCTCCTTGATCAGAAATCAACACAAATTCATTGGGAGGATACTTTCTCGAAAGTTGTCGATCCCTTGTAAATTTCCTTAACTCAAGTTGTGGTGACGGTTCTTTAAGTTGGATGCACTTCTTAATTTCTAGCTCAACTTCATTAGAATTAGCATCATTCTCCACATCTTTAATAGGTGGTTGCACATCTCCCCCATTTTCATCATCAACTAAAGATGAAGGATATGGATTCATGTCAATGATATCACTAGTTTTTGGCTCCGGTTAATCACATTTGCCAAAGTTTTCAATTGTTTAGTCTTCAAAAAACACAACATCACGGTTTCGAATGACTTTCTTATCAATTGAATCCCATAATCTATAACCAAATTCATCCCATAGTCAAGAAAAATGCATTATCTTGACTTGCTATCAAGCTTGGACCTCTTATCCTTTGGAATGTGAACAAAGGCTCGGCAACCAAACACTCTCAAATGCTCGTAAGACATATCTTTGCCAGTCCAAATTTTTTTTGGAACATCCCCATTCAAAGGATAGGAATGAGATAAATTAATCACGTTAACCGCTGTCCTCATTGCCTCACCCCAAAAGGATCTTAGCAATTTAGCATGTGAAAGCAGACATCTTGTTCTTTTTACAATGGTACGATTAATCCTCTTGGCAACACCATTTTGTTGAGGAGTCTTTTTAACTGTCTTTTGGTGCCGAATACCTTGGCTGCAACAATACTCATCAAATGACCTAATGTATTCACCACCATTGTCTGATCGGATGCACTTCAATTTCTGCCATATTTCTCTTTCAACTATGGCCTGAAAATGCTTAAATACATCTAGAACTTGATCTTTAGTTTTTAGTATAAAAGTCCAAACTTTTCTTGAATAATCATCAATGAAAGTAACAAAATAAAGTGCACCACTATGTGTTCTAATTTTTAAAGGACCACAAACAAAATAAAGTAACAAAATAAATTTGCCTTCACGCTCGAGCGGGAAAATCTATCTCCCAGTATTTCCTCTGCAGTGTTGGACGCTCGAGCAGGTGTCTTGACGCTCGAGCATGAGTTTGTGTGTGACGCTCGAGCGGGGACCTAGTTCTGCAAAAGTTCTGGGAGTGTGTATCCAGCGCTCGAGCGGCGGTTTGGACGCTCGAGCGGGAGTTTGTGAGTGACACTCGAGCGGGGGTTTCCATGCTCGAGCGGGGAGTCGAGTATATCACTCCGAGATCCGACTTTTTGGATCACTTTTTCAACTCCATTTCTCTCTCTTACTTTTCAAAAACACCATTGGAGACCTCCTCTCACTAGAACCTCAACTTCTCTCTAGGTATTGGTCTAGTAGGAGTGATTTCCTCACCTTGGGCCTTTGTAAAAGTTGTGTTGATCGTCGAGAGCTATCATTTGATCCGAAAATTTTGGGATTTGGAGCATCTTCAATTTTTTCATCTTCTTCCCTTGGACTCCGAATTTGAGGTAGGGATTCCTACTCACTCTTATGGGTTTTAACCTTGTTGTTTAAATGGTTGATTTTGGGACTTAGGGTTTCAAAGGATATAGAAGAGGGTTGTGCTATTTTGATTCTTAAATATGTATTTTGGTTTTCAAAATGATGTTATTGTTGTCGATAGGTGATATTTGAACCCTTGGGTTAATATTGAGAAATGGGGAGAAAGCCTTAATTTGTATATAAATTAATTGATATAATTAATTTGGGAAAGTTATGGATTTGTGAAATTGAGTTGAATATAATGATAGTGGTTCATTATGAGATGGAATTGTGGAGTCAGATGAATAAGTCGTTCACTTTTGAAAATGCAGATATTTTATCTGTTGGTGCTTTTATTATATGTTTAAAAATAATTACTTTGGGCTACCGGTGGAGGGTAGTTTTGATTGTTGTAGACAATGCATGATGATTAGGCAAACTAAAACTAATCAATTGGATGTGTCATAGAATATGACGGTTGAAAGAATACATTGATTTTATGTATTGATTAATTATGTATATGACCTATGTGTATACACGTTGTGTTGTGTGGGAGGAGATAGGGGATGTACTTCGCGGTTTAGGGGAAGATAGGGGATGGACCTCTAAACTAGATAGTGTTTGGGAGGAGATAGGGGATGGACTCTGTAGATACAGCTCTTATGCTTATCTAATGATGTGTTGATATAGCTCATATGCTTATCTATGAAAGTATTAATAGAGCTCATATGCTTATTTGTTGAATTGTTGATATAGCTCTTATGCTTATCTATCGAAGTGTTGATATAGCTAGTATGCTTATCTATTGTGAAATGGGAAATGTTTAATATGAGTTGCTACCTCATAAAAATTGTTGGCCAGGTTCTGAGCCATAGTTGTGAATTGTGAATTTGATAAGAAATGGATAATAAAATGAGACATGGACACATTGGTCATGTAATGTAAATGGTGTATGAATTGATTAATGTGAGTCAAACATTTATCAATTGCTAATGTCTTAGTTACTGCTCATATTGTCTTTAGTATATCTCTACTGGGCGTTGGCTCACCCTATATGGGATATCATTTTCAGGTACATGTAGCATGCCATCTCCAAGGACATAGCTTGGATGGTTGTGGGAGTTGAAGACTCTTTTGATTATTTTGTTCGTATTATATGTATATCAAGCCAAGGGCTTATTTTGTATAGAGTTAGTACTCTTCTTTTGTAATCAAGTATTGACTTGGAAAGCTGTAAGCCCTTAGGGCATTTGCTTTTGTTGTTAACATGTAATACTGTTATAAGAATTACTCTGATAAATAGAAAGGTGTTGATTTCTCTTATATCATTGCATGTCTAAATGATGAGTTTTATGTATTATTTTGAGAGCGTTACAGTTTCTTTCTCTTTGTTGTATAAATTGAGGTGAGAAGGAAGGGAAATAACACACAAACAGAGGCATCAAACACAGAGTGTATAATCTGTGTATATGACACCCTGAACGTTTAATTAAATACCACATAAATATTTATAGCTATATTTAATTATGGTTGCATGTGATAATATATTATTAGTGATAATATATTAAAATAAATAATAATAATAATACCATATGTGATAAGGTAAACAGTAAGTGATAAGGTTAATTAATGAGCATTTAATTAAGGAGATTTGTAAATCCTCCAGGAGAAGGATGTTACGCCACTTGCATTGTCTAGGCCTTAAGAGAAGTGACTCACCATTTGTTAGGCATCAGGTGCTATGTATATATAAGAGAGAGTGGGGCTACGAATTGCATAAATGAATGAGGAGAAAAGAAAAAAGAAAAGAA
The DNA here is from genome assembly GCA_025200525.1 of Camellia lanceoleosa. NCBI lineage: Eukaryota > Viridiplantae > Streptophyta > Magnoliopsida > Ericales > Theaceae > Camellia > Camellia lanceoleosa. The sequence continues at coordinate 201,525,790 of CM045759.1, read as the reverse complement.
AAGAAAGAGACAAAAAGGAGGAAGGAAGTGATCTCGAGAAGCCAACGGAAATAGAAAGGAATTAGTAAGACTAAATCTTAAGGTGAGTTATATTTTACCTTGAGTCATCATAATATATTTTATATATGTTTTAACTTACCATAATTTATTTTATACAAGTTATATTTTATAAGTTATATTAATATTTCAACTATGTGGATTAATTTTTAAACTCTATTTGTTTAAAATGAAACCCATGGATATGTTTGTTTAAATTTTAAAGAATATTTGACTATGACCTTATAAACAATTATGTTTTGTAAGTACCACCACGGGAGTCCCACGCCTTGAGGGACTTAAATAACCATTGGCCTCTGTTTGGCCACTTTGTAGTTCTCTGTTTGTCATGGATCCATTAACCTCTGTTCTAATTGTCACTTCTGTGACCTCTATTCTGTTCTGTTCTGTACTGTGGTTATGATTATTTATTTATATAATTTCTGTATTTCAGTTTCTGCTACTTAAATGATTTATTTACCAAATTAAGTTATGTAAATGTTTTGGCTTAACTAACCATCCATGGTTATTTTGTATTCCCTATACTCTTGGCATAATATTTCTTACTTTGCTGTGTGCTTATACCTGTTACCTTTTCAGGTGATGAGATGTAAGGAAGACCTATAATCTCGTGTAATGGAACCTTAGTAGCAGTAATCGTGGGAAGGGGAGACAATTCTCGTCTAGAATTGCGATTCACCGATTCATAGCAAGAATCGTGTTAGAATCGCGTTCCCATTGATATAGAATCGCGGATCTAACTGGATGGGAACGCTTACGAAAATGGAGATCGCGTTGTCTTCTTCCATGTATTTGCTTCTCAAGCTTTGATCTCCATCTTCTTATTTTTCATCTCTCAAGCTCTTTGGTTCGCAGGCGTCTTTTTCTACTCATCAGGCGTCGTCGTCTGCTTGTTCTTCGTCTCTCTCTCTCTCTCTCTCCCTCCCTCCCTCCCTCCCTCCCTCTCCGTTTGAGACTGAAAATTCTTTTAATACTTAATTTTTTTATTTTTCATTTATATAAGTATAGATTTAATATTATAAATTAACACATTTTTCATTTAATTCTAGTTGTGTATTAATGTCATATTTATACAAAATGACTTTTGATTTAACCCTTCTCTTTTTACAATTAATGAAATTTGCCTTGCTGGTTGTGATTGCACAAATATATATAAATTCTACCTAACTAATTTATTATCTTGTGTTGGCTAGCTCAAAAAATGAATGTTTAAAATGAATATTTATTTATGTTTAAAATAATGTTTATTTATTATTTATTTTTAAATGCTTTATGTTGTGTTTAATTAATTAGATATTATGTAAAATAAAAAAATAATATAAATATTTTAAAATAAATGAAAAAAAAATCTAATAAAAGTATATAATTATAATATTTTAACATATTATTTTTCATATATATATATTTTAAAATTTATAACATATATTTTCATTATTATTAGAGAAAAAAATTATATAATCTTACAATATATTTATATATATTATATTATTTAATATATATACAAACGCTCCCTACCAATGATTCTTGAAATGGCCACGATTCCCTGCTCCCGCCCCTGCCCCCGCTTCCGCTCCCGCTCCTGCTTCGTGCAACCTAAAGTGGAACCTGTGCAAAAAATTGATACAGATCCATTAATTTGTTTTCTTTTCTTTTCTTTGTGTCGTTTTTTTCTGATGGCCGGTTGCTGCATAATAAAATAATAAAAGCCTATGGATGTACTCTTTTTTTTTTTTTTAGTAAGATGAAGTAACTTTCAGTTTAATTATTTTTATTTCCGTTTGCCTCCGCTTGTGTAGTTTAATTTGCTATGATTAGAATAAGTTAGTATGATTAGAATATGTTTTGGGGGAGCTGAACCAATTTTGAAGGGTTTTACAGATGCTGATATAGCGGGTGATCTTGATGGAAGAAATTCTACATCAAGATTTTTATTCACCTTTGCAGGGGGAGCTGTTTCATGGTAGTTCAAACTATAAAAGTGTGTTACTCTATCTACAACAGAGGCAGAGTACATTGCTGCCGCAGATGTTGGAAAGGAAACCTTGTGGTTAAAGCAGTTTCTCCAAGTATTGGGTTTACAGCAGGAAGAGTACAAGGTACATTGTCATAGTCAGTGTAATTGATGTCCGGTATCATTAGATACGAGAAGTGATGGAAAAACAGCTGATGAAACTAGTGAAGATTCACATGGATAAGAATCCTTCTGACGTAATGACCAAGGTTGTCACCAGAGACAAACTAGAAGTTTGCAAGAATCTGACCGGGATGGACTTCAAGTAAGAAGTCAGTTATCCATATGGGCGTGGAGGGGGAGAATTATTAACTCCAACCCACATGAAGTAGTTGAAGGTTGGAGGTTAGGTCTCCAAGTCAAGAAGGAAGATAGCAGTTGACAGCCCAATTACTTCATTTCCTTGACTTTGTTTCCTTCTCTTTGTTGTATAAATTGAGGTGAGGAGGAAGGGAAATAACACACAGATAGAGGTATCAAACACAGAGTGTATAATCTGTGTAAGAGAGTGAGAGTGCTATAGAGAGAGAGAGTATGAGGTGTGAGTATTGTAAACTCCCTCCGGGAAAAAATTCTATAGTGGAGATCTCTCCCGTGGACGTAGGCTATTGCTGAACCACGTAAATCTCTTGTATTATTGTGTGTGATTGATTTCTGGTGTGCCTTGATCCTAACAGATCAAACATGCAATAACTGCATAAATGCTTTCTTTTTTAATAATATCATCAAAAAAAAATTCACATTTTCCTAACCCAACCATATAAAAATTGAAATTTAAAATTTTGAGCAAAAACATAAAAAATAAAACTCGTGTTTGACCCTTATAACAAAATAAACTATTAGCTTATTTCTGTTAATGACTAAAATATTTTTTTCATCAATTTTATCTTACGAAAATAGGCAAATGGTTATTGCAAACTATGCAGACCACCCCACTACCAGAGCACACACCAAGATATTATCCACTTTGTACCGCGGGGGCACGCTCAGTTTTGTTTTTCCTTCCCTAGCCTCTCGAAAGTTTGTGGGCATAGCACATTTTACAAGGTGGGTCAAGAGTTCCTAGTGTAGTGATGTGGAATAGATTTCCCTTTGCCACAAAAATAAATCAAAAGATCATGATTTAAATTAACAAAATAAAAAACTCAGGGCTTATGAATTATTTTGTTACAAGGTCAAAACTAGCCGCGCGTTTGGTCTAGTTTTGAGAATAAATTGAAAGATAATTTTGTGAAAAGAGTTTTAAAAATTCAAAATTTATTTTTGATTTCTTCACATTTTGTTTATAGTTTAAGTATATCTAAAACATAAAAAATTATTTGACCAATACTTGGGCAACTACAGGGCTTTAAAAACTTGTTTGTGAAAACCCATGAAAAGAGTTTTGAAAATTCAAAACTTATTTTTGATTTCTTCACATTTTATTTATTGTTTAAGTATATGTAAAACATAAAAAATTATTTGACGAATACTTGGGCAACTACTGGGCTTGGAAAACTTCTTTGTGAGGTTTTGGGTTTCAAAACTTGGGTTCAAAATGAAACTTTGAAATAGATGTTGCGAAAATCCAAAACCAAACAGGTTTTGGGTTTTGGAAAAGTGATTCTAAATCTCAACCAAACGGGCCATAATTTTTTTTTTGTTTGGTGGGGGGGGGGTGGGGGTTTAATTTGCACTTAATTTTTTTATTCCATTTTCTTTATTTGTTTATTATTCTGTAAGTCCCAAATCCAAACACTGTTAATGCCATACCAAATAGAGAGATTAACAATTTTAACTATAATCAAACTTCAGTTTTATTTTTTATTTTTTATAATCAAACTTCAATTTAAGTTAGTGAAATCAATGTCTAAAACACGTAGCAATATATCAACATCCGAAAATGGAGGAAGAGTTGGAATCTGCTTACGCTATGTGAAACACTGCTTCGTCTTCTTTGAATGAGAAGCCTCATCTTGTACCGAGAGCATGAATCAACCTCCATTAGCGGAAATTTGAACTGGTTTGGAGTGGAGATGAGCCCATCAGCTGGGATGAGTCGGTGTCACAAATCGAAGACAAAAGAGAGCTAGCGAAGTGATGAAGGCGCCAAGTTCCAATGGATAATGTATATGCACTAAGGGCTGGTTTGGGATGATCTAAATAAGTATATTTTTTATCTTTTTATGAAAAGATGTGTAGAAAAGTAGAGAGGTGATGTGATAGATAAAAAAATAAAAAGATGAATTATGTAAGAAATGCCAAACCACCCCTAATTAGCGTAAATATTTATCACCGAACCGAAATTGAAAAATGGTTTAGACCATAAAAAAGCAGCACTAAAGGAGTATTAATTTGTCATTTTTCTCTTTGTATTTTGTATTTTTCTTTTATTTAAGGTTTTTTTTTTTTTTTTAAAAGAGTATGTCACCTTTGTAGAGCTGCATTTAGAACAACTTACTAGTGATCTCAATTACCACTGAATCGAAATTATACGATTTGATTAGGTTTGGATGTCTCCAATTTCAAATCAGACAGGACAGCCTAATCTTATATATTTTTTAGTCTGATTTTAATAAGTTAAATCATTTATATTTTAAAGTTTATTGAGTACATAATTATTGTAAAAAGTTTATTCGACCATATATTTAGATCAATTTTATATAAATTATTTATTTTCTCATTATTTATATTTTTTCTCATACAAAACTGATTCGAACATGTAGTTGTCATCATTCAATCGACTTGACATTATAAAAAAATGATGTGTTCAACGAATTTTCAAATATGGACAATTCAAATTATCGAAATAAAACCTAAAAGTAAACCTAATAAATCAAACAACACCACTCCAGTTCAATTTGAGAGAGAAGAGAAGTGAATCCTTGATTTTATCAGGTTGTATAGACGGAAGATTTTCATAAGATTCTAAAAGGTTTTTATATAAATTTGTTAAATTTTACGTTGAAAATAAATGAGAAAAATTTGTGAAAAATATTCTATCAATATCTTCTTTTTAAATTTTATTACAAAATGTATATTATTTGTTACTTATATTATAATGTTTAAATAATCAGAATATTAAAGTATTTAAATATAATATTTTAGGTGATTTGATTTGTATTTGTATTAAAATTCTCAATATCAAAAACACATCATAAATTATAAAAAAATGTACCCATTTTGTGTGTGTGTGTGTGTGTATGTGTGTGTGTTGATTTTGAGCGATTGCTTCGGTTATGTTGGTCTTTCTTACTCCCGTACTTCCAATCTCATAGATCGGTTGCAACTAAATTAGCATGTGTCGTGTTGTGCATGATGAGATTCACATTTGTCAAATTTTATAATTTAAACTATTTATTTTTATTGAGTTTGTCGTATAAATTATTCATTTATAGTGTGATTTGCCAATAAAACTTTGAGCCTGATTCTTCCATTTTTATAACGTAGCAAGTTGCCCTCCCTGAGCTGGGAATGCTTGCGGGGAGAGAGGTGTGCCACGACTAAATAATAGTAGCCTTGTTTGGAAACTGAGCTGAGAGGGTAATTTGTGAACAAATTGGGCCGAGCTAAGGAAATGCCATCTTTGTAAGTTGGGCCGCACAAATGGGCCAGAGTAAAGGGTTGACATAGCTCGGTCTTAAAACTAAATGAGTCGAACCCAGGTGATGTTGGACCGAGATTAGCATCGCGCATAGTAGCGTCGAGCTAAGGTCGTCATTGGGCATGGTTCGGTCAATCTCAAGCAAATAGCTCGGTTGGAGTATGCCAAACCGAGGTACCAGTAGTGAAAGGAAAGTCCGAGCTAGGCATAGCTTGGTCTAAACTGTCACTTGAGCACGACAATACTAGCTCGGTCGTTTGGTCATACCACCGAGCTAGGACCATCTCACTTGGTTTATGCAGTGAGGGGGGTGTGAAAGGATAAGCATTATTTTTCACGAGTGTGATTCATAGGAAGACTCTATATGGAGGAATAAGAGTCTTACTAGGATTGTGCTACGAGGAACCTATAAAAGCTCACAACCTAACCTATGGAGAGGTAACATAACTTTGATTTTCGAATACACAGAGTTTTTGTTTATTTATCTATTTTGTTGACTTAGGCATCGGTGAGATATCCGGCACACACTCGTCGGCTAGCTCACGTTTGTGTTTTCAGGGAGTAAAGCGACGATGTTTGGAGGAGCGCAGGCTTGATCAATAAGATTATACGAAAAAATTATTTCGTGCTCGTACAATTGGCGTCGTCTGTGGGAATTCCAGAAAGAACAAAACCTCTTGATCAAGTTTTTCCTCTCTAATTGGAAGTAATGGCGCACAATGAAGATTTGCCGCAATCTGCTATCGATGGACAAACCCCAGAGAGGGGTGGAAGGCGCGAAGATTTGCCTTCTATCCTTCCCATGGCGGATTTAGAACCCCAGCGATAGAACCCCCGGAGGGATGCAAGGGGGAAGGGGGCTAACAGCCCCCGTCGCTCTTAAAGTCCTGAAAGACAGAGGCGAATGATGGACCCTCAAGTTCTGGAGGATCGCGTGAAGGAGTAGGACGAATTAATAAGGAGGATGGCGGCAAACATGGAGTCGATGAAGTGCCAGATAAAAGGAAAAGGGGTGGCGACATGAAAGGGGCACAAAGGCAACCTGCCCTCTCGCCACTCGGAGGATCGAGATAGGCGTACCACACCATTGCAAGCAGAAAGTAGAAGCCTTAGAACAGGCGATACGCAATCATGGACTTCCAAGACTCGTTACTCCAGGTATGAGAGAACGAGAACTGAGAGGTCACATATTGAGGGAAGCACCTATCGGCCTTCGCATCGCACGACGTCATCGAGCACCTGAGTTGCCTAGATCGGTGACTTCGCGTAGCAGAAGAAAGGGCGATAAAGGAAGATACGATTACGCGCAGCGACCATGAGTTTCAACCCTTAAGCGGTTGGCCTCTCGGACGCATAGGAGCGTCGAGGTAGGAATGCCAATACCGCGCCTTGCTTACGAACCAACGGACAAAGCATTAGCAAGGTTGCAGAGCTCGCCGTTCGTTTTGGCAATTGAGAATGCACCACTACCTTCAGGCTTTCTTCAACCCAAATTCATTACTTATGAAGGCAAGACAGACCCCTACATGCACCTAAGCCACTTTCGCCAGGTTATGGCAGTATACCGGCGGAACGAGGCTTTAATCTGCATCCTTTTCCTATCAAGCCTTGGCGACCTAGGTTTAACCTGGTTCGAAAGGCTACCAGAAGGCAACATCGCCTTCTAGGCGCAATTGGCAGAGGCGTTCGTGACTAGGTTCAGAACGAATACCAAAACACTAGTGGAGATCGATCAGTTACTCTCCATTGATATGGGCGACAAGGAGATGTTGAGATCCTACAATAGTTGTTATTGGGAAACCTTCAACCAGATTGGGAATTGCCCTACAAACTCGCCATTGCACAATACAAACGGGGCCTGCCAGTCGGCAACAAATTGAGGGACTCAATTACCATGACGCCACCCCTCACAATGGAGGCCTTGATGGAAAGAGTGCATCAACATATTCGGATGGAGAAAGATGACACCTGTGCTAAAGCAAAGTCTGGTGGAACAACAGTGCCATATAAAAAGTCTACGGCAAAAGTCAACACGGTAGAACGATCAAGCAGGAATGGACGAGGTAGGCGGGCCAACAGAGAGGACCTAGACAAAAGGTGTTTAAGAGTTTGCACTGCCATTACCACGGTGTTCAAAAAACCAATCTACCAGATTCTCAGTGAGATACGTGACAAACCTTTCGTCCGATGGCCAACTAAGTTGGGAGAAGCGCATAAAGATTATGACGAAAGGTCCCGGTGCACCTTCCATGATGAAAAGGGGCACCGCACTGAAAATTGCACGCCATTGAGACAGCATTTGGAGGAGTTAGTGGCGGCTAGGCATCTGGACCAGTATATAGAATGAGGGACACAACTAGCCCCCCAGAACCACAACAACCCAAACGGAATGCCGGTCGACACCCCACCCCATGGTGTAATTAACGTAATACATAGAGTATTCAAACTTGAGCGAGTATGTGAGCTCAAGGGAATGATCAAAAAGGATGAGCACTTAAGGGAGGTATTAAGTGCACAACCTGCCATCAAAAGGGGGAGAACAGAGGCCACGAACGTCATATCTTTTTCAGACAGAGACTTGGCAAGGATATATTGCCCTCACATTGATGCACTGGTTGTCACTCTCCGCGTCAAGAATTTCGACATCAAGCGAATTTTGATTGACCAAGGGAGCTCATGTGAGATAATGTATTATGAAACCTTCAAACAACTGAAATTGGAGGACAAAGACTTGGCACCTGCAACATCTCCCCTGATCGGATTCAACTTAATGCCAGAGTGGCTAGTTGGCAAGATAATCCTTCCAGTCAAGGTAGGAAGCATGACGAAATAGGTGAAATTTTGGGTATTGAAAGTCCCTTCCACTTACAACAAAATCTTGGGAAGGACATGGTTGCACGCCATGCGATCGGTAGCGTCAACTTACCATAAAGTATTACAGTTTCCCAACGAAGCCGAAGTAATTGAAGAGGTCTTTGAAGACCAAATTATGTCCAAACAGTGCTTCGTCACAATAAATGGCGACATACGCCAAAGGTATCTCTGAGATGGTGGAAGAACACGAGAGCAATGCTGTTTGCGGATGTGGGCAAGACAATTTGAGCAGGCGGTGGAAGACTTGGTACAGGTAAGAATAGATGAAAAAGACCCAGAAAAGTTCTTTTTGCTTGGCTCGTCTTTGTCCAGCACTGAGAGGATAGAGGTTATGGAATTCTTAACCTCTAACATCGAAGTGTTTGCCTGGACACTGTATGACATGCCTGACATAGACCCAAACTTCATCTATCACTAACTGAACGTCCACCCAACTGCCAGACCAATTATACAACACACTCGCAGATCAGCACTCCACCATGTCGAGATAGTGGCGGAAGAAGTAGGAAACTTGCTAGAGGCAGGAGCTATCAGAGAAGTGCACTATCCCAGGTGGATCTCCAATACCGTAGTAGTGCCAAAGAAGAACAAAAAATGGCGTGTCTGTATGGACTACAAAACAGTCAACAAGGCATGCCCAAAGGACAACTTTTCCCTATCACGGATAGACCAACTGGTAGACCTGACGGCAGGACACAATCGATTTAGCTTCCTTGATGTGTACAGAGGTTACCATTAGATCGCTATGTATGAACCAGATCAGGAGGTCACATTCTTTACAATGCCTAGAGGATTTTATTGTTACAAGGTCATGCCCTTTGGCCTAAAAAACGCAGGGGCAACATTCTAGCGGATGGTCACCAAGATGTTTGAACCATTGTTAGGCAGAACAATAGAGGCTTACATCGACGACATGGTGGTCAAGAGCAAGGATGAAAAGGACCATCTCAAGGACCTAGATGAGATGTTCCAGATTCTGAAGAAGAACGAGTTGCGCCTAAATGCATCCAAGTGTGCATTCAGTGTAGGATCGGGCAAATTCCTAGGCTTTCTGGTGACCAACTGAGGTATAGAAGCAGACCCCTCTCAAATCAAAGCAATCCAGGATCTTGAGAGGCCCAACGCAGTCAAAGAGATGCAGTATCTCACTGGCCTAGCAGCCGCACTCAACCGGTTCATAAGTCGGTCATCAGACAGATGTCGACCATTTTTCCAAGCATTAAAGGCCAAGTTTGAGTGGGATGAAGAATGCGATCGCGCCCTAGAGGAACTAAAAGAATATATGTCTTCTCCACCATTACTAGTAACCCCAATACCTGTAAAAGAGCTCTTTTTGTACCTAGCAGTGTCGCAACACGCAGTCAGCGCGGTGTTGGTTAGAGCGGAAGGAATCCAACACCTACCTATCTTTTATGTTAGCAAGACCTTGCTGGGCACATAAATCAAGTACTTACCATTAGAAAAACTGGCCTTAGCCTTAATGATGGCCTCAAGGAAGTTGTCGTATTACTTCCACGCCCATACCATAATCATCTTAACAGCTTTTTCCCTAAAAGCTTTGTTTGAGAGGGCGAACTTTTCTGGGTGAATCTTGAAATGGACGGTGGAATTGGGACAGTTTGATATCAAGTTTCAGCCCAGAACCACAATAAAAGCCCAAGCTTTGGCAGACTTTGTGGAAGAGTTCACACCAGGAAGTTATCACATATGCCCAGTTGACTTAACTGGTACAACCAAAATAGGGACGGAAGGGGCTGCAGGACGTGCGCAACCCCTAATACATGACACCCCGCCACATTGCAAACCATACAGGCTTGAGGATCAGAAGGAAGGAATAAACCATGCTGCACCAGGCAAAGACTCATCAATAAACGAAAACTTGGGGCAATCAAACAGTGAAGAGCAAAACCTAACAGCAGGCAGGGACTTAGAAGGAAACATAAGCAGCACGTATGACCCCTAGACATCATTCGACCCCTCCACTTGCTGGCAGCTATTCGTAGGAGAGATGTGGAAGCTCTTCGTGGACGGAGCATCCAATAAGCACGGTGCAGGACTTGGCATAGTCCTTATCTCACCAGATGGCCTAATAGTGGAACAAGCAGTCAACCTTGGCTTCCCAGCATCAAACAACGAAGCGGAGTATGAGGCACTTTTAGCAGGCCTGAAATCAACACTCTACATGAAGGCAACCGAGCTAATGGTTTACAGTGACTCCCAGCTAGTTGTAAACCAAATTTCAGGCGACTACGAGGCAAAGGATGAAAGGATGGCTAAGTACCAAGAGTTAGTCAGAAAGGAGATCACGAAGTTCGAAGTAGTGCGGATAGAGCAGATTGGCCGAGATGAAAATAGTAGAGCAGACGAACTAGCAAGTTTCGCTTCAATGGCAGATACATCCATCCCACATCCATTACTGATCGACTTCCCACCAAGACCAAGCATTGAAGAACCCGAAGTAGCAGAGGTATGTTGTACCGAACTAGGCCCTTCATGGATGGATCCCATTATAGTATTCTTAAAAGACGACATTTTACCCGAAGAGAAGAAATACGCTAACAAAATAAAAGTAAAGTCACAGCGATTTTAGCTCTCTTCATCAATGGCCTTGTACAAGAAATCCTTCACAGGACCCTACCTGAAATGTGTCCATCCTAGCAAGGTCAAGGCATTCTTGTTCGAGATACACAAAGGCGTATGCGGAAGCCACAAAGGAGGAAGATCATTGGCCTACAGAGCAATTCTACAAGGATATTGCTGGCCATACATACAAACAGATTCAGAGAAGTATGTCAAGAAGTGCGAGAAATGTCAGAAGTTCGCACACCAAATACATCAGCCAGCCAGAGAACTCCTACCATTAACTAGCCCATGGCCTTTTGTGATGTGGGGCTTGGATATAGTAAGACCACTTCTAACGACACCCGGTAACAGAAAGTTCTTTTTTGCAACAACAGACTACTTTACGAAATGGGTGGAAGCAGAAGTACTTGCCTCAATAAAAGAGAAAGATGTGAAGAAGTTCGTTTGGTAGAATATTATCACTCGGTTCGATATACCTAAGGCTCTAATATTCGACAACGGCACCCAGTTCGATGGCAAAATTTTCAGAGGCTTTTGTGAAGAATATAAGATAGAATTCTACAACTCTACACCGGCATACCCTCAAGCAAATGGCCAGGCGGAAGCATCAAACAAAGTCGTCTTGGATGGATTGAAGAAAAGGTTAGAGAAAGCAAAAGGAAAGTGGGCTGAGGAGCTTCCTCATGTTTTATGGGCTTACCGCACCACACCTCGGCGATCAACTGGAGAAATACCATTCTCCTTAGCCTACGGCATGAAAGCAGTAATCCCACTGAAAATTGGCCTCCCCATCATCAGAAGTGAAAATTTTGACCCAGAGTTAAATGGAGAAGCCATAGCCTTGGAACTCGACCTTGCGGAAGAAAAAAGAGAAAGAACACTAGTTCACATCGCCTCATACCAGCAAGAATTATCCAGAAAATATAACAAGACAGTATATCCAAGGCAATTCAAGATTGGAGATTGGGTACTGCGCAAAGTAATGGGAAATACTCTAGTAACCGGAGACGGCAAGTTAGGGCCTAATTGGGAAGGACCATATAAAGTGGTTGGATTAGCAAGAAAATGGGCATACCACTTGGAGGATGGAGGCAGCAAGGCCATTCTCAAGCCATGGAATACTGCCAATCTCAAACTATTTTATTTTTAGCTTTTCTTTAAAGTACTTGTAATTTTTCTTTTTTCAATAAAGCAAGTAGTTTCCTTTTCAGCATAGTTGTTTTTTTCTATAAAAGTTGTTTTAGTAAGCTAGGGGCAATGAAAGCAGAGTTGGCCGGAATAACCAACTTTGTGCTCTCTTTAACCGAGATCAGGATCTAAGCTGAAGAGGTTGGTTGGAAAAACCAACATTTACTTCTCCTAAGCCAAGATAAGGATCTAGGCTGAAGAGGTTGATTGGAAAAACCAACATTTACTTCTCCTAAGGCAATATAAGGATCTAGGCTGCAGGACATTTGGCAGGAATAACCAAACACTTCACTCTAGGTTGGCAGGAATAACCAACTTTGAGCTCTCTTCAGCCAAGAACAGGATTTAGGCTGAAGAGGTTGGCTGGAAAAACCAACATTTCTCTTAAGCCGAAGATAAGGATCTAGGCTGCAGGAAGTTGGCTGGAAAAACCAACATTTATTGCTCTTCAGCCGAGATAAGGATCTAGGCTGAAGAGGTTGGCTGGAAAAACCAACACTTTAAGTACTCTTTAGCCGAGATAAGGATCTAGGCTGAAGAGTGGTTGGCTGGAAAAGCCAATACTTCTCCTAAGCCAAAGATAAGGATCTAGGCTGCAGGAAGTTGGCTGGAAAAACCAACATTTATTGTTCTTCAGCCGAGATAAGGATCTAGGCTGAAAAGGTTGGCTGGAAACCAACTTTTAGTACTCTTCAGCCGAGATAAGGATCTAGGCTGAAGAGTGGTTAGCTGGAATAACCAACTTTTAGTACTCTTCAGCCGAGATAAGGATCTAGGCTGAAGAGTGGTTAGCTGGAATAACCAACTTTTAGTACTCTTCAGTCGAGATAAGGATCTAGGCCAAAGAGTGATTGGCTGGAATAACCAACTTTTAGTACTCTTCAGCCGAGATAAGGATCTAGGCTGAAGAGTGGATGGTTGGAATAACCAACTTTAAGCACTCTTCAGCCAAGGTAAGGATCTAGGCTGAAGAGGTTGGCAGGTATGGCAAAACAGAATACAAGGGTAAGACCGAGATAGGTATCTCGGCTAGAAAATGTTATACTTCATGCATTTCTAGGAAGAAAATAAGTGCAAGCATAGGGTTAACCGAACTAACAGTTCAAACAATAGAAGATTTCATTAAAATTTCAAATGAAAGGTACAAAAGATGGGGCCTCAGCTCGGTTATACATTCTTTCCAAAGAAGTAAAAAGAAGAAAATACTGGCTCAAGCAAAAAGGTTGTCAAGATCCACATCTAGATTAACTCGAAGCCCCATTTTAGCAGGTAGTTCGGTCACACTTTCAACCAAGTCTTCCACCGGCGGCTCCACCTGAGCTGTCTGGACAATGTGATCATTAGCGACGACCGGAGCATTATTGGGTTCTGGGGACTCCTCTCCTTCCTCAGTTTGAAGAAATTTTTGCTGATGGTAGTAGCATACTCCACATGTAGCTCGGTATGAAATGAAGAGGAGGGTTGAGGAAGACCTCGGTCTCTTGGCTATGATCGAGCTATGCCACAGCCGTCTTCCGTCAACATTTGAAGAATATATCTTTCGTTGCTTCGCATTGTTGAATGTAAGTGGCCTCCCACTCCTTGTAACCCCGGTCTTCGGCGTCTTCCACGCTCTTCTCCAACCGGGCGATCTCAAAATTCTTCTTACCCTCAAGCTTGGCCAACTCGCGCAGATATTTGTCTTTCAGCACGGCCGCAGCCTTTTGCTTATCTGCTTCAGCTGAGCTGACAAGATCGGTCAGGCGGGCTGCCTCGGTATGTAGCTTGACCATTTTGTTCTTGGCCTCCTCTAGCTCGACTGATTTAGCCTTAGCCTTATCCATGGCCTGCCGTGTGGTCTTTCGAAGCTCCAATACACGCTTGTGGGCGATGTGGTTCTTCTGTAGGGCCTGCAAATGGAGAAAAACAATTTTGAATGAAACCGAGCAAACAGAGGTACAAATTAAGACAAGAAAAGGGAGAACTTTCCAACACCATTGATTTTGTTGCCAAGCGAATGGCCTTCAGCTCGGTGAGATGATCATGGTGCTCCATATCGGCTGGAAGACAGACACTCTTGGCAAGATTGAAGGCTAGTGAATGGTCTTTTTCTACAACCACTGAGTCGGAGTCAGTGATAGTGCGGTTCTTGTAGGTAATCTTTGGCACCCACTCAAAGGAGCTAGCTTGGTTAGAGCGCTCCGGTTGTGGGCTCGGTGGTGCGGTTTGGAGAAGCATGGTTTCATCTTCGTCAAAAAGGCATGGCTCGATTGTGGAAGTCCGAGCACGCTTACTTGGCCGAGATGATAACGGCTGAGAGGTTGGTAGGGCTACCACGACCTCTTGTGATCGGTCGACTGGTGGTACTTTGGCTTGATTTGTTTCGGTGATGAGGGCCCTAACTGCTCTCTTCTTGGCCATCTCTTGCTCCTCTGTCAGTGGGATCAAATTGATTTGAGACAAGGTTGGATCTGGTTCTGATGAGGGTTCAAGGAGGAAGTCTGTCACCCTAGTCTTCCTCCTGCTGCTGTATTTGTATGTCGGTTCGAAATTCAGTAGCTCAGTGATGGGTCGTTGAACACACCAAAATTAAATACTAAACTACACCAAATTCTTTTAGAATAATGGCAAGTCCAGGTATCGATCCACATGGACTATTGTGAAATTAAACTAATTTAATTGTCAAATTCCTAAATTAATTTTGATGAAAAGCTTGATTGTTCATAGCCTAAATTAATAACAAATAAATTAAACTAAGGAATTAAATTATCAATAATAAATGAAATTGGGTTTACTGAATTGGGGGAAAAATTAGGGCAAAGAGTCCACCACTAGCCATGTAATTAGGGTTTCTAATTGAAAGTAATTATGCTATGGTTCGAATGGATTAATGCTTCGCAACTACAAGCTCAAAACATTTAACAAGAAGATCATCACATTCAATGTACGAGCACGAACCATCTCAAGTAATACGAATTGTTCACTCTAAACTAAGGTAGTGATACGACTCGTTCCTCGTAGCATGGTTCGTCTCATACTTTGAATGTGAAGGAATAGAAAACTCATGTATGGATAACATTCAACAATTACAGAAAGTCAAATATTCGAAGAAATAATGAAAAATATATAAAAGAAACTTCTAAATCACCATACAAATGTTCAAACCTTTACATAATTAAAAATCAAAAAGAAAACAAAATAACTACATGGCTAGGGTTTCATCAAAACCATAGAAAAGGAGACTAGCCACTCATGGAGGAGTGGAAGGAGGTAGATGGAGAAGAAACTACCATGGGAGACATCCTTAAAGCTTTTTTGTTTCTCTTCCCTTCCAAACCCTAGCCTCTCTCTTTAGGTCAAAACAAGTTCAAAACCCTAGAAAGGCCTTTTCCTTGCCTTTTTATACTTCTACTCACTTCCAAACAGGTTTAAAACGTCGGCTTGACTTTCCCAGAAAAAGTCAACGCACGTGCGAGAAAAGTCAACTCTGTCCAAATTCTGTCTTTTTGCCCATTTTATGCTCTGACGATGTATAACCTGATTGACATTCAACACACATAAAGTATACAGTTTGACCAGCAAGTGAAGTTAAGATATTCTAATTAACGGCCTCAATGATGTACATTTCAGCCTTAATCACATCCCCTAACTTACTACTTGCTAGTCCTCAAGCAAGTAAAATAAAATAAAATAAAACAAAATCTATCTATTTTCTCTTTCGTGGGAAAACGGTTGCATTTAGCATATGCAACAAGCCTTTAAACCACAAAGTTACCCCAAGTGGACAAGTAAAGTCTCGTGAGGGTTTCCAGAAATGATACTCACAAACATTAACATATTCATATATACTCAACAACAAATGACCACACTACTCCACCTAACAATCAACATATGTGCCACTACAGTGTGATATTGAGACATCATGAGTCATTAAAGGCACAGTGGACAAGCATGAAGGAACCTATTGAGTCAAAACCACAATTCAGTTAATACAAAAGTAAAGTTCGTTGTACTTGTACATGCTAGTAGACAAGTCATGAGTACCCTTGGTGTAAAGTACAATCTCCATATTAGTTAACTGTCTACTATAATAGCCCAATGTAACTCATAATAGCACCCAACATATACAGAAAAACTAACCTGTTGCAGCCAAGATTCTCAATTTTTTTTTTAAAATTTTTTTTTATGACTATGCAATGTCCTGATCCATTAAGCTTTCTAATCAACCCATGTAGCAAGTTTTGGGCCAATGACTCTCAAACCAGACGGTTTTAGGGCATTAGGTGTAGAGACACCCCTACGGGCTTAATAACTCGAGTTGAAAAGGCTACGAATCCGAACTAGTCATTTTTCTTATTTTTCCTTAACTGTGCAATGTCCAAATCCCTTAAGCTTTCTAATCAACCCATGTAGCAAGTTTTGGGCCAATGACTCCCAAACCAGACGGTTTTAGGGCATTAGGTGTAGAGACACCCCTACAGGCTTAATAACTCGAGTTAAAAAGGCTACGAACCCAAATTAGTCAAGTGGTTTTTTTTTTTTTTTTTTTTAGAATCTTGGCTCCTCATTTATTCTTTTCTGCAACTCTAGCTATTATCAATGATGTACACTAGGGATTATAGTAAAAAGATCATCGCTATGATAGTGTGTTCATGTGAATTAATGCATACTCATGACAAGTGTACTAATACCACAAACACAGACAACTCTCCTCGTGCAAACTTCACATGCAAGTATCTACCCAATAAACCATTTTCATACAAGTCTACTATGATCTCCAATTAACATATGCAAATATCATCACCCTACTAGCAAAAAGTCACATCAAGTGAAATAATGCAATCAAGTGAAACAGGTATAAGCATGAATTATGAAACAAATAGAAATGCACAAAAGAAAATATAACCCTTATCCCCCAACTTGAATATGACACTGTCCTCAATGAAAAAGTAAAGAGAAATAAGAGAATATTACCAGAATTGTAGGTGCACATCCAGGTAGGCAGAGAGGAACATATACACACTGTACACATTTTATTTTATTTTATTTTTTGAAGAAAGGAAAGAACTAAAAATAAAAATAAAAATAAAAATAAAAATAAAAATAAAAATAAAAGAGACAAAGCAATATACAGGCGGGTACTGCGGGAAGCCAGTGGTGGTGGTGGCGGGAAATGCTAGGAGAACAAGGCTTGCATCAAAGAGTGCGTCTCAAAGGCGTCATCCTGAACCCGTTGCTGGTGGGCGAGCAGCTCGTCGAAAGTCGCCCGAGAATAGTCACAATGCGCCTGAAAATCCGTGCGCAACTCCATGAGACTCTGGTGATGATCACGAAGAGTACTGTGGACCTGATCCACAGAGTGCTGAAGCTGTAAGTACTCCTCGTGAGTCATGTAGAGTGGGTCGCCTTGGGGAGGCACGGGGGGAACAGGATGAGTTGGGTAGTCATGTACGGGGTCCTGGGCCTCATCAACTAGGGCACCAACTGGCTGCGGGATGCGAGATATGCTATGCTGCCATTCCCGCTAGCCGAAAGTCGGATACCCTCTATCAATCTCCTCATCCTCAGCAATGGGGAGGTGGTTCAGCTCAAACACAAGTGTCAATAAATTGGCAAATGGCAGTGGCCAAGTCAGGTTCTACATAGGATTAGGCCGAACTGCCTCTCGTAGAAATTTTTGCAAATGCATCCAGATGGTATGTGCAAGCGGGACCTGATAGTTATACTGATACTCGTGTAAAACCCGAACAAACTCCAAACGACGCTCAGCTCGATACCCAAGTGGAAGGACATTCTTATGGATCACGGAATCAATGAATAACAAGCAGCTAGGCAGCTTGCTCCTCCGCAAGCATGTGAAACTGAGGTCACCGTGAGCCCCCGAGAAGTATTGCTGGATGAGGCTATGTATGGGCTGTCAATCCTCAACTGCCGGGAAGGGCTGATATTCGGGTTTGGCGAAAAACCCTAACACAGTGGCAATCATGGATAAGGTGATGTGGACAACATGACCATCAATGTTAAAGAGCAGTCCATCCTCGATGGGTGTCTCATGCAGTTACAGTAGAATAGTCGCATTGCACGAGGATAAGTGGTAGCCACGTATAAATGCCCAACTGCTTGAGGAGCTGCTCAACGGCCCAAGTAGTGTCTGCGTCACGCTGAAAAAATAGCATATTGAACTGCGTGAGTTTGTGAAGAGGGCGTGAAGCCCACTCCGGCCGGGCCAAGTCACCCGGTGGTGGTGGCGGCGAGGATGGTGGTGACAGTAGTAGCGGTGGCGCCGAAGAGGAGGATTTCTTGGCCTTCTTGAAGGCCCGAGCAACACGTCGACTCATATCCTGCACACACCAAAAGCAAATAGATACAAACTTGTGGAACCAATTATGAGAATAAAATAAAATATGAAAACACAAGTTTGCCCACTAATGTATCACATGCAATTCCTACCTCTTTTTTTTTTATATATATTTTTATTTTAAATATATAAAAACGAAATTAATTAAATAAATGAAGTAAAATGACATTAAATTCAATTAACTAAACTATAAAATAAATTAAACTAAACTATAAAATAACTAAACTACAAAAAAGACTAAAGTATAGAATAAAACAACCAAACCTAAACAGTTTTTTTTTTTTAAAATTAATAGAAGTAAATAAAATAAAATAAAAATTCAGAAAATAAAATAAAATAAAAACTAAACTACTTAATAATTAAATGAACAATGGCATCATAGAATAAGATAAAAATAAAATCACTAACTACACAAGTATAATAAAAGTAAAAATAAAACCAAAATCCACTAACTAAGGTGTCGTTTGATAATACTTACATTTTATGTTTTCTGTTTATATTTACAAAAATTTAAAAAACTCAAATAAAAACTTATTTGGTAAATTTTTTATTTATAAATTAGTAGTCTCAGTTTATAAATTTGACCAAAAAATGTAAACTTAAAAAATGTGTTTCCGTTTTGAGTTTTGAGTTTTTTTTTTTTACCACCCAACACTAGCCACCACCCGTCACCATTTTCCACCACCGTCTTCCGCCACCACCACCACCCACCCTCTACCACCACTCACTACCCACCTGTCCCCACCACCCACCATCCGCCACCACCACCCACCTGCCATCCACCAGCCATCACCACCCACTTACTACCCACTCGCCGCCACCACCCACCTCCCATTTACCCGCCACCACCCACCACTTGCTACTACCATCCACCGCCTGTTACCTACCCGCCACCGCTACCACTAGTCACCACCCACCTGCCACCACCACTGCCATCACCACCACCCACCACTACTCACCCACCCTTGGCCACCACCACCACTACCCACCACCCATTACCCACGCGCCACCCACCTGCTACCACCCACCACCCGCCACCGCCCCCACTCACCCATCCACCCAACACCACCCACCACGGCCGCCACACTACCACTCACTCGTTACCACCCACCACTCGCCACCACCACCCCACCCACCACCACTTATTACCCACCACTGCCACCCGCCACCACCACCCACCCGCCGCCACCACCCGCCATCCACCACTCACTTGCCACCACCCACTACCCACCACCCGCCACCGCCACCACCACCTACTCTACCACCCACCATCCGCTACCATCACCCACCCACCCACCACCACCACCACCCGCCGCCACCACCCACCACCTCTCGCCATCTGCCACCCATCTGCCACCACCACCCATCACCCGCCACCACCACCACCACCACCACCACCACTTACTACCCACCACCCACCGTTACCACTTTTCACCACCGTCTTCCGCTGTTACTCGCCACCACTTGCCATTTCTCATTCTTTTATATTTTTAAATTTTGTTAAATATTTTGTCAATTACCAAACACGTTTGTAGTTTATGTTTTTCTAAAAATAAACAAAAAATAAACAAAAACCAGTTTATAAAATTTTTATAAATATAAACTGAAAACGTAAATGTTACCAAATAGTCCCTAAGTAAACGAACCAAAATCACTACGAAGCAATTTAAACTAAACAAATATAGCAAATAAAAAAAAATAATAAATTAGGATTAGCATTAGCACCATGATTTCTGAGTTTTTTTTTTTTGGCTTGACTCCCGCACGTGCGGCTCTCATCTTCTTCATACGCAGGCAGATTGTGGTTCTGGTTTTGTTTTGTTTTGTGTATTTTTTTTTTTTTTTAAAGATAAACAAACAAACTAAACATGGCTAAGTTAGTGTACTACTACATGGTTAAATAAACAAAATAAAATAAAAGAAAGAAGAAACAACTAACAACAAACATGGCTAAGCATTTTTTTTTGGAAAGATGAACACTAGATCAACCAACAAAAATAAAACATAAAAACAACAAGTCCACAAATTCATTCCTATATCTACAAATCCACACATAAAAGGAAAAAAAAAAATTCTACCTTGAAAAAGTGGAGAAAGAGAGGAAAAAAAATAGAAGTTCGCCGAAAAAAATGGAGATTCACCGGAGATTCGTCGGATGGAGAGGAAAGTGATGCCGGCGGTGAGATGATGGTGGTGAGGAAGAAGAAAGAAGAAGAAAAGGAAAGAAGAAGAAGGAAGAAAAAGAAGGTGGGTTTGTGGGGTTGAGAGAGAGAGAGAGAAGTCCGAGAGAAGTTTGAGAGGGATTGGGAGAGAGTGGGGTGTGTGTGATGTAGACAAGGTTTGTCTTTTTCTTTTTTCTTTTTTTTTTTGAAAATAGAAAATAGAAAAAAAATAAAAAATAAAAAATAAAATTTGTTTTGTTTTTTATATATGTAAAAAAAAATTATAAATAAATAAAATAATTGTATATATATTTATTTATTTTTCAAATTTATTTATGTATTTATTTAAAATTTACTTACTTATTTATTTATTTTGAAATAAGTAAATAAATAAAAATGAAATAATAAAAATAAAAGAAAAGAAAATAAAAATAGAAGAAGACAAAACAAAACAATTTATTTATTTTTATTTTTTTGTCGAAAATTCCCGAACATGCGGGGCCCAAGCCGCACATGCGGCTTGATGGCGCACTTGGTTCCGCACCTGCTTATTAAGCAGAGTGCAATTTGGAATTCACCAAATTTCCTTGACGGTGGGCCAGCCGCACGGCGGCGATTTCACCTCGCAGATTTTTTTTTTTTTTTTGGGAAAATCGGCGTCAAGACGCGGAGTGTCAGCGCACGCGGCTTGGTCAACGCCCACCGCCAAGCTTTTTAAAGTAGTGCGCAAATGTTTGTTTCACCAAAAGTCCCGCACATGCGGGGCTCAGGCCGCACATGCAGTGATTTCTCCCTCCCCCCCCCTTTTTTTTTTTTTAACAAAATTCTAACCATTTTGAAATGTGGTTAAATACTTGATTCCCCAAAAACCACAAAGCAGAAATCAAGGTCTTACCCAGGCTAGGGAGGGACCTTTCCACCCACACGCTTGCAATGACCTTTTTCTACTACATTGCAACAGCATAGTTTAACAAAAACAAGAAGCACTCGCAAGCGTACATGCTTCAAGAAAATGAAAAACTAACTCCCAGCACCTAACAAAAGGCACCAAAGTTATGGCATAAAGTTGCCACTTCAGAATCCCCCAGGTAATAAAACCCAGCGTAGTTTATAACCTTCGGGCTAGTACAACCCACAATATACTTAACCATTTCTATCTTCAACTGACATCCAAAATAAATATAGCACATAAGAACATAACGGAATGCCCACTAAAGGTATAATCTTCACGCGAAAACAACGGGTACTACTTTTCTCCCTAACTGTGTTTGTAACTTTCCCTATTCTCCAACAAGGTGACAGACTAGGTTGATTTAGTATCCAGAATCGAGGCGCATAAAGCTACCTAAACCTATGCGGCTGTCATACAGAGTTCAAGCCGAGATAGTTTTGAAGCAATCTCCACACCCCTGGGTATTTAAACCAGACTCTAGTCTCGGAAATCCCAAACCTTTGTGTTCTAGGCTTTGCCATTCGAACTCTAGTTTCCACCGTCTCAGTTGGTCTCCTAGGAACTCACTACAAACACAGTTAGGTGGTTATACCAGACCGTCAGATGCCGTTCAGGTATGGCAAACACCAAAGGAATTACACCTTTAGAGGATTTAAAGTCTCCTAGATGGAAATAAAGCATGACGAGAACAAAGAAAAACAAAATAGCATAGAAGGAAAAGAAAAGAGAACAAGAAATTAATCTATCAATCGTAGTAAAATGAGTCCATCAAAGCAATGGACTCAATCATATCCCTATTCCCAATCCCTTCTATATATGGTTTCAATGTTTTGCCATTCACTTTGAAAGTGTGGCCAGTCTTTAGATCTCGCACCTCAACGACGCCATGAATAAATGCCTCAATAACTACAAAGGGGCCATCCCATCTTGATCTTAGCTTACCTGGAAAGAGTCTCAATTTTGAATTAAAAAGCCACACTTTTTGGCCGGGTTCAAAGGATTTCTTATTAATGTGCTTGTCATGGAATTCTTAAGTCCGAGCTTTAAAAACTCTTGAACTCTCATATGCATCATTTCGGATTTCCTCTAACTCATTGAGTTGCAATTTCCAGTTGAGCCCAGCCGCGGCCATATCAAAGTTAAACTTCTTTATGGCCCACAATGTTCAGTGCTCCAGTTCAACTGGGAGATGGCAAGCTTTTCCGAACACCGCTCTATATGGTGACATCCAAATGGGTGTCTTATAAGTAGTACGGTAAGCCCATAATGCATCAATTAACTGTTGTGACCAATATTTCCTATCCGGTCTCACCGTTTTCTCAATTATGTGCTTTACCTCCCTATTTGAGACTTCCACTTCGCCACTAGTTTGAGGATGGTATGGAGTGCCAACTTTATGGTGATAGAGTATTTCTTAACTACCGACTCAAAGAATCGGTTACAAAAATGTGTACCCTGATCACTTATTATGGCTCTAGGAAACCCAAAACGACTAAAGATATTTTCATGCAAAAATTTGATTACCACTCTATGATCGTTTATTCTGGTAGCTATTGCCTCCACTCACTTAGACACATAATCTATTGCCAAGAGAATATACTCAAACCCGAACGACGACGGGAAAGGGCCCATAAAATCAATCCCCCAAACATTAAATATTTCTACCATAAGAATAGGGGACATTGGCATCATGTCACGCCAATACATCGAACCCATTTGCTGACAGCGCAAACAAGTTCTACAAAATTGATGGCCATCTTTAAAAATTGTGGGCCAATAAAACCCACTCTATAAAATCTTGGCGGCCGTTTTATGCCCACTAAAATGACTGCCACATGCAGAAGAATGACAAAATGTAAGAATGATATGCACCTCACTCTCCGGCACACATTGTCGGATCACTTGGTCGGAGCAATATTTAAACAACTCTGGATCCTCCCAAAAGTAATACCTGACCTGTGAAAAGAATCGGTCTTTGTCTTGCTTAGACCAATTCTGTGGAATTTGCCCAATGGTCAAGTAATTCACAATATGTGCAAACCATGGGGGGCTCGCTTGTGACAGCTCAAAGAGTTGTTCGTCCGGAAACGAATCATGCAAAATAAGAGGGTCACTGTTATACTCAACGAGGATTCGGGAGAGGTGATCTACCACCACATTCTCGGATCCTTTCTTATCATGGATCTCTAGGTCAAATTCCTGAAGCAACAAAATCCATCTAATCAAACTAGGTTTGGTCTCTTTCTTAGATAGTAAATACCGCAAAGCGGCATGATCAGTGAAGACTATGACCTTGGAACCTAGGAGATAAGACCGGAATTTGTCTAAGGCAAAAACCATATTTAGCAACTCTTTCTCGGTGGTAGTGTAATTCAATTGTGCATCCGAGAGAGTGTGACTAGCATAGTATATAGCAAATGGTGCCTTATTGACCCTTTGGCCCAACACAACCCCGACAGCATAATCGGAGGCATCACACATGATTTCAGAGGGAAGCGACCAATCTGGTGATTTCATGATTGAGGCGGTGGTCAAGGCCATTCTCAGTGTTTTGAATGCCTTTAAGCATGCTTCATCAAAGACAAAAGGCGCGTCCTTAACCAGTAAACTACACAAAGGACGTGATATCTTACTAAAGTCTTTGATGAACCTACGGTAAAAACCTGCATGCCCTAAGAAAGACCTAATTTGACGCACGGAATTGGATGGAGGAAGGCTTGCAATGAGGTCAACCTTAGCTTTGTCAACCTCTATACCTCGAGAGGACACAATGTGTCCCAACACTATACCCTCACGAACCATGAAATGGCTCTTTTCCCAACTCAATATTAAGTTTGCCTCAGTGCATCATTCTAACACTCTAGTCAAGTTCCTAAGGCATTCCTCAAAAGATGGTCCAAACACCGAAAAGTCATCCATAAAAACCTCTAAGAATTTCTCCACCATATTGGAGAAAATGTCCATCATGCACCATTGAAAGGTCGCCGGTGCATTACATAGCCCGAAAGGCATGTGCCTGTACGCAAAAATGCCAAAAGGGCAAGTGAATGTGGTCCTTTCCTGGTCAGCGGGGTACACCGGGACTTGATTATACCCCGAGTAGCCATCAAGAAAACAATAGAAACCCTGCCCCGCTAACCACTCTAGGATTTGGTCAATAAAAGGTAAAGGAAAATGATCCTTCCTAGTGGAGGAATTTAGTCTCCTATAATCAATGCACACTCGTCACCCAGTAGTAGTTCGTGTGGGGACTAACTCTCCTATCTCATTCTCAACAACGGTGATGCCTAGTTTCTTGGGCACCACTTGTGTGGGACTCACCAACTTGCTATCTGAGATGGGGTATATGATACCTACATCCAACAATTTTAATACCTTATTTTTCACCACCTCTTTCATGTTAGGTTTCAGTCTCCGTTGCATTTCCCGAGAAGGTTTGGTGTCCTCCTCTAGGTGTACATAATGCATGCACACAGAGGGATCTATCCCTTTCAAATCAGCCACTGACTACTCTATAGCACTCTGATGTGCCACGAGAACACTCATTAACTGACTCTCCTACTCTACAGTCAAGTCAGATGCAATGATAACTGGTAAAGTCTCTTGGGGCCCTAAAAATGCATACTTGAGTGTGGCCGGGAGTGGCTTCAACTCAAGTGTAGGTGGCGTGACCAAAGATGGTATGGCAGGCTTTCTTGACAGAGTAGGAAGTGGCTCAAACCGGGTTTTCCATAGAGGAAAATCCAGTGTAGAAGAAGAATTAAGCAAGACATTCAGCTCCTCAATTGACCCATAAATATCAAAATTTTCAAACCCAAAATGAGCTAGACAAGCCTCTAAAGGGTCTTCTACAAGAATGGAGGGCAAAGCCTCCTCTACAATCTCATCCACAACATCTACTAATAAGCACTCCTCTCTCTCATAAGGTTGTTGTGATGCTTGGAAAACATTAAGTTTCACTTGCATGTTACCAAATGAAACTTCCATAACCCTGGTCCGACAATTAATGCAAGTATTGGCTGTAGCCAAGAAAGGTCGACCTAAGATCACCGGGATTTGTTTCCTAGAACTGGCTACCGGTTCCATATCTAACACCAAAAAGTCAACAGGGAAGTAGAACCTATCAACCTTAACTAGCACATCCTCAATCATGCCACGTGGCACTTTGAGGGATCGGTCAGCCAACTGAAGAGTAACAGTAGTGGGCTTCAATTCGCCAAGCCCAAATTCCTCGTACACAGAGTACGACAACAAATTGACACTCGCCCCTAAATCTAATAAGGCCCTATCAATGAAATGGTCCTATCAATGAAATGGTCCCCTATAATACATGCAATGGTTAGGGCTCCCGGGTCCTTAAGTTTAGGAGGTGTGTCATTCAACAAGATGGAGCTTACTTGCTCTGTGAGTAGGACCTTTTGGGACACATGTGTCCTAGATTTACGCTTTTGCGTACAAAGGTCCTTCAGAAATTTGACATATGATGGTAATTGCTTAATCACCTCCAACAGGGAGAGGTTGATTTTTACCTATTTAAAGACCTCCATCATTGTCTCCATAGATGCCGCCTTCTTATTAAAAGGGGACGGTGTGTCAAGGCACTGGGGAAAGAGTGCCTTAGGTACATATGGTGCCTTGGGCTCATGTGAAATGTTAGGGACTAAGTCATCCCTCTTAAGTGTTTCCCCATCACCCTTGCTCTCACTAGGTGAACCACTGTGGTCACTCTTCTTAACTCTAGTTGTATCAGACGCAACTGACTGAGGCTCTAACTCCCTACCACTTCTCAAAGCAACCACCGCCTGCACTTGCTCATGTTGCTTCCTATTCCCACCCGAACTCTCTGCCCCGTATTGTCCTTTAAGGTTGGCCACAGTTTGACTTGGTAATTTTCCCTCCTCTCTTCGATTCATGTTGTTAGCCATTTGACCCAATTGGGTCTCTAGCTTGGCAATAGAGTGAGTGTGGGAGTGAACTACCAGTGCTAACCCCTTAAGTTCTGAGAGAACTTCCAACACCTGAGTCGCAAAGGCAGAGTTGCCCTGAGGAACATGCGGGGGTTGTGGTTATGGTTTTCGGTATGGTTGTGGGGGTTTATAAGGTTGCGGTGGTCAGTAAGATGATTGGTTGGCAAAATTACTGAAATTCTGCCTTTGTGGTGGAGGATTGTAAGAAGTGCCTTGTGAAGGGGGTCTCCATAAGAAATTAGGGTGATTTCTCCATCCCGGATTGTATGTGTTGGAGTATAGATCATTACCCGGGTTAGAGAATCCTTGAGCCGCATTCACATGCTCTTGGACTAACTCCGGAAATTGTGATGCCGAAGGGCACTCACTCAAGTCATGAGCAGGGCTCGCACAAATAACACAAGCCTCGTGAAATTGAGGCTAATCTTGCTGGGTAGGGGCATGTCCTGTAGCTAACAATTGGTCCATCTTGCGGGACAGTGCCTCTACTTGTTGGGCTAACTCTAGGTTTTGCCCGACCTCATAAATGCCCCCTCTTCTCGGGGCTCTAACTACTGGTTGCCGGGCTGCGGAGGCATGGTGAAGGGAATTATCACTTAAGTTCTCAAACAATTGCCATGCCTCGGCATCATTTTTAGACATAAGTGTCCCACCACAGGACGAATCCACCATTTGGCGGTGCGGCTCAGTTACGCCATAATAAAATGTTTGAACAAGTTGCCAATCAGACACTTGGTGGTGGGGACACTGTTGGAGAAGGTTTCTAAGTCTTTCCCACGTCTCATGGAATTGCTCGCCATCCATTTAAGCAAAGTTTGTGATGGCTCGCCTAAGTTGGTTGGTTTTACCTATGGGAAAGTACTTCTCCAAGAACCATTGCTGTAATTGGTCCCAAGTTGTGATTGAATTAGCAGGTAAAGAATTTAGCCAGCGTTTCGCTTTATCCTTTAACGAGAATGGAAACAATCGCAACATTAAGGCCTCATTTGTGAAATTCTAGATCCTCACTGTCGAGCAAATTTTCAGAAATTCATTCAAATGCTTATAAGGATCATCATGAGTTAGTCCATAAAATGATGGTAGCATTTGTATGGTGCTAGATTTAATCTCATAATGAGCAGCAGTGGTGTTGGGTAATTGGATGCATGATGGTGATGTATATGCAGTGGGTGTGAAATAATCCTTAAGGGTCCGGTTAGGCACATTCGGGACATTAGGATCTACCATCTCTAATGGCTTAATGTATGAATATGAATACTCAAGTGTAGGAACACGGGCAGAAGCCCTAAGTCTCCTAAGAGTCCTTTTTAGTTCAAGGTCCAAACTTCACAATTCAGGGCGACAAGAACGGCGCCCGTGCATACACTACCCACACAGACACAAAAAGTTCGACTCTGTGCACTAAGTTACGAAAGCCGAATGCTAAAAGAGAAATACTCACAGTGGTTTAACGAAAACGCTTTACTCGTCTTACGGGTGCTTGACGTGCAGACGTTGTCTCCAACCTCTGTTTGAGCTTTGACTTCTATTTTAGCACTTTGGTGCTTTGCTTGTGAGTGTTTGCTTCTGTTTACTCACTTTAGCGCTCCGCTTGCACTTCAATGATAGCTCCAATTTCAAACGCTCTGCACACTTAGCAACACAAAAGCATAAAATCCTAAACTAAAAATTAAAGTAAGAATGTAACTTTAAATTAACTAATTTTGCCACAAGTCCCCGGCAACGGCGCCAAAATTTGATGGGTCGTTGAACACACCAAAATTAAATACTAAACTACACCAAATTCTTTTAGAATAATGGCAACTCTAGGTATCGATCCATATGGACTATTGTGAAATTAAACTAATTTAATTGTCAAATTCCTAAATTAATT
Source organism: Camellia lanceoleosa (assembly GCA_025200525.1). NCBI lineage: Eukaryota > Viridiplantae > Streptophyta > Magnoliopsida > Ericales > Theaceae > Camellia > Camellia lanceoleosa. The sequence goes on along the minus strand of CM045759.1, from coordinate 201,497,203 downwards.
TTGATTAAAAGCTTGATTGTTCATAGCCTAAATTAATAACAAATAAATTAAACTAAGGAATTAAATTATCAATAATAAATGAAATTGAGTTTACTGAATTTGGGGAAAAACTAGGGCAAAGAGTCCACCACTAGCCACGTAATTAGGGTTTCCAATTGAAATCAATTATGCTATAATTCGAACGGATTAATGCTTCGCAACTACAAGCTCAAAACATTTAACAAGAAGATCATCATATTCAATGTATGAGCACGAACCATCTCAAGTAATACGAATCGTTCACTCTAAACTAAGGTAGTAATACAACTCGTTCCTCGTAGCATGGTTCGTCTCATACCTTGAATGTGAAAGAATAGAAAACTCATGTATGGATAATATTCAACAATTACAGAAAGTCAAATATTCGAAGAAATAATGAAAAATATATGAAAGAAACTTCTAAATCACTATACAAATGTTCAAACATTCACATAATTAAAAATCAAAAAGAAAACAAAATAATTACATGGCTAGGGTTTCATCAAAACCTTAGAAAAGGAGACTAGCCACTCATGGAGGAATGGAAGGAGGTAGATGGAAAAGAAACCACCATAGGAGACATCGTTGAAGCTTTTTTGTTTCTCTTCCCTTCTAAACCCTAGCCTCTCTCTTTAGGTCAAAACAAGTTCAGAACCCTAGAAAGGCCTTTTCCTTGCCTTTTTATACTTCTACTCACTTCCAAACAGGTTTAAAACGTTGGTTTGACTTTTCCAGAAAAAGTCAATTCACGTGCGAGAAAAGTCAACTCTGTCCAAATTATGTCTTTTTGCCCATTTTATGCTCCGACGATGTATAACCTGATTGACATTCAACACACATAAAGTATACAGTTTGACCAGCAAGTGAAGTTAAGAGATTCTAATTAATAGCCTCAATGATGTACATTTTGGCCTTAATCACTAGGTCCAACCCTGATCGCGATATATTAGTGCGGCGCGGAGTGCGTCGAGATTGGGGTAATTGTACTGCGACTTAAGAAGGTTCTAGTCTGCATAAGAAGAAGCCAACGGTTAGCACGGTGCCAAACTTATAAACAGTAAAGAAAGCATGAAACTAAGCCGAGGTAATTATATCAGCTACTCCTTTATTCCAGTTGATGCGGTCTCCTGGTATTTGGGTTTCCTGATCCTCAAAGTTACCAGAAACCCAGTAAAAATCATCGTCATTTACATCTTTGTCTAGGGTGTTCTTTATTATTTTTTCTCGACGGCGTCTTATTCTTAAATAATAAACCTAGCCATCTTCGTTCTGGCCTAGAGAGTATTGGTGAAATAGCTCGGCTAAACCGAGGTTGAGGCCAAGCTGGCGATTTAGCTCGGCGATGCCATTTATTATTCAGTAAGAATTGGGGGAAAGTTGGGTAGGGCAAAGCCTGGTTTGTCTGAGGAACTCACAGAGAAGAGGCTGTATAGGGAATCGGAGTCCGATTTCTACAACAGAAAGAAGGGTGAAGGGAACGAAGCCCGATTTTCCCCAGGGGGTGGTATCTAGTTCAGCTAAACTAAGGTGAACGTCATCAGGGATATGGTAGTCCCTTCGGAACTCGGCCATAGCCCCTAGAGAGCTTACTAAAAACCTATATTTACCTATGTGGTCTTAAGTTATGTATAAATTAACTGGAGTACTGGCTTGGTGGTGAGATGACATTGGGTATCTCGGTTGAGCAATCAAGGGAGTGCTTGGCCAACCTAAGTCTGCAAAGTGAAAAAGAAAGGTGTTAAGCACTGATCGTTGGACCGTGCTAAAAGAAATCAAGGCAAAATAAATGGAGTCTTAGCTCGGCTACGTGCTATACAGTCTGTTCTTAGCTCGGTTGAGACGAGGAGCTTCAGCTCGGTTAAGTGGAACGAGTGGTTCCTATCCCGGTTGAAGCTTAGGGGGAGGCATTCTTGTTTCAGTTTTTGACTAAATCAGTGAGCTGGTTTGGTCCTGAGTGATAGCCCGGTCGTAGGTTAATGCTTTCTAGTTCGGTAGTGCGCACACCTAATACAGTTCCTTAGTACGGCTAAAGTGAAATAGAAGGGGAGACCTATTAGAACTTTATCTAGTTCGGCTGGGTGCACAACTTAAGTGCAAACAAGTTCCTATCTCGGTTGGAATTCTATTTTGGATTAAACACGTCGCTCTTCAGATTATTCATAAATACAGTGGTTCTATTACATGGTTCTTTCCTAAAAAATGGAAGCAAAAATGGTATATGTGTTTTGAAAAGCATACAAGTATTATGCTACATACTTCAGAAACTATACAAACGAAAAGGAAGTGGGATTGAGTTACTTACAATTTGAAGACGAAAGGATGAAGATCGAGATCGCAAGGCAGAACTTCGCAGTCACTGAGTTTGGAAAAATGGAGGTTCAGAGAGAGAGAGAGAGAAGGTGATGAATAGTTGAAATAGTAGGCACAAAACGTATGGTTTTGGTGTAAAGAAAGTGAAAAAGGTAGGACTGTTCAAAATTCGTGAGATACGAAGTCAGCGTTGACAATTATACTCAACCGAGGGCACTGCGTATTTATGGAATAATAGCGATCTAGATGACGTGGATGAAGAGCGTTTTTGACCGAGAGCTAAGCAGCGGCCCGTGACATTTTATCTCGGTTAAAAGGCTAAAGTTTTTAGCTCGGCAGGTAGAAAGGTAATCCTAATCATGCTACGCAGATGGAATTAAGGGACAATTGAGAGGGTAATTTGTGAACAAATTGGGCCGAGCTAAGAAAAGACCATCTTTGTAAGTTGGGCAGCACAAATGGGTCGGGGTAAAGGGTTGACATAGCTCGGTCTTAGAACTAAATGAGTCGAACCCAGGTGATGTTGGACCGAGATAAGTATCGCGCATAGTAGCGCCGAGCTAAGGTCGTCATTGGGCATAGTTCGGTCAGTCTCAAGCAAATAGCTCAGTTGGAGTATGCCAAACCGAGGTACCAGCAGTGAAAGGAAGGTCCGAGCTAGGCATAGCTTGGTCTAAACTGTCACTTGAGCATGGCAATACAAGCTTGGTCGTTTGGTCATACCACCGAGCTAGGACCATCTCACTTGGTTTATGCAGTGAGGGGGGTGTGAAAAGATAAGCATTATCTTTCAGGAGTGTGATTCCTAGGAGGACTCTATATGGAAGAATAAGAGTCCTACTAGGATTGTGCTACGCGGAACCTATAAAAGCTCATAACTTAACCTATGGAGAGGTAACACAATTTTGATTCTCGAATACACAGAGCTTTTGTTTATTTGTCTATTTTGCTGACTTAGGCATCGGAGAGGTATCCGGTACACACCTGCTGGCTAGCTAACGTTTGTGTTTTCAAGGAGTAAAGCGACGATGTTTGGAGGAGCGCAGGCTTAATCAACAGGATTATACGAGAAGATTATTTCGTGCTCGTATAGAAACTCAAGTTAAATAGTCTCAAATATTAAAAAAAGCTAAATAACTTAAAATAGTACCTAAATCAATTATTTATATTAAAAATAAATAAATAAATAAAAAGCAGCTCGGCAATGGATTGTCACGTTGACAGTGTAGGCACAACCTACCACTGTCACATTGGCAGGCTGTCCCATTGTTGATAAGTGACAATTTTGCCCCTTTAGACCAATTTTGAAAAAAGTAAGATTAGGGACAAATTTATTATTTCAGCCTTAAACATCATTTCAAACATATTTTTCAATATAATAATCAATCAAAAAATTCAATCCAACTTTTCAAACATAAAAATTAAAATAATCTACTAAAATAGTTAAATAGCTAAAAAATTTAAAAAGTAGCCACTTTCCAAACTATACCAGAATAACAGGCCACTTCGCATTAGATGCTCTTTATTCTTTCTACAATGATGGCTCTATTTTATTAAGGAGAGTTGAAACTTGCTTCTTCTCTAAAGTTTATGGTAATTAGATATTGATAATTGTATGATTAAATTATATATATTTTAAAAAAATTAACAATAAATTTGATTTTTCAAAACAAATAATTTACTTTTAAATACAAACGTAAAAATATGTTTTGAGTAAATCATTTATTTTTAAATACAAATGTGATTTGATTGAACATGTTAGGTATTGACTTAATTTTTTTTAATTTTTCATTTTATGAGAGAAGGAAGGATTAATATAACAACGTTGCTACACACCCCCAGTGACGTGGCGCACTCTCATTGGCCAATTTTCTTTTTTTTTTTTCTTCCAATCTTGATGCCACGTTACTTTGGAGGTATTGAAATGGTGAGGTTCTTGGGGGTCAAGCGCATTTTTGGTTAATATAATCTGGTCATTAGAAGTTATGGCAACAACTAATAACAAAAGTCAAAAGAATTGTTTTATGGGAGTGTTTGGGAAGAAGTTTTTTTTAATTTTTTAACTAAAATAGTTTTAAAAATTAAAATAGGTTAAAATAGTTAATAAGATAAAATATCACATTAAACTCATAATTATTTTATTTTTTCTCTCACAAATATCACTTCTAACTATAAAAAAATTTAATTATTTTTTCAAACACAAAAATTTTAACCTACTAAAATAGTAACTTCTCAAACACCCATATTATTTTTGTTGAAATGTCATTAAGATACACAATATGTTTATTACATATTAATTAATTTCACTTTTGGTATATTTAATTATTTATCATATTTTTATACCAACTTTTAATTTGATACTTTAATTCCTATTAGTACCAAAAGGGAAATAATTGCAGAGTGAGTTGCAACGACAAAACAAAAAAATTATAAAAATATGAAAAAGTTTATAGTGGGTGCAATAATTAAAATATTATAACTTTTTCACGTTTTTATAATTTTTTTTACTGCATCTACGGTGCAGTTATTTTCACAATTTAAAAATAGAACAACAAATCAATGTAGATCAAAACCCTCTCCCCTAAGGAAAAAACAAAAATAATGTTAACTATTTTATTTCATTATTACAATCCATTTTAATTAATAAATGATGTCAAAATCATTCCTCTAAAATTTATCTCAATATTTTTCAAAATACCCAGCATATTTTAATAAAATATTAATTTTTATTGCATATGATGATTATTTTGTGTGTGTAATTTTTTTTTATAAATTGTTTAATTTTTTTTTTTTAACGATGATAAGTATCTCTATTGCAAAATGACATTAGATCTAATTTTTGTATTAAATTTATAATTAATAAAATTATTTGGTAAGAAGAATAAATTATTATTTTGATTTTTTTTATATGCACCCTATTGTTATTAGATCGGTCGGTGCTAAAAAAGTCAACAAAAAAAATGTAGAAAAGTTTCTAAAAGTAGATTGATAAGTAACATGTGAATAAATAGGAAATGACATGGGACAGAAATGAATTACCTCCATAATATTTTAAACACAATAATTACCTCCTTAAATTATTTAAATTTGAACATTAAATCCTTATGTTAGTCATTTGTTAGATTTTTGAATGAAATTTTGTTAAGTGTTGTGCACATGATGATTATATTAAATTTTATGACTAAAATTATCCTATTTTATCTTTTTAAAAAATTTAATATAATCATGGCATACACAATACTTGATAAATTTTCTTTCAAATATTTAACAAATGACTAATAAAATGATTTAAGCTAGGTTTGGCATCCCCTAAAAAAGTTAAAAAATCAAAAAGTTACTATCCTATTTAAGTTAAATCATCTTATTTAAGTCATATCACATCTCTACCACACCACTTCAAACCTAACTCATATTTCATAAAAAGTCAAAAAGTACACTTATTTAGAACATGCCAAACAACCCCTTAATGTTCAAATTCAAATAATTTGAGAGGAATGATTGTTAAATTTAAAATATTAAGAATAAAGTGTAAATGGCCGATAATTTAAGAAGTTTAATATAAATTGCCTTTCAAATTATTTTCTTATTTTAGCCTTTCATTATTTCTATTTTTTTTATAAAAAAATTAGACTAGTAATTTAAAATTTTAATATAAAATTTTTATTATCGCAATAAAAAGATGATTAATGCTAAAAATATCAAAAAAAATTTATTAAATATTTTATATAGGTCATGTAAGTTCATATTTATGTAAAATTTTTGGTAAAATTTTTGGTAGAATCTGTGAGGTGCGCAGCATTTCTGTAAAAGGATCAGCAAGAATTTGGCCAGGTCATAATAGCAGCAGAGAGGGTTGTTTCTCTCTCTAACTCTATCTTCGCCTTCTTCCATTCGATCTTTCTGCGAAGCTTTCTAGAGGTGAGTCCTCTTTTATTTCTCTCTCTGTCTCTCTCTTACTTCGATTGATGCGTGCTTGAATCTATTGCAGATCTCAACAGGTAAGGTCTTTTCCATATGAATTAGATCGTTGCGTAGATACATGTTCATCCACTTATACATATGAATTACTTATTTTTGTTTTAGATCTTGCTTTGGTGCGATCTGATTTTCATTTCGTTGAATCTCAGTAGATCTGTTGAATTTATTTTCAAATGAATTGTGATGCAAATTGAACGTTTTGAATGCCATAGTGATTGGACTGCATGTTCATTTTATGGTTTATGACTAAAGTTTTCAGGATTCAATCAAATCTTCAGTATTTTTCTTAGATGTAGACGTTTGATAAAATTTTAGCTAGATTTTGTTCTGATCAGGTCTATGTTGTGGCTAACGCAACAAAATCTAGCAGTAATTTGCTGTAATCATCGTGATTTGATTATCATAACTGTGATTGTTGTGGTGGCTTACTGTTCTGATCTGTTAAATTATTCATTTCTGAGATTCGCCCCCCCCCCCCTCCCCCCACGGCGGTTGCCGGGAAACATTGGAGGAGGGAAATCAGATAGTTTGATGATGTGGCAAGGTTTTGGCTATGCCAAACTTGCTGCCGAATTCAGCACGCCGATTGACATTCCCAAAATTTGGCAAGAGAGATTGCAGCCTATTGGAGAGCTGTTTTGATAAACTTTTTGCCAAATTTTGGCGATGACACTCCTTTGGTAGCCCGTTGGAGTTGCTCTTTTGTCTATATTCGGACATTTTATAATTTTCAAAAAAAAAATATAATGTGCAGTTCCCAGTGACAGGCCATAGACTAAACGACAAAGAGATGGGGTTGACCTTTACAAAGCTGTTCAGCAGGCTCTTTGCCAAGAAAGAGATGCGAATTCTTATGGTAGGTCTTGATGCCGCTGGTAAGACTACCATCTTATACAAACTCAAGCTTGGAGAAATTGTCACGACAATCCCTACCATAGGTGAGTATTGATTGTGAATGTAAATGGAATACACTTTCAGTAATGAGTAAATTGATGGAATTACTGCAGGATTTGGTTAGTTTTCCATTCGTTTTGCATCCACCAATTTTCTGATGTCATACAGTTATAAATTGTCTAGTTCGTAATTGGCACCAGTTTCATGCTGGCTGGTTGATTTGGTAAGTTGTTTTGGATCTACTACTTTGAATGGCATATAATGTTCCTCCGTCAAAGAAGAATTTTTTTTTCTTCCGGCTTGTTTTTGCAGTCTTTTCATACCACCAAATATCAAATCAGGGCTATGTTGCTCATTTAATACATATTTTAGATTTGTAAGAACAATGAAGTAGAAAAAAAAAGGAATTTGTTTTGAGATCTGCTAGCTGTAAGAACATTAAATAAAAGTTTACTGATATCAAGAAATGGGAAAAAAGCTGTATACAGTAAATAGAAGACGGCAGTTGTTGTGTACAACCAAATCTGCTCTAAGAGTGTCATGATTAAAAGATTCTAGTTGTTTTCTAATCTATATAGCAACAAAAATGACATTAATGAAGTTGGTAAAAATTGTTGTTTAGTGGATTTAGATCATCATTGCTTATTTCTGTTTATTTTTAGCAATAACACATTTTTAATCAAGGGTCCATTTTTTTCCCGTATTAACTTTTTAGGAGTCTTGGTTTTTGTAGGATTTAATGTGGAGACAGTGGAGTACAAGAACATTAGCTTCACTGTTTGGGACGTTGGTGGTCAGGACAAGGTATACATGTTAGTTTTTATTTTCTTTACTGGGAAAAAAAAGTGTTTTATGTAGCCATTGTCACCTACCTATCTTGAAGTTCAGTGAGTTTCATTACTTCTGCATCTGGTTTATTGGTGCACCAAGATAATTATAACATTAGGTTCGAATAAAGATCAGTCAAGAGGCCTTTTTGTTTAATTTTTGAGGGAGTAAAAAAATGATATGAATTTATTTAATTTGTCTGAGTATATAGCTCTTGATAGAGCGGAATGATGAAAAATGATTCATGTAGTTGACTATACTTGATTGGGACACAAGGCTTGGCTTGGTTTGGTTTGGTTTGATTCATTTTAAAGGGTAATCATCTGTTTGGAAATCTAATATTGGTTTTATCAAGTTATGATGATTTCTATTAGTTTTATGTTGTAATCTTATGAAGATTGACTGATGTGGTTTCTCTCTGATACAGATTCGCCCATTGTGGAGGCATTACTTCCAGAACACACAGGGTCTTATATTTGTGGTGGATAGCAATGATAGGGATCGAGTTGTTGAGGCAAGGGACGAGTTGCATAGGATGTTGAATGAGGTACCCTCTGAATATGGTGTTCTTCTGTTTTTGAGATGGATGGTTTTGTAAATGCCATCTGACTATGCAACTCAATAGGTCTTCATTGGGCCTGTTTGATTTGTTGGAGTAATAGTGATAGGATTAATAATCCATGAGATTAATCATTGGATTGACTATCCAACTCAATTAGTAGGACAAATATGTGTGGGATTATTGATGCCTACTTCCATATGGTATTGAATATCCAGCGATTTTGTAGGATTAAAAGTCCTACGTATTACTAAGCTAGATGTCATTTACGCCATCCAAATGTGGGAATATGCATATCATTGGATTAACAATCCAATCCCATACTCTAATATTGGAATCGAACAGGCCCATTATGTGTTGTGTGAGCATTTTATTGTTAAAATCATACTTTCATTTTTACTATATATTTAGTCCTCTTCCGTGTAATTTAAACTGCAAGAACTACTTGTTAATGTTAATCTGTTCTGTTTTAGATTCATTCTTACTGATTTGTTGTATTTTCGCTTAAGGTTGCATTTCAAGTCCAATTTGATTTGGTTGTAATTTGTATAGAACTCTTGCTAATTTTTAATTAAGCGTTCAAATATTGATTTAAGAATAACAAATATACTCTAATTGCCCGAATGCTATTTTTTTCTTCTAAATAACTGTCTGCAAGGGGGGAAAAAATGTCTTCTATGAATTGATTGCATTTGTTGGCCTTAGAGGTGTTATGGGAAAACAATTTTGAATTTGTCCGAAGTTTTGGTCATGTTTGGCCCTTATTTTATTGACAAAAGAACTGGCATGAGCACAAACTATTTGTCTGTTAGCTGTTTTTGTGTCCACTATGCTATAATGTTAAATGAGGCCTATTGTTGGAGGTGGTGAGGTATAAAATACATCCGAAGAGGTGCCGATGTGTTTTTGTTGAAAGAAAGTGGAGATGAGATGTTACTTTCTCTACCAACTTTTTCTTCTCTAGGGTTTCTAGTTTGTCCACTTCGGTGGACTCTTTTCCAATGTTTTATCGGCTGGCTTGTTCTGCTGAATTTCTTAGTTATGCATGTCTTTCTGTAAGCTGAAACTATGTGTAGTTTTTTCAAAGTCATCTGTTTCATTTTGGCTGTAGAAGAGATCAGGAACTCAGGTTTTTGGGTACAGTTGTTTGAATTATTCATGTTCATATGATCTGTTTGCAGGATGAGTTGAGAGATGCTGTCTTGCTTGTGTTTGCTAACAAACAAGATCTTCCTAATGCAATGAATGCAGCAGAAATAACTGACAAGCTTGGTCTTCATTCACTCCGACAACGGCACTGGTAAAATTTTCTTTTTATTTTTAGCACTCTATGGTCTATGTATCAATTTCAATCTCGCATAGTTTGTAGAATAGAAGCATTGCCATGTTGTCAGTATGGTTAAATTGGAGAGATGGTCGAGAGCTTTGGCCCCACTTTGTCAAGGTGTGGACTACTGGGCTGCTAGGATCCCACCTCCCTTTTACTTTCCTCCCATTATCCCCCGGGAAATGCTAGGGATACCAAATTTTTTACCAAATGTGAGACATTTGGTCATTTATTTGGTAAAAAATTTGGGGTCTATGGCATTTTCCCTTATCCCCCTTTGTACTTCTTGAGAAAGGTCTAGGCAAGAATTTCAGGATGCTGATGATGCTGACTGGTTTGACTAAATAGATACTATCTCAAGGGCTTGTTTCTTAAAATTCACACAAATGGACAAAAAAAAAAGGAAAAATATGGCAGATTAAAACAGTAACTGTAACTCTTAGGTCTCGTTTGGTAACTCGTCTGTTTCTTGTTTTCTGTTTTTATTTTCATATATATTTTTTTTGGGTGAAAACTGGAAATGGTATATTGTTTTCGTTTTGAAGAAAGTGATGTTGATTCCAAATTTGAAAAAAGTGAAAAAAAGTGTTTTCACTTGTTTTCGAAACTAGTTTTCACTCTGTCCTCCCTTTCCCAGCACCTCTGACTAAACCACCCACTGCCACCACCAGCCACACTGATCTCTGGCTCCATCAGTGACCCTCTGCCAACTCCGGCCACATTCTGGCTGACGTCCAGCGAACTCCAATAAACTCCGATCACCACTGCCTGTGACCTTTGGCCACCTTTCGACACCCCTGACCATCAACTCAAGCGGCCACCACATCCATCTACTCTCCAATTCTGGCCAACACCTCCGGCAACTCACCAAACATGTTTCTTTATTTCTGTTTCATTTTTTTCAAAACAGTTTTGTACATCAAACAAAGTTTTTGTTTTGTCTTTTACAAAAAAGGACGAAAAGAAGAAAAACTAACAAAAAACAGGAAATTGACAACGTTTGTCACACGACACACCTTACTGATTTGATTTGTTGGTTCATTCATTTCAGGTACATCCAGAGCACATGTGCGACTTCTGGAGAAGGGCTTTATGAAGGGCTGGATTGGCTTTCCAACAACATTGCTAGCAAGGCAAGTTCATTTATTTATTTTTATTCACTTTAAATTTTTGGTAAGCTTTAAGAAAAAAGTTATAAAAACGGCAATTATCTTGGACCTAAATGGAGTCTATAATACTTGTATTTCTCAAACGTTTGAAAGAATTGTAAAGTGTTTTAGATGGATTGGTATTCGGACGAGTTGACATCACTTCTGTTAATTTGTAATTAATAAGTGGATATTGTGGTTGCAGGCATGAATGAGTATGTCAAGGATTTTGGGTGCTGCTGGAATTTTTTGTTGATGCATGATTAGATACCATCTGGGGTTTTCATAAGATATTGGCAATTCCTAGAGACAAAAATACTTTTATCTTGAATACTTGAGTGATGGAGTTGTTATAGCAAAAGATGATTTGCTTGATATTATATACTTCAAGAGACTATTGCTTGCTTGTATCACTGCTACGTTTGGCTATCAGTCTTTAGCTGTAATGTAATGATACACTATTGTGGTTTTGCCTTTGAATCAGAGCAATTATAGCTGTCCGTTCATTTTTATGTTGGCTTCTGGGCTCTTCCCGGTTGAATGGTTCTAGTGTGCTTGTCATAATGAGTGCTTGGATGCGTGTGATTTTCTGAAATTATTCCAAAACATTCATACCCGTTGAATCTTTGTAGTTCAGTTTTTCTTTTATTTATTTATCATTATTTTTTTGGGGAAAAAAATCTCTCTAATTTGTCTCCTCTTTACATGTTTGTTTTGCTGAATGAGTGGGGTTATATTTTGGGGCACTTACCAGGCGGTCCCTTACAAACAACTTAATACCCACCAAGTCCTGCCCTATTTCAGTTTCCAATTTTACCCCTGAATGTCACACCACACGCGTGAATCAAAGAGCATATCACGAGGTCTACCCTGTGCGCGTGAAACACACGCTCCTTCTCAATTGTTCTGATTTGGAAACCATTCTGAAGCGATTTGCAAACCACTGGCGATTTGCGATTTCGAAATCGGAACAAACAAAGAGTTTTCCCTGAATCTCCCATCGTTTCCAGAGAAAGTAGCTCTGTTTCGACCAGATTCGATTCAAGCAGATACCCAAAGAAATCCTCCACCGTTTTGATCTATATTCCTTGCTTCATTCATCTTCAACAAACATGCGAATCAAACGTGAGTGATATTCATCTTCCGTTCTTCTTTTATAACTATATTTTGCCAATTCAGTGAGAAAATTTGCTATAACCATGATAGATTTGCTTAATTTTCTTAATTGAGTCATAAAATTTGTTCTAATGATACATTTGCTTCCTTTCTTCTTTCATAACTATAATTGAGTTATAAAATTCGACTTCAAGCTATTTTGAATGTGTATCATATAGTATTAATTTATCATTGATATTCAACTTCATAATAATCACAACTTCATGTCCATTTGTTAAACAATGATGGATTTGCTTAATTTTGCTAATTCAGTGATAAAATTTGATATACAATAACAGATTTGCTTACTTTACCCAATTCAACGATAGGTTTGCTTAATTTTCCTAATTGAGTGATAAAATTTGTTATAATGATGGATTTGTTTCTCTTCTTATTTTATAACTATGGATTTGCTTCCCTTCTTCTTTCATAACTATAATTGAGTAATAAAATTCAACTTCAAACTACTTTGAATGTGTATCTTACAGAATTAAGTTATGAGTGATACAATTTGGCTTGAAGCTATTTTCAATCTGTACCATACAGTATTAATTTATGATCATGCTCAACGTCATAATAATCATACTTTTACGTTCATTTGCTATACAATGATGCATTTGCTTACTTTTGCTAATTCAGTGATAAAGTTTCTTATACAATTGTTTTCATCTTCATCTTCAACATCATACTTCATGTTCTTTTGCAATTTAGAATCTAAACTTTGCTATACAGTTATATATTTGCTTAATATACATAACAGAAAGATAAATTCTTCTTAGTTTCCCTAGTTCAATGATAAAATTCTTCTTAATTTTCAATGTTTATGTTCAATGTTTTTGTACAGATGTTGCCAGTCATTCTAAAAGATTACGTCGTCGACAAACAAGTTTCTCAAAGAAGAAAAAGATTGAAAAAGTCGACTTTGTTATAGAGCCAACAACACATGACAGTGAAAATCAAGTACAAGTTAAACCTGAATCTAACATTGACAATGAGAAGCCCAAACAGGAACAACTCAAACCAGCTACAAAGCTCCACAAAGCAAGAGGGAAGAAAAAAATTGATGGAAGAAAAACTAGGACTGAACAGATACATGATAATGAAGCAAAGTATATCTACCGTTCTAACATTCAATCTCTTATCAAATTTTTCAAGACAACAAAACTCAGAGAGGAGCATTTGATATTATTGAGAAAGACACCTTTTTCACTTTTGGTTGATACATTGAGTAAAAACAAGGTTAAAAGAAGAGATTCAATTAAATATGATGATGTGGTTGCAAAAATTTTGCAAACTTACCAAATGGATGGAACCACATTTGAAATTGCTGGGAAGAAGCTGAAATTGAAAAGAAATGACTTCAAGTTAATTTTTGGGATTGCATGTGGACACAAGAAGATGAATCTTGCATATGGAAGAAAAAATGAGGTAGCTATGGTGCAAAGAAGAAAAATCATCGAGAGCAGAATGACAAGTGCTTCAATCCAAAACTTGATAACGAAACTTTTGAGAAGCACCAACAATGAAGATATAGAAGATGTCGTTAGGCTTGTGTGCCTTCTGGTTTGTTTGCTTTTGTTGTTTTCGAGTACTAGGACAACAATTGGTTGAGGGTTCATGAAATACTTGGAGAATATTGATGAAATGAAATCTTATGATTGGTGTGGCGCAGCAAAACATCATCTTACAACATCAATAGCACGCAACATCAACCAAATTGATAAAGTGTGCGGATGTGTGATCATCTTGTTGGTAAGTAAATACCTTACTTACAACTTATAACCTACAATATCTACATTTACTAAATACTAATCTACAACATTTTTTTGGTCCTCAACAGTATTGGATATGTGAGCATGCAAAGATTATCAAACCAAATGAGAAGAATCCAATACCAAGATTTGCAAAATGGAACATTACTCATCTCGGAGAACAATTGGCAAAGTCATCCTTGCATGATCTGAAACATATTGAGGTATGCATTCATATCCTTTGTTTTGTTTAAACAAATATTAAACTTTGTTATGCAAAGGATAAATTTTAGCAAGACTAATAAATTTTCTTAATCTTAATTTGTCGCATTAGTGGTAGAAAAATTATTTAGGCATTTCATCTCGCTAGGAAATTATTCAATAAATAATTTTTATCAATGTTTAACCTCTATTTCTTTAATTGAGTGATGAATTTTGCTATGCAAGAATAAATATTCATATGCAAAGGATAACTTTTGCTCACGCTTATAAATTCTCTTAGTTTAGCTTCATTGACTTATAAATTTTGCTTAGTATTGCTAATTCACTAATAAAGCTTGTTATCATGAACCAAATTACCATTCTTATTATAAATTTGAATCACCGAATGATAAATTATTACTTAACTCGCCTCATAACATTTTTTAAATAATTTTCATTCATGTAAGAGAGTAATTTGAAAAACACAATTGAAGAATGTAACATATACAAACAATTGCAACCACAAATGTATGATGAGCATGATGATAAAAATGTAACTTTGAGGAGCAACAGAGACCGAATTATCTCAAAAAGAAGAAGAACCAATTATCAAATATATTCCCTCACCCGAAGAAAATCACGTAATCCCAAGAATCAAACAGTGCTCCAAAAAGAGGAAATCAACAACACCGCAATCAAAAAGAATGCACGAAGGAAAGCCAACTTTCAAAGATGAAACTCAAGAAGGTCCACTTCATGTGCAAACAAATGACCTCTTTTGACAACCTAGAAAATGATGAAGAACAAATAATGATCAAACAGAAAAGTCGTCCAAAGAACATCCCGGATTGAAGTATGAAACACCCATTTGAAAAGAGGAAAGCAAAAGGAAACTTGCCTATGAAAGAAATATCTACCATGTCAAAATCAATGAACATACTTTTCAGAAACTAGAAGAGAATGTCCTGATAATCCAAAGGCTAGAAATGGAGAAGGCAATAATCCAAGCAGAAAATGACAAGCTTAAGGACCAACTCATGAAGCTCAGTAAACAAATGGAAGAACAAAGCAAGAAAGCAAAGACACAAATGGAAGTCAAAGATGTGGAAATAGTGCTACTTAATGAGAGAATCGCAATGTTGGTTGAATCAAATCTCTACCTGGACACTGAAGAAGAACAAATCCAAGTTGAAGTTGAAGCCACCACTCCCAAAACATCGCCTCTTGTCAGCTCAATGATAAAAAGGGTCAAAAATAGAGAAACAAGAAAAGAGCACAAAGATCCAGATTTTTGCTACATAATGAAAAGACAACCAAACCAGAACAAGACAGTTGATCAAGTAGAACCAATGCTTGAAGAAAATCCAAAGACCGTAAAAGAAGAGCACACACAACATCAACATCCAACAAAACAAATTAACACTTCCTATCCAAAGGTTTCACAAATTGCCAAAGAAATCAAGGATGAAACTCACTAGTCTTTGGGCAACAAAACCAAAGGTATACAAAGATATAGTCATGCATTTAACAACGATAACTTTCATTTATTTCACTCATTGATAAATTTTGATATACAAAGTGATAAAATTTGCTACATAATGATAAATTTTACTTAATTTGTTTGGTATAGTGATATATTTAGCTAATCTTCCCGTTGTCTCATATATGGTGTCAAATTATTTAGGCATTTGGGTTTATGATCTGACTTCATTTCATGCTTCATATTTGATACATGAAGTAAAATTTCATGCTCAATTTGTTCTCCTAACCTTTGATTTGTTAATTGACCAATAAATTTTGGTATACAAAGGATAAATTTTGTTTTCACATTTCCGATTATCCAATCTTACAAGGAAAGGAAGTAGGCAACTATTTGTACTTGGATGACATTGACAAAATAGTCAAATGCTAAGAACTTTCTGGAAATGTAAAATCAAAACCCTGTTTGTGCATATATCAATTGTAATACCAAACAATAATTCTCTCATTAACCTTGTTTGCTTTTGTTTTTAAAACAGGCAATAAATGCATACAAGGAAGTCTTAATGATGTAAGAGCAACCAAAACCAAACTTCAAATTTCACCACAAGCAGGAACAACATATATATTTACTACATCATGCCATGTAAGTAAATTACATATATATATATATATATATATTTCATTACGATATCATCCATTCCCCTTGTCTAAATCAAGTGCATAAGTTCTCATTCATCCAAATTTTATAGTGATAATTAATGAATTACATTGTAATCAAAACTAATATATTTTGCAAAACACAGTATTTGTTCACCACAAAGGATGAGGCAGAAACAAATCAATTGTTGAACAAAATGATGTTAGAAGCTGTCAAGGAAAGATATCTTCTTTTCCCAATTTTCAATGAAAAGCATTTGACGTTGTTGGTACTTGACACTGAAAATGGCTCATGGAAGTTTTACAATTCAATGACACCAAGCACAAAAACAGATAACCACTTAAATGAGGCAAACAAACTGGTAAAACACCAATTAATTGTGATATCATCCATTCCCCTTGTCTATATCAAATTTTCTTATGCATTTATTTGTCAAACACCAATTAATTATTAATATATTTTGCAGAGAAAGGTTATTGAAAAATACCTTCAACATCACAATCCCAAAATCATTGAAAGTAACAAGTTTCATGAAGAAACAGAAATTGCAATGAATTGTCCCCAACAACTTGATCATTCAGAAGTTTCGCAAACCAATACACATTATATAGATAAAATTATCGTTGATGACTACTAACTTTGTTTTTCCAATCTCATTGTAGACTTGATTGTGGCCATAGTTTGTTACCTCATGAGAGAATATGTCTCAGAACAAAGACATCTTTCCCAACTTAACAAAGGAGGAGTGCCACCAAATCGAAAGCAGATATCATAGATGCTTTGTTGACTAACCAATGCAGACACCCAAAGAAATCGTTGATGAGGCAATAGAAGCGGTGCTTGAAGACAAGGAGTTTTGGGACACAATACACAATGACAACCATGCTTGAATAATTTTCCACAAACATTATAAACATTTTGGTTCTTGCTTTGCTTTAATGAATATTACAATGCTTGGTTGTTACAATGTCAAATTTGCTTCAATGAAACATTCAGTTTTTTTTTAACTAGATTGTTACCAGATATAACTTTTTGATATAGGTCTTCTTTTATGCAAATTTCATTCAAAAAATTAATTATGATCTGATTATTTGTGTCAAATTTAAAGCTTAATAACAGGTTTGGAGTCACTATACTAATAATTTTTTTTTTTATAGTGTTTTGTTTTCACTCATAAATTTATCCATGTTTCAACAAATTTATCACTGTAAACACTGATAAATTTTTCACTGTTTAAACAAAAAAACCAACACCACTGTCTCTTATTCGTTTTTCCAAACTCAATTAAACAAAGCACTATCAATAAATAAAAAATTTATCTAAATTGAAAATTCAAACACAGACCCTATTACATTGTTTTGATTATTTTGGTTCTTCATTTGCTCCAATGAAACATTTAGTTTTTTTTATCCATATTGTTAACATATCCGCTTTGGATATCGGTCAAATTTCATTCAAAAATTGATTATAATCGATTATTTGTGTCAAATTTAAAGGTTAAAACAGTTTGGAATCACTATATCGATAAAATTATTTTTTATAGTATTTTGTTTACAATGATAAATTTATCATCGCTCCAACAAATTTATCACCGCAACATTGACAAATTTATTACTGCTCAAACAAAAAACACTACCACTCTCTCTCTGTCTCATTCTTTTTTCCAAACTGAATTAAACAAGGCACTATAAACAAATTAAAATTAAAACACTTACACTATTACATTGTTTTGATCATTGTAAAATTTTTAAAAATAAGATATAAATACAGTTAGAATAAATTTGTAAAAAAAAAAACCCTTATTTTTAGTTACTTACACATGAGCTCAAAAATATTGAAAAGTCATATTATAATTTTACAATAAAAAATACTAATATTTAAGAATTAGCTATTATTAAAATGCTCAATAATGATCAAGAGTGTTCTCATGTTTATAAAATGCTCAAGAATGTTCTCATG
Organism: Camellia lanceoleosa; assembly: GCA_025200525.1. Taxonomy (NCBI): domain Eukaryota; kingdom Viridiplantae; phylum Streptophyta; class Magnoliopsida; order Ericales; family Theaceae; genus Camellia; species Camellia lanceoleosa. Next base: position 201,478,935 of record CM045759.1, on the reverse strand, counting down.
TATTATATTTCATCTAAACATGAGAACACTGAAGCATTCCCTAGACTGAAATTTTGAACAATTTAAACTGAAAATAAATTGTAAAACTCAAAATATCATGCTACTGTAGCAACATATTTGCCACTGATAAAAACAAGTACTATTGTAAAATCTCTCTCTCTCTCTCTCTCATTCTTTTTTCCAAATTCAACTAAAAAAAACACTATATATATAAAAAAAAATTACATAAAATAAAACATAAATAGTATTACATTGTTTTGATCATTTTCCTTCTTAATTTGCTGCAATGAAACATTAATGTTTTGTACATCATTACATTCAATGTTTAGAATACATTCATCAAAAAAAAAATTAAAACAAATTATTTCTACTTAATTACACATGAGCTCAAGAATGTTAAAAGATCATACTATAATTTTTAATTTTAAGAATGTAACTTATTAATTTTAAGTTGATAGGTAATTTAATTTTTTAAATTTTTTTTATAAGTATTACAAGTATTTTATTTCAACCCCAAATATAATATGTTTATATTTTATCTGAATTTGAATATGAATTTGAGAAAACTGAACAGTTTTCTAAACTGAAATGTTGAAGAATTTAAATTGAAAATCAATATGCGAAACCTGAAGCATTTTCTAAACTCAAAATATCTAGCTATTGTACAAAGATATTTTCCATTTTCTAAGCATTTTCTAAGCATTTTCTAAATTTATCACCGATATAAAAAAAAAAAAGTACTTTCTAAACACAATATATTTGCCAGACAGGGGAAACAAAAACGTGAGTCACGTGATTGAAGTGCTGTTTTCTCAGTCTACACCATTGGCGAATCCCTTCCACTCTCAGGCAAAACAACCAACCCAACTCAGGCGATTCGAAGCATTACTTGGAGGAAACATGCCTGTAAAGCGTAAGCAACTGAAACCCTCATTTCTCTCCCTATTCAACCACATTTTCAAAAACCCTAGATCTCGTTCAACTACAACTTGAAAAATTTCAACAATATTAGGGCATTTTCGAAAAATAAAACTTGTAAATATGTAAAATGTTAGTTGATCAACTGATAAAGGTGTTGGTTTTGAAGTTCAAAATTACGTTCATTTTGATTTTTTTTTTTTTTAAATTTTTGATAAAAAAAATCGCCATCAGGAGTCGGTTCAAGAAACTAAAATAGACAAGGGTTCAAGATATCAAAAAAACTTGTTCACATATATAATACTAATTAGAACGCTGCACACAAGACATGTGTGTAATTTTTTATAGATTAAATTTTGTGTCACTTTTGTTTCATATTTGATTCATAATAACTTGTATCCTCCTTTTGATATATTTTATTTTATTTTTTATTTGGTTATTTCACTATGCCCAATTTCTCAAAAATTGTAATTTTTTACACCTTATGGATTAATTTTTGTCTCATTTTTCTTTAATATTTGATCGATTATAAACTACACCTCTTTTGGTAACTCAATGATCTTTACCAAATTTAAATATACAAAGTATGCTCTTGATGTAACCTACAAAAAGAACCTTGCAATACTTTTACCTTATAATAATATAAGTGCATCAAATCAAAGCATCTACCCCTGATAAACTTTTTTTCTCTTGTAGGGGTCAAACCAATTTATAGATTTGACAATTAAACCATACTATAAGGTGTGGTTCTGTGACAGATTGTTCCCATAGGAGAGTAACTGACATCAACTAACTGACATCAACTAAAATTTGATTAGTTTTTTTTTAAAAAAAATTTATGTAAATGCCACTTGGCAAAAGTTTCAATAGATACTAGTATAGATAGTATACACAGTATAGATAATAGTAACAATAGATACATAAATAAACATACAACTAGTAAGTTTATCACACCAAGTCATAAGTTTGCTACACATACCAAACCAAATGACAAGTTTATCACTTACACATCCATCCTCATTTCTATATGGGGTACTTACTAATTAGTCCTATTAACTAGACTTATTTACCTACAGGTCCTAACTAATAAATTTAACACTATAAAAATAAGAGAGTGATAAATTTATCACTAAAAATTTATTCACAAAAACAAAGAGACTGATAAATTTATCACTATAAATTTATTCATAAAAATAAAAGACTGATAAATTTATCTTTATCACTTAATAAATTTATTAATAGGACTTAATGGGTAATAAGTCTCCAAAGTAGGACCTATTGGATAATAAGTCTCCAAAGTAGGACCTATTGGTAGTTTAGGGATACATTTACATAAATTTAATGTAGGTAAAGATGAATGACACAGTAGTCAATAGACTTACCAACTTAAACAAATTTCATTTCTTTTGGGAAAGAATTTGACTCATACTATTTTTCTTCTAACTAACAAAATGAAAACACAGGAATTATGAATATATTCAAGTTTTATCAGTGTTTCTTTACTTAATTAAATGATAATTTTGTCATATATCCATAAATTTTGCATGCTTTGCCTAATACATTGATATACCTCTTTGACATAGATGTTGCAAGTTCTCGTAAGAGATTATCTAGGCCTGCAACAAGATCTTATACTGCAAAAAGACAAAAGCGAGAAAAGCAAGACAACAAAGAGGAAACCACAACAACAAAGAACAACAACCAAAAAGCAAAAACAAGAACTCAGATGAAGCCATTGAAGGTAAAAAACAATAGCAACTTATAGATGTCACACGTGAATTGCTACACTGAATTGCTTCACAACTATTGTGACATGCATCTGACCCAACCCAATTGACTGCTCTGTTTTGCTATCATTATTACAACTCTTCACTGTATAAGCTTTGTTTGCTTAATTACATAATAAATTTTGTCATAATTCTTCTTATTCTTATTTGATTGTTTGAATTATTTTGTTTGCTAGCTAACAAAATCGATACAGATGACTTATAAATATATTCAAGTTTTATCGGTTTCTTTTGCTTACTTAAATGATAAATTTGGTTGTATATCAATAAATTTTGCATGGTTTGCCTCCTTCATTGATATCCTTCTTTCATATAGATGTTGTGAGATCTCTCATGACATTATCTATGCCGAAAAGAAGATCTTTAGCAAAGAAATACCCAAAAGCAAGAAGAGAAACAAAACAAAAGAAAAAAAAACCAACAAGGCAACAAAAAGAAAACTGAAGAACATCAACAACAACCAAAGAACAAGAAAGGAGAAAAGACAGAGACATCAAAAACAACAACCCGCAGATGAACCTCAAAACCAAAGACAAGCAAAAGAAAAAATAAGCAAACAAAGAACAATCCATTGAAGGTAAAAACAATACCAACTTATTTATATGTCACACATGAATTCCTTTCCAACTATTGCCAAATGCATGTGACCCAACTCAATTGAGTGGTCTATTTTACTGATCATTATTAGAACTCTTCACTGTATAAACTTTGTTTGCTTCATTACGTAATAAATTTTGTCATAATTCTTCTTATTCTTCTTTGATTGTTTGAATTATTTTGTTTGCTAGCTGACAAAATCAATACAAATGATTTATGAATATATTCAAGTTTTATCAGTGGTTCTTTGCTTAATTAAATAATAAATTTGGTTATATATCCATAAATTTTGTGTGCTTGGCCTACTTCATTGATATTCTCCTTTTATATAGATGTTGTGAGCTCTCTCATGACATTATCTATGCCAGAAAGAAGATCTTTCACAGCAAAAACTCAAAAGCAAGAAGAGAAGGACAACAAAGAGGCAAAAAAGCAACAAGACCAAAAAGAGGAAACAACAATAAGAGAAACAAGAAGCAACCAACAAGAAAGGAAGAAAAGACAGAGACAGCAGAAGGATGAACCTCCAAATCAAACAGGTTTGGAATCACTATATTAATAAAATTATTTTCTTATAGTGTTTTGTTTACACTAATAAATTTATCACTGTTTCTAGAAATTTATCACTGTGAACACTGACAAATTTCTTACTGTTCAAACAGTTAGAATAAATTTTTAAAACAGAAATATTATATTTGTATTATATTTCATCTAAACATGAGAACACTGAAGCATTTCCTAGACTGAAATTTTGAACAATTTAAACTGAAAATAAATTGCAAAACTCAAAATATCTTGCTACTGTAGCAACATATTTGCCACTGATAAAAACAAGTACTATTGTAACATTTTCAAAACAAGTCGTTCTTTGCTTAATTAAATGATAAATTTAGTTCTATATCCATAAATTTTGCGTAGTTGGCCTACTTCATTCATATCCTCCTTTTATATAGATGTTGTGACCTCTATCATGACATTATCTATGCCAGAAAGAAGATCTTTCCCACCCAAACTCCAAAATCAAGAAGAGAAGGTCAACCAAGTCACACAAAAACATCAAGACAGAAAAAAGGAGACATCAACAAGAGAAACAAGAACCAACCAACAAGAAAGGAAGAAAGCACAGAGGCAACAGAAGGATGAACCTCCAAATCAAGCTCAAAAACAAGGAGACCAAAAAGAAAGAAAAACCAAACACTAACAACCAAAAACAACAACCAAACCCCAACAAAACAAACAAGAACCAAAGCAGCACCAACCAAAAGGCAAGAAAAAAATGGAGCGAAGAAAAACAAGAAGTGATCAAATTCATGCCCATGAAGCAAAATATGTCTACCGTTCAAACATGCTATCCCTCATCAGATTCTTCAATGACACCAAACTTCAAAATGAGCATTTCCAAATATTGAAAAAGACTCCCTTCTACCTTCTAGCTGACATTTTGTCAAAGAAGACCATCCAAAAAGCAGATTCAATAAAATATGATGATGTGGTTGCAAAAATCTTGCAAACATACCAAATGGATGGAACCACATTTCAAATTGGAGGGAAGAAGCAAAAGTTGAAAAGAAATGATTTCAAGTTAATTTTTGAGATTGCATGTGGACAAAAGAAGATGCATCTTGCATATGGAAGAAAAGATGAAACAGATTTGGCAAAAAGAAGGAAAATAAGAGAGAATAGGATGACAAGTGCTTCAATCCAAAAGTTGATAACCAAACTTTTGAGAAGCAAGAAGAAGGAGGACAGAGAAGATGTAGTGAGGCTTGTGTGCCTCTTGATTTGCTTGCTGTTGTTATATCCTGGCACTGGAACTACAATTGGTTGGGGGTTCATGAAATATATTGAGGATATTCATAAAATGAAGTCTTATGATTGGTGTGACGCAGCAAAGGAACACCTCACAAAATCAATAAAAAGAAACATCAACCAAATTGATAAAGTGTCAGGATGTGTGATGGTTCTATTGGTAAGTAAATATCTCACTTATAACGTATGAACTATAATATTTATGTTTACTAAATACTTGTTCATAACAATTTTTTTGTCTTCAACAAGATTGGATATTAACACACAAGCACCATCAAACCCAATGCCGAAAAATGCAATTCCAAGATTTGCTAAATGGAACATCACATGTTTGGGAAAGAATTGGCAACTTCATCCTTGCAAGACCTAAAAGATATTGTGGTATGCAATGCTAACCTTTGTTCTGCTTAAACAAATGATATATTTTCTTATGCAGTGATAAATTTTTGTTCACACTGATAAATTTATTTACTTTACCTAATTGAGTCACAAATTTCCATTAGTATACCTAATTGAGTAATCAATTCTTTTACACAATGAATGTTTTTCTAGTTGTCTACTGTGCATGAGTTTTGTTTCATAATTACTTCATTTGTGTTACTTTATATTCGACTAAAATTGATTAGATTTACGTATTGATAAATTTATCCGCACAAATAAATTGAATTAGACATTTTCTCTTATATTTACTTTATTAGATTACTTTTGCTAATTCAGTGATAAATTATGATATGCAATGACAGATTTGATTACTATGCCTAATTCAATGATAAAATTTGCTATAACAATCATAGATTTGTTTAATTTTTCTAATTGACTAATAAAATTTGCTATGAGAAATTTATCTCTGAACTTTGTATCATATCATTCATTTTTTTAATTTTCATCTATACAGGAGAACAATTTGAAGCACACAGATGAAGAGAGAAAATTATACCTAAATCAGCTAGGAAAAATTTAGGATAAATATGAAGATGAAGATGAAAATGAAGATGCTAATTTTCAGGAAAAAATCGACTAAAACTTCAAAAAGAACAACAAACATTGATCAAGACAAATCCAAACATGAAACATGGGAACCAATTCCACACATAATAAGCCCAAAAGAAAAAAGAAAACAAGATGCTGAATAAGAAAACAAAGGAAGGAAACAAAGTTCACAAAGAGCCCAAGTGGATCCTAATCTGGTAGAAGTACTTGTTTTGAGAGGATAGAAGATGACATGCTCAAAATACAAAAGTTACAAATGGAAAGGGACATCCTTCAAACGCAAATGAAAACTCGCAAGAAGAACTCAACAAGTCAAAAAAGAAATGCAAGATCAAGACAAAAACAAATGCAAAGAAAAGATGAAGAAATCAAAATTTCGCATGAGAGAATTGCAACATTGGCCGAGGCAAACAAGTACTCGGAAGAACAACACACGTAACAAAGAAAGGTAATGAAGAAATTCAAAACTTCAAACGAAATTTTCAACATCCTACCGTAAAAATCAAGGCAAAATCTCATTGCACATTGGACAAATACAAAAAAAAAAAAGTAACAATCTTCTATTGACTCTTGTACTTCACTTTTGCCATCCTTATCATTAACTCATATTGAATTTATAAGTATCAAATATTCCAAAAATATTAATAAATTTATTATTCAAACACTAATAACCTTTTTTTCAAGGATTAGCCGGTGTGGCAAGGATCTCATCACGGAACCTATGTCTACCTAAACGACAATGACAAAATATTAAAGGCTCAAGATTTGGCAGGCATTGTAAGTTGAATTTGTAACTCATTAAAACAACATTTTACTGTTTCATTTATATTAATTCCTTGTTTTGTTTTTTGTTTTCAACACAGGTAATAGATGCATATGCAGAACATTTGCTTGCACAAAAACAAGGGACAACATCATTCCCATTCATTTCAAGTTGCCATGTAAGTAACTAGTTTGCTAAACTGAAGAACAACACTTGTTTTATTTTTTATCAGTGTATAACCTCTGTTTCCTTAATTGACTAACTAGTTTAAAACATATGACACTATCTTCCCTCTTCAATTGGCCCTGTTTCCTAATTCAAAGCTTGACATGTGAAAACAAAGAGTCAAGCAAACCAAACCAGAATTTTTGACTCAGATTTTGTAATTATTGTTATATATTTTGACCTTGTTATTGTGGTGTGACAGCATGAGTAAATCCCATACTTTGATTAAAAATTCTGGGCACTTTTTGGGTTTTGGAAACTACTGCATATGACATTGACAACTTCAACAAATATTGAGATGTCTTGAAATTGAAATAACTTGATTATATGCTATGATGTTGCAGGACATAGTTTACTTTCATTTTGTTACTGGTCAAACCTCATATAGTTCTTCTTTGTTCTAATTTATTAACTAATGGACAACTTTCATTACAACTATGGAATGGACAGAATCATCATATATCTATAGATATATTAATAGATGTGCACACTCACATGAGTGTACTTCAAATAAGCAGTATGGATATATAGCCTGTTACAGATCATCTACGAATATTTACATAATCAAAGAGAAGCATAGTATAGATATATTAGGGGATATAAAGATCCATTTCACATGCAGGAGAAAAAAAGGCCTCAAGACACCAATAGATGTGTTCCCTTTATATGTAGTATACATGAATTTTGCAATGCACTGATAAATTTTGATATGCATTGATAACATTTTGATCGCAGTGACAAAAAAGTTTCATACTCCCCACCTATTTAATTTGAAAAAGTTTAAAGTTAAATTAACATTATTTTTTTTTATTTATATTTGTTAGCACTTGTTCACTACAAAAGATGAGGAAGCAAGAAAGAGAATATTGAACAAAATGATGCCTGAAGCAATGAAAGCAAGATACCTTCTCTTCCCAATTCACCAAAATTTTCATTGGACAATCCTTGTCCTTGACATTCAAAAAGGTTCATGGAAATTCTACAATTCCATGAGACCAAGGGGAGCAATACCTAAAGATCCACACTACATTGCTGCAAATCAAGTGGTAAAAATCTTTTCACTATCAATCTTACCATTAATCCAATACATAAATCCTGATCCATGCTTCATTATACATTGAAAACTTATACAAAGAATGTATTTATCATTCTTTAAATCCATGGATTCTCATTAATTGTTTCAATGACTTTCTAATACAACAATTATACAAATGTATATGTTGCAGAGAGAGGTTATTGAAAAATACATAAAGGATGAGAACCCAACTCTCATTCACCCCGATAAATTTCAACAAAGAGACAGAGAGTACGCCATCAACAAATTTCACAACAAGAAGACGGATCGTAAGTTTATCAACAACAAAACACCATTATTAAAAAAAGCAACGAAACCAAATTATAATATTTTGTTTTCAATATATTTTTGCAGCTTGATTGTGGAATCCTTGTTTGTTATATCATGAGGCAATATGTTTCCAATAACAACATAATGCCTACTTTTTCCAAGGAAAATGCAATCAATTGAGAGTCGATATGTTAACTATCTTCTTGACGGACCAACAAGTTACTCAACAACAAATGCCCGATGAAAATATTGATGACTTGCATCCGAAATAATCAATGATCCGAATAGAAGAAAAAAAGGAAACACCGAATCATCCGGTTGTTAGAATGTCAATATTCATACATTTTGCTTGTATGCTTGTTACAATGTCAAACTTATGGACAGCTTCTTGGTTCTTACAATGTCAAAACTATGGACAATGCTTGTTTGTTACAATCTCAAATTTGCTTCAATGAAACATTCAAATTTTTTTAATATCGCCTTGTTATCCAAATTTCATTCAAAAATTGATTTTAATATGAGTATTTGTGTTGAATTTCAAGGTTAATAACAGTTTGGAGCCACTATACTAATAAATTTAATTTTTATCTGCTTTTGCTTACCCTCGATAAATTTATCATCGCTTTTAATAAATTTATCACCGTGAAAACCGATAAATTTACCAATGTTCAAACCAAAAACCAAAGAACTCTCTCTCTATTTCTCTCCTCTCATTCTTTTTTTTCCCGATTCAAGTAAACAAAACACTATAAAAAATAATAAAAATTTACTTAATTGAAAATTTAAACACAAGCACTATTACATTCTCCATTGAAAATTAAAATATCTGTTATAATTTCTAGATATTCCCAACTTTGAGAATGAATGTAAGAACTTGCCATCCTTCGTGATTTCGAATAATCAAAACCATTTGATACTTCAGCTTAAACAACTCAAACATCCAAAGCTACTTTACGAAAGTGACCACAAAAGAGTACGCAGACTGAGAACTTGTTGCTAAACCAGATAAACATGGTAGTTCATCCAATTTTTTTTTGATTTTTAAAGCACTTAACACAGCAGATATACAATTATGTATTCTAGAGATTTGATTTACACTTTTGTATTGTGAAAATTTTTCCTGGGAAAACTACATTACTCCAGACAATGAAAAATTTTTCAGTGTAGAAAATAACATTAGCTTGGATATCACACTGATAAATTTATTAACCACTGACATAAATGTAATAACCCATCAACTCTTCGAACACAATAAATCATAAATTTATCATTCTTCCAAATAACAAAATTCAAGAACCACATCAATGGTAAATTTATCATTCTTACAAAAAAATAATCCATCAACTTGTCCCAACCAACCAGTGATAAATTTATCACTGTACAAAACAGCAAAAACAACAACTACATTTAACCCAAATCAAATAATATAAATCAGAAACTTAATCCTGTAAAAATATCAGCAAAAAATATAATTTCTGTTCAACAAATTCCTCAATCATTCAATGCCAGTACCAAATTGATACATCTTTCCAAAAAAACTCAATCATTCAATGCAAGTAACACCTCTCAACTCTCAAACAAAGTAATTCAATTAAAATCAATACAACTAAAGCAAAGCTTCTTTACATGTCTTCCGATTATGAGTTCCCATCTTTCTACACCTACTGCATCTAATTCTCTTGATTTCGCCCTTAGAAGGTATTCTCTCCGTTCTTGGACGTCCAGCTGGTCTCTTACAAACAGGAGGCAAAACAACATCATCAACAACAACTACATTTGGCTTCCACATACTAGGAACTGGATAGATAGAGTGTGAATAAGAATCACAATAACTACAAATACGGTAGTAATCATCAAGAAAGCAATTCAGATCCTTCCCACTCCTCTTTATAGCACAAAAACTATGTTTGCAAGGAAAAGAATCAATTTTCCACAATCGACAAGAACAACAACATTTCCCAATATCAACCATAACTGATTGATCCAATTGGATTTCATAAATGTCATCGCTACATTTCTTAACTATCCATGCTTTTGTATCATTAAAAGCCTCTTCCAACTTTTTCTCTAGAAAAGGACAAACAATACGATTCCACTTATTACCAACTTCTCTCCTTCTTGAAAATTGCTCCATTAGTTTCACCCGTATAGCATCAACAAGACTAGTTGAAAACAAATGGCGTTCATCCCTAATCCATGAATTAAAAGATTCCGCAGCATTTGTACACATTTCACCATACTTCTTGCCTTGAAAATAAACGTTATACCAACACTCATTAGGCAAATCCGCAAGAAATTTCTCAACACTATGACCACAACGACCCTTAAACTCTTCAAATAGCTCATTAAACAACTCTATAGTAGGAGCATATGCACATTTACTAAAAAGAGTAAGCAAATACTCTTTAGATTCACGACTCTTCGCTGACAAATAAGTCTTCAAGTTTGTCTTCAAATGCATTAGACAAAAAGAATGAGAAGAAAACGGAAACACCTCAGCTAAAGCTTTCAACAAACCTCCATGTCGATCAGTAACAAACGCAATATCCCTCTCCGGAGTCAAAAGCAATGAGATAACTTTGACAAGAACCAATGCCAATCATAACTTTTACTATCAACAATAGCAAAACATAATGGATATAAACCTACAAACAAAACATATATACACGTTAACAATAACAAATAAAAAAATTACAAAAACAAAATCAAAACACAAACTATATAACATATAGCACCAGCCATAGATAAATTTATCACTGTATAAATATAAAAATTTAACAAAAGTATACAGCATAAATTTATCACTAATAGATTCACCATACTCAATAATGAGCACTCTCAATTAACATAAATGATAGAATTATCACTGTTTCAATAATAATAACAAAATAGACATAAAATATACCTTGGTTACCATCTTTTACCGTAGCAGCCAATAAACAACCTTTGTGTCTTCCTTTTAAGAAAGTTCTATCAAGCATCAACACAGGCCTACAATACTTGAAACCATGAATACATGCCTCAAAAGCAAAAAACAAACATTTGAAATGTCTTCCTTTACTATCAAAATCAAATTCCATATCAAAAACACTACCCGGATTGCAAGCATTAGCAGCATCAACATACCAACGAAGATCTTCAAATGATGATGAATAGTCACCAAAAACAAGACCCCTTGCTTTTTCAACACCCATCCAAGCTCGCCGATAAGAAACTTCTGTTCCATAATAGTCCTTGAAATCACAAACCACCTCACTAACCGATGTCAAAGCCTTCTTACGAATATCACTTGAAATTAACCCACCAATCATACTTGAAGTCATCCTAGCATGTTTAATTGTACGAAAAGAAGATCCACAAGTATGAACATCATCAAATTGTTTAATAACAAAAGCTTTACTATAATTTTCCACTCTAGCATGCACACTCCATAAACATCCCAAATCAGCCCTTCTCTTACAATGAAGTGACACGATCCTTATCATTCTTAACAAAATCAAAATCAAAACCGGAATGAATAGAATACTTTGACAACGCATCTCGAAATTCAACAACTCCTTGAGCAAACCTTTGTCCCACGCCTTTCAAACAATTAACCCACCCATCGGAGTGAAGGTTTCCGGTGATGTGAATAAAATGAAGGCAAAAAATCAGTTACACAAACAACACTACTACTACTGCTACTACTAGCTTCACCATCACAAAGCATATAACCTTCAAACAAAGAACAACACTTTACAAAAACATCAATACAATGAATATCACAAGAAAGTGCCAGTCCAACCATAATCTCCAAATCCTCTTCACTTTCTAGACCACAGGAAGAATGTCCAGGCATTGAATACGATATATTCAAAGAACTACCAACTAACTCACTCCACTTTGCACACAATTTATATACTAAATCCTTGAAATTAAATCCATCATTATACTTGATAACCAATGTCACACCTCTAAACTTGCACATAAGAAACAAACAATTCTCCATCACTATAAATCCGCAACAAACAACAATTACATATCGACAAACAACTCAAACACCCTAAAAACAAAATCAAATCATGATGATAAAATTGTCAACCAACTCAAACACATCCAAAACCAACACTCATAATCGATATCTATGAACAAAACTAATATCTATGTAATTTTGCACACAAAGACCGAGCTCCTCAGTTGTCAACTGTACATTATCATAACTCTTAAGCTTATTCATGAGTTTATTTGTTGCTATCTACCAAAGTTCTAAACAATTTTGCAACGGAAAAAAAAAAAAACCTACTATGTTGAGCAACAAGACTGAAAACTCAATGCACGTTCACAAGTCTTTACTATTTACTGTTCAATATAAAGGAAAATGCTAGATCCATTTCTCCCAATGTCATAATATTCTATAATATAGGTTGGCTTTACCAGCCCCATTATGGCATGCCTCATTGAGCACCATTAATACATTTTTTCTTTTCTCATGATTTCTTATCTGATTGGGTGAAGACGGCCTTTATAAGCGGTTAAAAAGTGATATGTTTCGAGTTCAATGATTATCTCTCGCCGCCATTGACATTTAACAGAGAAAATTAACTATGAATCAAATTCACTATTCTCGTTTTATTCCAATGTTGCTTGTTAACATCTAATTTCGATTTACTACGTGATATTGTGCATGGTAGACCGTGAATAAGGCTTACACTTATTACACAAAATTAACAGTTAACACCACCAAATACCAAGAACAGTGAATAAGGCTTACACTTATTAGACATGGTAACTCGATTTGAACCTTCCCATTACATTATGCAACCTTTTCATATCCTATTCCCATACTCATAAATCTAACACTGGTAAAAAGTTGATCCAACATCACCCCCAAAATACACAGCCATAAAATTATCACTGTATTAAATAACAAACCAACAACTCTGTTCAAGCAACACAATTTCTTAACCAAAAAAAATATAAATCTAAAAATCAATCAACAAATACATATCTCAAAACTTTCAATATCATGATGAAAACACAAATTCAATCCCAACGAAACAACAAAGTAACAACAATTTCACCACAAAACCGAAATCACAAAATCAAATTAAAAAGAAACAAAACATTGAAATTGAAATCAAAATCAAACAAACCAATGACCTAAACACCAAACGCGAAATCGCAAATAAGAAGAATCACCAAGCACGCAATCGCAAATCACAACTCGCAAAAACACACCAAACACGAAATTGCAAATCGCAAAGACACACCAACCGCGAAATCAGAAATCACGAAGCTCCACAATAATACATTACCAAATCGGGAAGTTCCACAGAAATCCAAACCACAAACAGAATATTTTGATGAAAAATCCAGACAGAAACGCGCCAGAACACGAGAGGGGTAAAACGGTCCAAAAAAAAAAGTCTCAGGATCTGTTGGTGCACAAAATAAAACCTCAGGACTAAGAAGGTAATAAGTGCAAAACTCAGGACCGGCCACTAAAAAACCCTTTTGTTTACGACTAGGCCCAAATACGATTGTTTACCCCCAACAAAGCAATTAGCACTAGATGGGTTGCCTAGTTGTCTTTTTCATGAGTCCTTCGTAAAGTGCCACGTCACTCGATTTCGTTTTCAGGAAGGCTGAAACAGTCAGTTGAAGGTTGAGAGAGATGCGCTGGTTCCCAAATAAACTCCTTCAGAGTCTCTCTCTCTCTCTCTCATTCGAATAGTTCTTTTCTTCTGGAGCTCATTTCATTTGCATTATAACGATTCTGCAGAAACCCTAGAGAGAGAAAGAAGTAGATGGGGAACTGGTTCACGACGAACAAAGAACCTCCACCTCCAATGGTGTTGGTTCCACCTCTCTTTGATTTCCCTCCTCTCGCGGCGCGTACCAGGTTTTGCTTTCAATTTCAACCCTTCCCTCCGATTTTACATACTTGTATTGTGTATTGTATGTGTTTTCGGCCCAATTTCTTGTTCTATCAGCGAGGCGTTATTGCTCCTTTACTTTTTTCTTTCTTTCTTTTTTTAAATTTTTTTTTAATTTTTTTTTAACATATGCGTTTTTCTTTACAAGATAAGATTTGTATGGGTAAAAAGAAAAGGATTTTTATGGGTTATGGGTTGGTTCATGATTGAGTATCGTCTTTTTGTTATGTATTAATTTTGAATTTATATATAACTTTGTGAAATTGATATTTTCCATTTAAAATAATGGTTCCCCTGGTTTCAATTAGCTCTATTTTGACTCATAATGTTAGATTTTGTGTCTATTTAGTCCAATTAATAACATTGATTAGGATTTTTGAAGAAAAATAGTCACTGAGTTAGTTACGGTTAAGTGAAAGACTATGCAACTTATAACTAAAAAAGAAAATGACATAAATTCATCTGAGTCATAACTTAAAAAAAAAAAATGAAAAAGTCATGCCCAAACACCACATGAGGCATAATCAAAGATCTCATGAGTCATAATTAAAAACAAAAATTGGTCATAATTAAAGAAGAAAATGACATAATTAGGCGTGTATATGGTACACCCCTTTCAAGGAGTGTGTATAGTAGCATTTCCCTACGGTTAATTCACTAAATTGAACAAGTTTACAAATTTGCCTGTAAAAACATACCACTGTGCATTTTCCATCAAAAAAATACTAAAAGTTGTAATCAATTGGATAAAATTGAAACAAAATCATAAGTGCAAGTCAAAATTGAGCTAATTGAAATTACAAGAACTAAAATGACACAAGGGCCAAAATATAGAGATTACCTGTGTAATTTTCCCTAAAACCATTTGTAACATTCAAATATATGGAACTCTCAAGTAATATGAAATGAAAAAGAAAATTGCCAATTAAATACATATAATAATAAAAGCAGATATATTTTCTTCTATTTGTTTGTGAATTAAATAAGGAGTCAAGCTATGTCCATGTTCTAATTAGTGGTGTGTTGATTTTGTAAGAAGAAGAATGAGAAAAATTAAAGGGTATATGTACATATATAATTTTATTAGAGGGAAAAAATTGAAATCATTTTCGAAACCTTTAACTTAGGCATCTCAAAACCTTTAATGTTGAGTGTAAAATGATTTGGCTTTCCAAAATAAATTAGGCATTTTAATGGACGCAGGATGACATTTATGGCCTATGGTTTTATCATTTTGCTTATTGTATTTAATGATTCCCTGTTGTTTATGTAATCCGAATATGTTTGCTTCTCTAAATTTATTACTGTTTTTGTAGTATAGAGAGATGCTTAGGAGTTGATTTACCTGACTTATTGTGAGGTGATGCAGGATGTTGGAGTCATCATATAACTTGTTATTTGGGAAGCTTTCTTTGAGATGCCTCTTTGAGGATTATTTTGAAGAAGCTAGGCGTTTTAGCACAAGAATCATGCTAAAGCCCATTGATGACCCTCATGTTGATTTAATTGCAACTGTATCCATCTAAATTATAGTCATTTCTGTAAAGCTATCAGCTCACATATTTCTTGCCTTTCATTTATTTTTTTTCTTCGTAATTCTATCATTTATCTAGTTTCACATTTTTACTTCTTTAAAAATTTATCAAGTACAGACAGACTGTTTTAAGACATGTATGTGTGGATAGACTGCTTCATAGTCTTACATTGTCAAACCGTGCAGGTAGATCATCCTGTTGCTTCTTCTGAAGATGGATTAATTTTGTTTAAGCTTGTTCTCCTCATTGTCAGTAAATCGATTATGAAGATAATGTGTTGTTTTTAATAATAATAATAATAATAATAATAATAATAATAATAATAATAATAATAATAATAAAAACCTTAGAACTTCGATATATGGATGCAGTGTTTTCTTTCCATAGAACAAAATTGTAATTCTTGTTTTTTAAACTGCAAGGCAAAATATAATACACATTGCATAACACACATTTTAAACATGATTTTTCTTTCTTTTTTTTTTTTGAATCTTATATTGGAATAGTAAATGGACAGTAGTATCAAGGAGAAATCTAGAGGTCATAATCTGACGCAATGGCAAGTGCTATATGCCCCCAGCCTTGTGGTGCGGTTTTTGTCATGGGAAATATCCTCTCCACACAAAAAAGTATGGGGAGGATTGTCTATCAACTACCTCTCTCAGACACTGTTGTAAGTGGGAGTCTTGTGCACTAGATACAACCTTTTTTTTTAATCAAGGAGAAATCTGTTTTTTCCTTTAGCCTGTTCAGGTTTCAGGTCCACTTGATCACAAGCCCGAGGAGAAAATTGTAGGAAATGCGCAATTCCGCTGGCAAAGGTAGTGTAGCCTTTGTATTGTGCATCAACTTGATTTGTTGTGTAATTTAGTCAAGACAATGACGTTATTAAATAATCATCAAGTGACATTCTCACATTTTCTCACAGTGATGTTGATGATCCTCATACATTTATGGACCTTTTTGTATCAAATACTGATCCGTAAGGGCCATTTTCTTGATACAATTTTTTTGAATTCTGCAACCATTTATCACGATTATCTAATCTTTGCCTGTGTGCTATCACTGTAGGGTTTTACTTATGAGGTCATGTGCTTACTTTCCTAAATATGGTTTTGGAGCATTTGGATTTTTCCCGGTGCTTTTAAAGAAAAGGCATGTTCCTATCTGTCAAACTATCTTAGGGATTCTCAAGTTTGTTTGGAAGCAATCATACCGGTGGTGTTATATTTGAAAAGCTTACTGATTTTGCAGAGTATCTTCTGAAGATTATGGTGTTATGGGTTTGAGATATGGTTCATCGAATCTGTCATTTGGAGCCACACTACTGCCTTTCTCTAGTATGTGAGCAGCATTCCAAGTTATTGAGTAATTTTTTTTTTTTGGTGTGTGTGTGTGTGGTGCATATTTTCACATAAGTTATGCGGTTCCTTATATTTTAGTTATTCTGCCAACAACGTTCTTTGGTGGCTTGTGAACTTGATTAATCAATTTGTTTCCTTACTTCTCTATCATAACATGGGTATGCAATTATTTCTTTTTTCCATTTATTTGGAATGCAATAGTGTGCACATTTTATATAATCATTGTATAGCTAAACAATGTTGTCATATGTTTGTCTATGTTTAAACATTGGGAATAGTAACCATTCGACTTACTATATTTCCTTCAGGGAACTTTTGGAATTTTGATTTATCATTTTCATAAGTTGTAATCCAATATATATTTATATATATATGTGTGTGTGTGTGTCTAATATTGTTTTGTTCTACGTAGTGGACGGTGAATTCCCAAAAAGTGCATGGCTGGTAAGCAAGATGGGAAGGCTGACTGCTGGGGTGCAATATGAACCACAATGTAAGATTGTCGCATCTCATTTGCAATTGTGAAATTGAAAGTTAAGTTTTTTCTGTCATTAATTGGTATTCCATTTTCTATGGTTGGTTGAGAGGACTTCTCTGTAGGTTTAGAGAAAAGAAAGAGTTGGGGAATGAGTTAGACTTCATTCCCTTTTATATTGATAATTTTGAGGAATTATAGACCTAATTCTGAGCAACCAAAAAAGGAATAAATAAGATAAATAAGCATACAATTATTATTTCTTATTCTAGCATTCCCCCTCAAGTTGGTGCGAAGATATCTCTTATGTCCAGCTTATTGAGAATGCCATGAAAGGATTTGCTCCCGAGTCTCTTGGTGAGAACATCAACTAGTTGGTCCCTAGTCTTCACAAATAGAATACATATGGTGCCACTAGTGAGTTTTTCCTTGTTGAAGTGCCACCTATCAATCTCCACATGCTTAGTTCTATCTTGTTGAACTAGATTATGAGTTATGTTGATTGCGGCCTTGTTGTCACAGTATAGTCTTATGGAGTCAGTCTGATGAATTCTCAAGTCTCCCAACAATAGTTTAATCCATAGTAACTCATATAACCCCTGAGCCATAGCCCTAAATTCTGCCTCAGCATTAGATCAAGCAACCACATTCTGTTTCTTACTTCGCCATGTGACTAGGTTGCCACCAACAAATGTGCAGTATCCAGAAGTTGATCGTTTGTCAGTGATTAATCCTGCCCAATCTGCATTAGTAAATGCTTCCACACTGAGATGGCCATGTTTGGAGAAGTAGAGACCCTTTCCAGGAGAAGACTTCAGGTATCGCAGGATTCTCATAACTACCTCTAAGTGGGAAGTTCTAGGAGCATACATAAACTGGCTCACCATGCTCATGGCAATGGCAATGTCTGGACGGGAGTGGGATAAGTATATGAGCTTGCCCACTAGTCTCTGGTATCTCCCCCTGTCCACCCGCTCTCTCTTTTGATCCTTACTAAGCTTCTGGCCTGATTCTAGAGGTGTATCACACGGTCTACCTTCAAGCATTCCAGTTTCCTTTAGTAAGTCAAGTGCATACTTCCTCTGGCATATGAAGATGCCATCCTTGGACCAAGCTACTTCAACGTCCAAAAAGTATTTCAAATAGCCTAAGTCTTTGATTTCAAATTCTTTGGCTAAGTATTCTTTCAAACAAGGAATCTCCTCAACATCATCTCCTGTCAAAACAATGTCATCAACATAGACAATAAGAGCTGTGATCTTACCATGTGAGGAGTGTTTCACAAACAAGGTGTGATTAGCTTGACTTTGCTATAGCTTGAGCAAACTTTTCAAACCAAGCCCTAAGAGACTGCTTTAGCCTAAAAAGTGACTTTTGGAGCCTGCATACCTTACCGTTGGACTTAGCATCCGCAAAACAAGGAGGAATATCCATATAGACCTCTTATGCTAGATCTCCATGAAGAAAGGCATTCTTCACATCAAACTGATAAAGTGGCCAATCCAAATTTGCAGTAAGAGAGAGTAAAATTCTCACAGAATTCATTTTAGCAACCGGTGCAAATGTCTCTTGGTAATTTACCCCATAAGTCTGAGTGAAGCCCTTAACAACCAATCTTACTTTGTATCGTTCTATGGAACCATCTGTTTTGTGTTTTACCGTGTATATCCCCATACACTCAACTGGGTTTTTGCCTCTAGGTAACTCCACTAACTCCCAAGTGCAATTCTTACTGAGAGCTCTCATCTCTTTTATCATGGCATGTTTCCATTCAGGAATAGAGAGAGCATCTTGAAAATTGGTAGGTACTAGGTAGACTCACAGAAGACACTTTAGACAGAAAAGTTTTATATGAGGAAGATAGATGAGAATAAGAGACGTGATTACTTAAGCTTGTTTGGTTCCAGTTTTCAGAAAATTTTACTTTTTTATTTTTCGTATTTTAATGTTTTCAATGAATGTTTTTAATATTTTAAGCATTTTTTTAAAAATTTTTTTTAGACACACCTAACATAAATACACTTAAAAAGTATAATATTTGTGAAAAAAATCTTTTAAAAAATACACTAAATACCAAAAAATACAAAAAAAATATGAAAGTTTAGTACATTTTCGTATTTTGTGTATTTATTAATTTTTAAAAATATTTTTCACAAATATTTTACTATTTTAGATACATCTAAATAAGGTGCATCTAAAAAAGTAAAAAAACTACGTAAAATTTTAAAAATATTCACTAAAAACAAAAAACTACGAAAAACAAAAACTCAATTTTTGAAAAACTGAATTCAAAAAATTGAAACCAAATATAGGATGCTGAGTACATGACCTAACCCCCTTCCTATTAGCAATGGGAACATCAAGATCTGAAAAAGTAGGAATAAAAGCACTAGAATTAGAATTAATTGGACTCTTAGTAGATGTGGGTGACTCTGGACACTCATCCAGAGAAGAAGTTGGCAATAGAGGAAGAAAAGTAGTTTCTTGCATCCAGGTGACTTGCTGTCTGGCCTTATCCCTGATATAAATTTTGCCTGCTTCTTTTTCCTCAACAATTGCTAGCTCATCATCCTCTATCTGTTTAAACCTTGGCAGACGTAGAACAGGAATCTCTTCACACCAAGACGCCCTCGGAAGGGATGATTGTAAGACCAGGGGGTTGGAAAATAAGGTTGAGACTTAAAGATAGTGACATCCATGGAGACAAACCATTTGCGAGTGGGAGGATGATAACACTTATAACCCTTTTGGGTAGCAGAATAACCCAAAAAAACACACTTAAGAAACCGGGGATCCAATTTACCATGAGTGGGTGAATGATTATGGACAAAGCAAACACAACCAAAAGTCTTAGCAGGAATGAAGAACTTGGAAGGGGTAGACCCGAACAAATTTGAAGAGGTGTTTGTTTTTGAAGAATTTGGGTACGAAGATTAATCAAATACGCGGCAGTGAGAATCGCTTTCTCCCTATAGGATTGAGGAACTCGCATCTTAAAGGATAGACATCGGGCAACATCAAGGAGATGGCGATTTTTGTGTTCTGCAACACTATTTTGTTGAAGTGTATTAGTGCATGAAGTCCAGTGAATAATGCCATGAGTGGCGAAGTAAGTGGTAAGACCAGAGTCAATATATTCCCTCCTATTATCAGAACGTAGAATTTTGACAACCACCCCAAACTGAGTACAAACCATTTTATGGAAGTTTTGAAACACAGAAAATACCTTACTTTTATCTTTCATCAAATAGATCCAAGTGGCCCTGGAATAATCATCGATGAAGGAAACAAATCATTTTTTACCAGTCAAAGACACAAAACGGGATGGACCCAATACATCAGAATGAATTAAAGAAAATGGAACTAAACTTTTATTAATAGAAGGAGCAAAAGAGGCTCTGTGTTGTTTTCCAAGTTGACAAGCCTCGCATTGAAAATCTGATACATTATTGTTCTAAAAAATAAAAGGAAATAAATGCTTAAGTAATAAAAAAGAGGGATGTCCTAAGCGATGGTGCCATAGTCATATGTCTTCCTTGGTGGATGGTAACTGAATAGATGAATGAGCTAGCTTGTTCGTCTGATCCAGAATGTAGAAACCATGTTCTTCTCTACCATTGCTAATCCTCTTCTTTGTGATAAGGTCCTGAAAAGGACAATGATTAGGAAAAAATGTCACACTACAATTTAAATCATGAGTAAGACGACTCAAAGATAAAAGATTAACACTAAAATTGGAAACATGGAGGATAGAGGACAAAGGAAAGGAAGAGGTGGCATGAATTAAACCTTTCTCTGACACAGACGAAATAATACCATCAGCAATACACACTTTTTCCTGACCTGAGAAGAGATTATACTCTGAGAATAAGTTAGAGGAGCCAGACATATGGTCGGAGGCACCAGAATCAATAATCTACGGTACAGTTGTATGAGATAGCAATGCACATGGGGAGGAAGCCAAGTTATCTGACTTGGCAAAGGAAGAAGAGGGTGCACCTGTAGTAGAAGTGGAGGCTCAACGGTCTAGCAAGTGGCGAAGAACAATCTTAAAATTTGAGGTAGACAATCCCGAAACATCAGTAGTGGAGGAGACAACTGGAGCGGAGGAAACAATTGGAGATGAAGATGGCTCAATAGTGTCTGAAAGATATGTGCGGACATTGGCTCCTCGGTCTCTAGACTGACCAGACCTACCCCCTCGAGTACCAGGATGATCGTCTCGGCCACCAGAGGGGGTTCCATGCAGCTTCTAACAAGTCTCTTAGGTGTGGCGAAGTCGATGACTGTAGTCATAGTAAAGATTATCCTTCTCAGAGAAAGGACAAGAACTATGAGTCATACAGTTGCCATTATGAGAGGGTGCAGAAACCAAGGCTAAGCGATTAGGAGTAGCAGAAGGAAGCATCGCAGAGCGGCGACTCTCCTCATTCTGCACAAAAGCAAAAGCTTCCTGGAGAGAGGAAAGCACATCCATACCAAGTACTTTGCTCCGAACTGGATCATACTCCACATTTAAGCCTTTTAAGAACTTGAAGACCCGCTCTTGTACCACAAACTTTTAATAACCAACAGAGTTAGTGGGATAGACAGGTTTGCAGTCCTAAAGAGGTGATAAATTCGCTTTCACCCATTATTAAGGAAGGTAAAATACTAAAGAATAGTCATCTCATCTTGGACCGACCTTTCAATGGAGCGACGTAACTCAAACACCTGAGAGAAGTTCCCCTTCCTGGATTAAGTAGTAGTGACGGGCTTCCAAATATCCTGGGCATGTCCATAGATAGGTAGCCCTTACCGATCTCTGGAACCATAGAATGGATCAACCAACCCATAATCAGAGAATTGGTGATCTCCCACTGGTCATAACGAGGGTCTATGATACTGGGTGCCTGGATCCTCCCATCAACATATCTTATCTTCCCTCTATTTTTCAAGAAAATAGCCAGACTCTGCAACCACGCTAGGTAATTCTGACTGTTGAATAAAGTAGTGGTGATTTTAAAGCCAGGGTTGAGGTTATCAGTCATAGTGGAAGGGATAGTAGAACTCTCGCTCTGAAGTGGCTGAGAGGTATGAGATTCACTGGTCAAATCTTCCATGGAGACTCCACGAACTATGCCTCAAACACGATGCCAATCACAAACTCTGAAGATGGTGGAGGAACAAGCACATTAGTAACTAGAAAACCTTAAAGAATTGAGAAGCCAATTTTTTTTTTTAATATCATTAGATTTTATTTTTATTTTTTTTATTTGTTTTATTTTTAATTATTTATATATATATATATTTTATGTTATTTATTTATTGTTTTAAACGCTGACCTTTTAAAGGAAAAACATTACAGACGCAGAGAGAGAGAGAGACGACAGAAGAATCAAGGAGAGACGACCAGCCGACAACGATGTGAGCCGGCGATGGGAGCCCGGCAGACCAGAGGGGCTGCCGACAAGGGCTAATAAGGCCAGATGGGCTACCGACAGGCCCCTAGAAGGCCAGAGTACTTGCCGACTGATCCTTAGACAACCAGAGGGGCTGCTGACGACATCCCAGCGGTAGTCGGAGAGTTCAGGAGGACTGCCGACAACTGAGGTAAGTAGGAATGGCAACGGGACGGCGCGGGACGGGGCCGGGGATCGCACTCCCCGTTCCCGATCCCCGATGGTGGAAATACCCGTCCGGCCCGATCCTGACGGAAACTGTCACCGCCTCGACCGCTTCTAATGGGATCGGGTTTCCCACTTCAAAAGTCCCGGCCAAAAAAAAAAATTTCACCTTCAGATCAGATATTCAATAACAGATTTAACAACAGATTTAATATTCAACAACAAATTTAATACTCATAAACAACAACAACAACAGATTTAACATATTATACATATTCAGCTCCAGATCTAAGGATCATCAACAACAACACATCCAGATTCGTCTCTTCACTCCTAGCTTATATATTTGACAGATTCAACAGTAGAAATGACGAAACCCTAGCATACACCAGATTCGTCTCTTCACTCCTCAACTCGGATCTTGGCACCAGTGCCCAGAACTCATAGATTTGAAGAACAAAATCAAAAAACAAAGAGAGAGAGAAAGAGAGATAGAGAGATAGAGAGAGAGAGTAACGTAAGAGAGAGAGAGAGAAGGACATACCGTGAGAGAGAGAGAGGAGCCGCCACGTGTGGAAGTGAGGGAAGAGTGACGTCGATTGAGAAAGAGAGGAGGAGACGCAGACACCGACAACGCTTTGTGAGCACCACAATGAGAGAGAGAGAGAGAGAGAGAGAGAGAGAGAGAGAGAGAGTTTGAGAGAAGAGAGGTGAGTGTGAGTGGAGAAGAGGTGACTGAGTCTCAAAAGTAACTTAAACATATATCTATATATATGTGGGATATATATTCGGGGATTATACGGGGATTACTCGGGCTGGGGTCGGGTCGGGGCTGGGGGAACCTATCCCCGTACCCGGTTCGAAAATTATCGGGGATTTAATTTTTAATACCATCCTCGGCCCTATGGGGATAATTTTTGGGGAAAACCCGTTCTAATCGGGATCGGGGGATTGGGTCTCCGTCGGGTCGAGTTTAAATTGCCATCCCTAGAGGTAAGTGTGTCGGAGGTGTAGGTGGCCTGTAGGTGTGCTAAGTTAAGGTCGACAATTTGTCGGCTTACAATGGAAGAAGAAAAGCAAAGGAGAGGGGCTAGGGTTTAGGCTCTGATACCATGTAGGTTCACGGACTCTTTGGAATTTCGAAGGTACCCATGTCGACACGACACGACACGATATGGGTATGGGTGCGGGATACGGCTCCTTAGAAACGGATACAGCTGAAGAATCGAAAGAGTAGAGAGCAAGAAGAGAACCTGGCGTTCGACTTCAATTTGACTTGGTTGCAGAGCATCGATTGATTTGTGAAGCTTGATCTACGAAGTTGATCGATCTGCGAAGTCGATCTACTGTGCTCCTTCGTCTTCTTCTTTGATCTCGATCTCCATCTCTGTTCTTCTCGTTTCTTCGTCACTCTCACTCTCTCTCGGTCTCTATCTCTTTTTTCTTTTTTGATCAGTCTCTCTCCGTCTCTTCTTTTTAATATAATTTGAATTATATGTAATATAAACTATATTAATATAATATTATTCATATTATATAATATTATTTATTCAAAAAAATATTATATAATATAATATATCATAAATAACATAACTTTTATGTCTAAAATTAAAATAATTTATTTTATCATATATAATATAATTTATTTTATGTCTAAAATAATGTTTATAATTTTTATTTATTATTTATTTGTTATTTTTTTAATAAAATTTGTTATTCTTTAAACTTTTTAAATTCATCTTCATATAATAAATATATTTAAAAATAATTATTTAACGTATCTCCGTACCCGTATCCTAATTTGGATCCATATCCATGTATCCTAAATTTTTAATTTTAAAGTATCCGATCCATATACACACTCATACCCGATACCCGCACTTGAGTCTGTGTAACGTAGGCTGCCGACAGGCCCCTAGGAGGCCAGAGTACTTGCCGACTGACCCTTAGACAACCAGAGGGGCTGTTGATGACGTCCCAGCGGCAGTCGGAGAGTTCAGGAGGACTGCCGACAACTGAGGTAAGTGTGTCGGAGGTGTAGGTGGCCTGTAGGTGTGCTAAGTGAAGGTTGACAGTGGCTGGGCTGTTAAAACAGGACTGCCGGCAGCAGAAGAGAAGAAAAGCAAAGGAGAGGGGCTAGGGTTTAGGTGCTGATACCATGTAGGTTTAGAGAAAAGAAAGAGTTAGGGAATGAGTTAGACTTCATTCCCTTTTATATTGATAATTCTGAGAAATTATAGGCCTAATTCTGAGCAACCAAAAAAAGGAATAAATAAGATAAATAAGGATACAATTATTATTTCCTATTCTAACGATTTCCTATTCTAACATTCTCTTCTTTATAGTTTGAATTTTGCTAGAATTCTTATAGGTTTTGGTTTTCAGCTCTGAATTTCTTCTTATTATTTAACTGTCTCTTGGTGAATGATGTTTGTAGTGTTAAATACTAACAGCATGCATTATGTTCGTTTCTTTATGGGTGTGCACTTGAACTTATAATTCTGTTATTAGAAGTAACTGTATATTAGGAGACAAAAATTTTTTTTTTTAATGTAATTTTTATTTGTATTATTAGCTATCTAGGAGTAAAGTTCTTACCTCAACAAGTAATTCATTATAAATTTATTAGCTTTTGCATTGTGCACTGTTAAAGGATCAACTACCACCAGTACATAATCCATCCTTTTTGTTTCATGTGGATGTAATGGCTTTGCAAACACTTAATCCCATGAATGACTTGTTTTCATCCAGAAAATGCTTTACCAATGTCATCTATTGATACTGGTTGATCACAGTGAACAGATCAGTTGTATTTAATTTTTAAAACTACATGTTTAATATTGTCAGTGCTTATTGCATTCCTGGGATTGTCATGTGATATTCACAAAACTGATTTTTATGTTCTCTTTGTGGATGCTGTTCTCATAGTTGGAAGCAAAG
Organism: Camellia lanceoleosa; assembly: GCA_025200525.1. NCBI lineage: Eukaryota > Viridiplantae > Streptophyta > Magnoliopsida > Ericales > Theaceae > Camellia > Camellia lanceoleosa. The sequence continues at coordinate 201,452,666 of CM045759.1, read as the reverse complement.
ATGGAAATAGATACAAAAATTTAGCAAATTGGAGTTGTGCTATTGGCTATGGACTAGGATCAGGCAGTCCTTTGAGCCCATCCTTCAATTTTGGTCTTGAACTTGCTAAAAGTTCTCAGGTTTGTTGCATTTGACAGCTTTAGTCTTATCAAAAATTTTTTTTTGAATATTTTTTAATTTGTTTTGGCAATATTTAGTTCAAAGCAGAACTGATGATATCTGTTTGAAAGGTCAGACCGGGATCCTTCAAAGTTTAATATAGATATAATGGTTAGAAGCTTGATTACCTGGATGATTTTAAAAAGAGAAGGAAAAAAAGAAAAGTTACCAAAGACTGGATCTGGTTTATTTCATTTTATTTTATTTTATTTTCAAGATGAAGACTGGATCTAGGCTATGTATATTCCATTCATGTGTGCATGATCAGGGCTGTTTAATTATTGTTTGACTTCTAGTTGTGCAATGAAGATGCCATCATACCATACTAATGGTGGGGATCCATATGGTTACAACATAACAGATGCCATACAGTTTATGGCTAAAACATAATGAAATGTCATGCAGCTTTTTACTTATATTGAGTTCTCTGTGTAGTGATAACATTGTGTATGAGTAACCCTAGAATTTCTTGGAAACCAAGGCATTAATGCATGGAAATGTGCAATTTTTTTACTAGCGTAATCATGATTCTAATTTTGTATGCATTTTTTTATTGATATCTTGTTTATGAAACCTGCACTGCAGTTCATTGCCTCTTTCTATCAGCATGTGGTGGTCCAAAGAAGGGTACACTTCCCTCTCTCTCTCTCTCTCTCTCTCAATATTACAATGATCTTTTGGAGGAAATTTAAATTTAAATGTAAAAATCTGTACATAGGAGTTAAGTTCTGCAATCATGTGCTTTATATGTGCAGTGGACACAGCACGTTGTGTAGGATGAGGTATCTTGTTTGCATACAATATCTTAAAATGCAACATAGGTCGTAGGTGTGCTTCCTCGGTTTGAACTATCTACAAAATATCTTCGTTGTTTCACAAATTTTATTTGTGTTGAGGTCTGATGATAAGTTTGATTCTAGTGAACTCCATCGTGAATAGAGTCTGAGGATGTTTGAATTGTAGTTATATGTTTAAGAAGTGGGTGTAGGAAACAGGATGAGAAACTGAAATTGAAACATGGCTTCAAATGAATATGAAACACAAAGGAGATTATTTGATTCTATCAGAAATTTGTGCTGAGTAATTAAGTCAAACACATTTCAAGACAAATGTGCAATATACCTTGAGATTTTACTTTCCAATAGTCAACAAGCCTTAGTATTTTGAATAGGGATTGCCAGAAGAATACAATAATTTTCTATATCTTGCTTATGACTATAAAATATTGCTCCCAAAAGCTGATCTCCTAAAATTTTCATAAGATCTCTCTTTTTTTATTTGAGGGGAAAGGAAGAAGCTGGTTTTGTGATGGAATAGGGTTTTCACTTTTTCTACATTTTGAGGTGGGATACTAATTATTTATAAAATATTTTATCATATGTAGTAAATAATATATTTCTTGTACAACTAATTCCCCTCCTAACCCCCACCCCCAAAAAAAGAAAAAGGACCAATTGGTGTCGAGTTGTGATTTGATTCAAGAATAAGCATATGACAAACTTTAACACATCTCATACACAGGAATTGCTCATACATTAATATTGATTTTTATTGCTGAATGTCCATTGTCCAATTTCATTTGGAATACATTTTATTTTATCTAGAAATTTTGTTCAGAAGAGTATCATGGTTTTATTTGTTGATTTTCCTCCATATTGTTTACTTGCCGCAAGTGTGTCCTCTCACGGTTTGGAAAATGTTTACTGAATCAAGCTATTTATTTGGATTTACTTAGGTGAAGAACCCACTTGAAGAAAATGAAGTAGTTGGAATTACAAACTACATTGACTTCGGATTTGAGTTACAGACAAGGTATTTCAGTGATTACTATAGAATTCAGTCAACACCATTTATGATGGGATTTGAATTCAGTATAATCTTGTGGTAAAGGATTGATGATGACAAACCATCAAACGTAACTCCAGATTCCTCTTTTCAAGTTGCTGCATCTTGGCAAGCCAATAAAAACTTCTTGTTGAAGGTACAGTTTTGATGCTATCCTCAGCTGAATCTATGGATCATACCAAGTTTCATAACTATACATGTATCATCTTATCAGGGAAAGGTGGGGCCTCTCAGCTCATCTATGGCTTTAGCATTCAAGTCATGGTGGAAACCTTCTTTCACTTTCAACATTTCAGGTATTTCTAGTTAGAATAGTTTTTTTTTCCATTTATACTGGAGTTTATTTTCATAGGATATAATATAAGAATGTCTTTTGACATAATTAGTAATTTAACCATCTGTAGGGGCTTCTTTTTTTACCATATTTTGAGTATTTGTTGCAAGGTTAAAATCTTCTTATACACCATGATAATTCACCTATTACTCAATTCTTCCAGCCATTATATTCTGTGTATCTAGACTCCAGTTAAAACATGTGCATGATATTTGTTGGCGTTTAATGGTATGTTTGGTCAGATGGAAAGATGGAGGGGAGGGAAGAAGGAAGGGAGAGACACATTCCTGTATTTGGTGGGATGGAAGGGGGAAGATGCTCTCTCTTTTTTAAAAATGAAACGACTCTTTTTAACTCTAGCTTTTGGTTGCTATATTTTTTCAAAATAAGGGTATAATTGTTGAGATGATTTAAACAAACCATTTCCTTTCTCTTCTCCATTTAACCAAACAACTTAGGAAGGAACTACAATGCTTTCCGTAATTATCCACTTCCCTACCCTCCCGTTCCTTGCTTCCCCTCCCTCTTATGTTTTTTTCCTACCAAACATAGCTCAAAGTGTTTAGGAGGTGGATTTCTTATTAACCAGGCATACCTAGAACATGGGGGATGGATGGTAAGATTGTGTTTTTAAGTTGTATGTATCCTCTAAATGAGACAAAAATTTGGAGTTGTAGAACCAATTATTTGCAAAACATGTTAGAAGTCTAAGAAAATATTTTGGGGTTTTGTGGTTTCCCTTAAAAAGGGGTCACATAATCTTATTCTCCGTGACTGTTTTGCACATATCTTCCATCTGTGCTGCTGGAAGTAGAGGAGTTGCACCCATATGAAATCATCAGAAAACTAATGATAGAATCAGCAATCCAATTTGCTTGCAACGTTGCCAACTTTCTTTTTTTGGTCTATATTTTTCCTGGATTGAGTGATTTGAAATTGTGTTTCAACGACATAATATTGCACTTCTATGATTTGAGTCTTGGTTCGCAACTTCATGAACAAAAAATGTGTGATCTCTTTGTTGATAGACAACAGATAAAACATGATCTGAGCAAATATATTAATTGGTCTACAGCTACTAGAGATCGTACGGTTGGAAAGACAGCTTTTGGATTTGGCATCCGTGTTGATAATGTTAGAGAAGCGAGGTTAGTTTAATTTTCAAAATCTTCTTTCAAACTTGGTTTTCCCATATCAGTTTTTCCATTATGATCAGATGACAAGCCTAGCATGTTGAGAATGTAGTTAACTTTGTCGGTTCACATAAGGGATTACTGGTTCTTTTGATTTCAAACCGATGCTATCATGCATTGTTCTCGAGTTCACAAGAGCTTGGATCGATTATTTAGCTACTTCTATTGCCTACTAATGTAATTTTTCCCTTTTCCCTTTTTTTTTTTTGGGGGGGGGGAATAAAAATTGCAGTTATCAAAGAGCTGATCCAAATTTTGTAATGCTGACACCAAACAAGGAGCATTTAGCAGAGGGCATTCACTGGAAAATTGGGAAGAGACCTGTGCTCCAATCAGATTTAAATTCTGGGAATTTTGATGGCATGCCCAGGGAGTTGAGGCCCTTGGGAAAATTTTTGTAATTTTATAAAATTACAAATTTTTATATTTATATATATATATATATATATATTTTAAGTGTAAGGGAACATTTTGATTGTAACAACTAATTTTGGTTCTCTAATTTCATAAGTTTGGGAAGAACTGTTACTTCCTCATCAATCTATCTCCAATGAAGCTGCGAAACAATGAACATGAACTCGTTTGTTTTCCTAAGGAAAATTGAACAAGCACTAGTAGTTAGGAGGATTAACTAGTTACCAACTTTGTAGAAGGAAATAAATTCTACACAATCCAGTTCTTATCATCAAATTTAATATATGTAATGTCTGACTCTTGAGAGCCTCATCTTTGCAAGGATGACCTCTAAGCAAGTCCCTAGAGCTTCCAATGAAGTATCGTGGCGACATCTTTTACCTACCAAAGAAAAGAAAAAGAAAATTGCAATGTTGAAAAAAAGGTAAACAAAGCAAAAAGAAATTCATACTATGGATTTATATTGCAAGGAGTTGCTGGTAATCTCCTTTAATTTTTTATTTTTGGGAAATTATTGTTCATCGTCTTGAAAATACAACATACACTTCAGGGAGGGGGGGTTGAAGTCAGGGGGAATAACAAAGAAATGAGTGGGGCACTGATGATAGTTGATGTGTGATATCATACAGAGAGGGAGGGAGAAAGGCCGAACTCGAGCCCCCAGAGCTCAAAAGCTCCCTTAACAAAATCATAGTAACCGCCTTTCAACGACAGTGTTTTCTTCACCAAACCATCTCTCACAAACGGATAAGTTAGCAGGTTTCCAAGGGATACATTCACTGCCTCCTGCATTATTACAATTTACATAAAATCAAGGTTTAGAAACACAACAACACTGTACCCTTAAAACCATTTATGGACATTTTTTCAAAGAAAAGTATATCACAGCTTACTTGGTTACATGTTTCAATAATCCAAATTACTCTTTTTGGTATTTTAATTATATGTTGAACAGAAATGCTATGTGCTCAAAAAAATAATGTGTACATTTTTTGATAATTTTTCTAAACACGTAGCATTGTGATAAAAAGGCATTGATAAAAAAAGATATTCAATAAAGGCATTGCAATAAAGGCAAGTCAAGTCATGGACAATGAGCTAGAAGGTCAATTTCCCTTTTTTTTTTTTTTGTTGAGATTTTAAGAAAAATATTAAAATAAAACTTTATCTATTAGATTATTGAAAAATTGCATTCTTTCGCAATTATTATTATTATTATTATTATTGAGATTTTCTTGATAAGTCTTAGATAATAGACTAAGTGGCCTAATAGTTGAATCAACACACCTTTTCACAAACGGCACATAGTTCTGGAAATGGTATATTGCCATTCTCTGCTTTCACTTTGTTCTTAGCTGGTAAACAGACTTTGACCCAGTCCTCAATGAAATCACTACACATTTCAATTAGCAAAGAGCAAGTAATTATGGAATCCTTGACCTCCTAGTACCGTACAAAAGTTCTTTATTAACAAGCTAGCCTGGTTGATTATGATGAAAAAAAGTAAAATTAGGAAAGGGTATATAGATATGGGAGACTTACGTAGAAGTGGGTCCATCATCTGGGAAAGACATAAGTCCTTTTATCCCACCACAGCAACTATGCCCAATCACTACAATCGTCTCTACCTGTCAAGTATTTACGACTTTTTCAATTAATTTCTACCCCAAAAAAAAAAAAACTCAATTGCAATTCATGATAAATGAGTATGATCCAGCTACAATCAATGCATACAAGTATGTAACATTCTTAATTAGCTATGCTGGACCATGACACTAATGAACTTGGTGTTGTTTTTACAAGATTGTAGAAAAACAAGTGTTTTTTTTTAAAAAAATTATTGCCCTTTCAATCTTTTATGAAATTAATAATGATTATGATGATACAATAACAATAATAACTAATATGAAGATGATTGATGAATAGAAAATTTATACAAAATTTCATACTAGAATAATATGATAGTGTTCACCTTAAGATGGAGTACAGCGTATTCAACGGCGGCTCCAACTCCAGAGTATTTTGTCTGTTACATCAAACAAACCACAATTCAAAAACAAAAATACAAAAACTAATGAAATAGATTGGATTTAACTTTTAAAAGACAACTTGACTTAGAGTGTAAATGATTGATTGTTACGATTAAAAGTTGAAAGATAAAAGTAAAACTTTAGTGAAAATGTAGGGATGCTAAGTGTAATTAACCCAAAAAATAAATGGTTTATATTCAAAATAATATTTATCATCAATTTTCTTAAGGAAAATTAATTTAGTTTTTTTATTTTATTATATATATATATATGTAAAAATAATCCGTGTGATAAATAATTTGAATCACCTTTGAAGTTGGCCCACCAAGCCCAACAACCTAACTCAGTATAATCCATCTTCTAATCAATGAGTCTATATAACCAATTGGGCTAACTCACTAGGCGACTCTATACAGTTCCATATGAAAGGTCAACGGGTCAATTTTTGTTGGAATTTTGTTGTGTTGCTTTGTTTCTTCTCTATTATGAAGCTTTTTGTTGAATTAATATATCTGTTATTAGACTATGATTATTCAGTTATAATTTTCTTCATATCGTAGAAATTCCTTTCAATTGGAAAAAAAAAAAAAAAAAAATTTAAAAAGAAAAAAAGAGAAAGTGAGTACCTTATCAAATGGAGGGACCATGTTGGCAACGTTTCGGACCACAAAAGCCTCACCGGGTTGAAAATCCAATACATGAGATGGGCAGACCCGGGAATCCGAGCACGCAAACACCATGAACTAACCCATATAACAACAGCACTATATGATCAACTACCCAGAAAACATAAATAATAATAATAATAATTTTTAAATAAAAAAAAAGCTAATTATAACTCAAATTTATTTATTTTTTTAAAAGAATATTTGTCATGTGGCATCTAAATCTAAGAGTAATTTTAGGTATCATGAAAAAAATATCACAAAATTGATCATAAAAGATTCTCCACTGTTAAATTACATATACAAGAAAACACCACATACTAATCAAAACATGAAAAATTTTCATGAAGTATTTCATGATATTTTTTTCATAATCCCTAATATTATTACTAAATCTAATAATCATAAGAGAATTCAATGTACTTTGGGGCTTTGGCCTTTGGCGAGTTCACCGAACAAAGCTGGACTTTACCTGCAATAAAAGAAATTCAAAAAAACATATCGAGTAATGAGTGTTATGTATCACCAGTGAATTTTTACTTTTTACTTTTTTTTTTTTTCTTTTTCATTTCCTGCTTTGATTCAGCACAACTACATGTATACATTATGTTTGTTGTGTGAATTAATATAAAATGTGAAGAAGAAGATAAAAAAAAAAAATAGTGAAATTTAACCCTTTGACATATATCATTTTCATAAATTAAATTATTACGTACTCATATTTCTCTCTCTTGAAATGAATGAAGCCGTTTTTCATCCTCTCAATTAGGGGAGATGATGGTTTGCTTTCAACCGATGTTTGCAATTCTGCAGTTATTTGATCGATCTTTGTAGCTGCAATAGGTTCAAGCTCACTCTTCTCCCTGCAGCTCGTCACGTAACAAAAAAATTATTTAAAATTCACTTTATAATATAGTTCAATTTGTTAGTATCACATTTGGGCATAACTTTTGTGGAAGGACGACTCTTTTTATGATAATTTTATCTCAATTTGTATCAACTTCACTTTAGCTGAAAGTTAAATCTTCAATTTTCATTTTTAGTACTTGGGGTAAGATAAAAAAAATAAAATAAAATTATCATCTCATTTGTCATCATTATATTAATTTTACAAATTTCATCACTCATATTTGTTATCAATATAATAATAACACATCACTTAATAAATAAAATATAGTAAAACATGATTTTTATTTTTTTGTTGACAAATTTTCATGGTAAGTAGAGCTTTTGAAAGTCATATTATAGGCAAAGTCACCTGAGAAGTTTCTTGAGTCCAGCAATGGCCTCCTCATACGACTCGGTCCCCATATCTTCTCTCTGCCAAATTTTAAAGTTAAATTTATTCAAAATACAATAACAAAAAATTGTATATAACCAAATATAGATACATATAATATACACGCAGCTTTAAAATTTATTTTTTGAGAACTGCATTTTATTTTTGAATTGCATACTCTGTATAGTAGTTCTTACTTAAAATTTGAGCAGAATTAGAAGCCACGAAATTTTAATTTCTTTGGGGTAAACTGTCGACTAGTCCCTCTAGTTTTTCTCAAAATTTTAATTTAGCCATCTAACCTCTGAATTTTCTATTTTTAATCTCCTAACTTTTATAATCCCAATCCATTAACAAAGGCGGGAAAATATATCATGTGTCTCCTATAATCAAGAGAAAATGATTGTCTCAGTGAGAGAAATTTGACCACTACAATATATAAGGGTTTTAAGGATCAATTTTCTTTTATCTTTAAAAGTGAAAATTTTGTTACAAAAAATATTTGGGGACCAATTTTTGTCATTGCAAGAGTAAATAAGCTAAAAAATCGTCTCAAAAGTCAATAAAAAGAATTTTTAGCAAAAAATAATTAAAATGTTTCTAATAAGACAAAATAATTTGGTCTCAAAATGTTTATTTTTAAGGCGATTTTTTGTCAATTAAAATATTCCGTTGTTAAAAAGTGATTTTATCCTTAAAACCTTAATTTGTTCCAGTAATGAAGAGAAAAGATTACTGACAATTTTGTGTGAAATTATTTATTTTTTAGATTAAATATAATTTTTTCCTTGAAAGATAAGGATAAATCATTTAAAAAAAAAAAAAAACTATTTATGTATTTTCCATTATGAAGCCCGTTCTTTCTTGCGTTGGCTGTAGGCTTGTAATTATCAAGTTAGATGTAATTATTTTTATATTAATTAAATTTCAATTGATACAAAAATAAATAAACAAGAAAACTATCACACTAGAGGCCTATTTATGAACCTGTTCGGCTAATAGGCCAAAGTTTAAATTTTTCTAAGCCAAAAAGATATTATCTGTCTAAAAGAACAATTATTTGTTCAAAATCTTAATCTGTTTGTCTGTTCAAATTTGAACATATCTGTCTAACTATTTGTTTAAATATCCAACTATTTGTATACAACTATATACTAATTTTACATTTTTATATAGAAATTACATACAATTATATAGAAATGTTCAAAAAATGTTAAAATAAACACAAATGTTCAAAAAAGTGTACATACAATTATATAGAAATTACTTTTTTATTTTTATAATTGTTAAAATGAATGATTATTGGATTAGGATTAGTACACTACAAGAAAATGCAGCATTGGCGACCAAAATTCATATTTTCGTCGCTAAAAGTAGTGCAAATGGCGACTAAAATCAGTTTTATGCCAAGCGTGAAACTTTGCCGACTAAAGCAGTTTGATGCGAAAATAGACTTTTAGCGACTAAAAGTCACTTTAATGCGAATATAGCAGTTTTAGCGACTGAAAAAATTTAGTAGCTAAATGGCGCGGTTTTTGGCTACTAAAGGATTTAGTAGCCAAAACTATACGTTTGGCGACTAAAAATTAATTTAGTGCGCGAATGTAGCTTTTTACCGACAAACAAACTTTTGGTAGCTGAAATGGACAAGTGGCGACTAAACTGACTTTAGTCGGCAAAAGTGGAGCTTTGGCGACTAAAAATCAGTTTAATCGCCAGCTTTTTTGGACGAAATTAATGTATTTAGCGACAAAAACAGCATTTAGTAGCCAAAAAACATAAAATTGGCGACTAAAATTCATATTTAGTCGCCAAAAGTGCTCCCCTATTTTTTTTAATAAATACTTTATTTTTTACATAAAATATATTAAATAAAAATAATTATTTATATATATATTGTTTTCTATTAATATCGGTAATTATATTATATAAATAATATATATTGCAATTATAATCATGTGATGTTTATGTGGCGCAGTGGGGAGAGTGTTGCTAAATGTGTACAGTGACTGGGACGTCAGTGGACGTTAGTGGTTCGAAACCTGGGAGGAGCAAAGGCTTAATTTTTTTTTTTTTCCGGAAAATGCCTTCGGCGACTAAACTTTTTCGTCGCCAAATGTACTGGTTTGGGCGACTAATGGGTTTAGTCGGCGATTCAGGACCTATTGGCGACTAAAATAGTTGTCGCTAAATGTATAATTTGAAAAGTGGAATTGAGTATTGGCGACCAAAAGTTTGGTCGCTGAAAGGCCTTCTTTTTGCCGACTAAAAAGTTGTTAGTCGCCAAAACCTTGGGCGACCAGATTTTGGCGACAAAACTGGCGACAAAAAAAAACAGTCGGGGAAGGTATAAAAGCGACCTTTGGCGACTAAAAATGGACCTTTGGCGACTAAAAATTTAGTCGCCAAAGGTGATTTTTCTTGTAGTGGTAGAAGAAGCTACAATGCAATTATGGCATGCATGCTAGCACATTAACAGCCAGCATTAATCCCAAATTCTCTTCATCGTACTTGCAGATTTCTAGGACCCACTCACATTATCAAAAAACTAAGAGAGAGAAAGAAATCAAGAGAGAGAGAGAGAGAGGTACCCAAGAGGGGGTGATAATGGGTTGAGGGGCAGCAAAAACAGGCTCGTTTCTGATGAGACTAGGTGGAGAAGATGAAGATGAAGATGAAGAAGAAGAAGAAGTAAGCCTGGCAATAGCCGAAAGACGTGGTGATGTAGTATTATTAGGTCTATTCTTGATGAGAGAAGATTGAGAGAGAGAGGTGAGGCAGCAGGCGTTGATCGCAGCAGTCGACATTGCTCACCAGACTATAGAATTGAGTAGCTTTATACCCAGTTGTGTCATCAATCTCCATTTGGATAACGAAAGCGAAAGCTCAGCAAACGAGAGCTTCTTCTTCTACTTCATATGCTAGATTAGGTTTTGAGCCTTGGAGACTCAGGGTTTTTTTTTTTTAAAGAATAAAATTATCATTCAGTGGTAATCTTTAAAACTTAATACACATTTATAAAAAAAAAAAAATAATAATAATAATTTTATTTTTTAATATTTATAAAATTTATCACTTATCTGTAATAATTTTTCAAAATATGGACTGAACTGAAATTCTCTTTTTTTTTCTTCTTCTTCTTTTTATTAGTACTAGAATTATTATTATTATTTTCTACTCAGCCAAGCCTCCCATAATATGAAAAGGAATAGTCTTACTGTTGCTTGTTTTGACAATTCAGTTAAAAATAATTTTTTAATTTTTTAGATTATATCATTTCTTTATTTTGTACATGTTTTTTAAAAAAATTAAAAATTAACTTTTAACTTATTTTTCAAAACACAATATGTCATGATGAGACATGCATGTAGCTTGCAAAAGATGTTAGATACATGCATTGACTGTTGGCCACGACGTTATAGCATGGATGGCTTTGGTCGCTCCTAGGTGACCATAACATTGATGATTATGTATGGAAAATTTTCTCTAATCCTTTACATTTTTTTTTTCATTTTAAATCATATCACTAAGTATTGTAGCACATATTTTTCTAAATGTCACTGTCTCATCATCCTAGATGAATTTGTTTTTGTATAAAATTCTATTATGTCATGTGTAAAGGAAGCGAGCAATGGCACACTACAACATTTTCTTAGTTTAGTGACATTTGAAAGTGCCACAAAATTATTCTTCTAATGACATTTTTGGTCTTGTGGCATTTTGAACAAGTGCCACTTCTACTCGATGCCACGGTGAATCTGAGTGCCACAGGTGAATACTTCTAAGTGCTTGCACCATCATGGCTAAAAATTTTCAATAACATTTTAATGTCATGGTAGATATTATTTGTGGCACTATCAAGCCATTAAAAAAGAGTTAGTGACACTTATAAGTGTCATTACACCATCAAGACTAAAACCTTTCGGTGACACTTTAATGTCATGGTAGGCACTATTCGTGGCGCTATCAAGTGTCATTCTTGGCGATAATTTGTTGTAGAACAATTTGATCTGCTCTTGAGACTCGAACCGCCAACCTCTCGCACCATAAACCTTATATACCACACTCTTCCCACTACACCTCTATAGCACCATATGATTATATATGCAATATATATTATTTATATAGTACATACATCTATATTAATATAAAAGTATATGTATAAACATAAACATAATTATTTTATTGAACATAATTTATGTAAAATAAACTATTTACTAGTAAAATAAAAAAAGATCACTTTTGGCGACTAAAAATATTTTTTGGTCGCCAATTCTACTGGCTACTAATTGTTTTTTAGTTGCTAAAAAACTTAACTTTTGCCGACCAAAATCGGATTTGGTCATCGAAGATGCACTTTCAGCAACCAAAATTTTGGTCGCTAAAAAATTTAATTCCCACCTTAGGATTTTAGTTCTCCCGCGTTAAAAATAACCACTTTTGGCGACTAAACTTATTTTTTAGTCGCCAATTATAGACTTTTGGCTACTAAAATTTTTTTAGTCACCAAAAAGCTTTACTTTGGGCTACTAAATTTTTTTTGTCACTAAAACCCTTATAATCGTGACTAAACTTAGTTTTGGTAGCCAATTATAAACTTTGGCTACTAAAATTGTTTAGTCACCAAAAAGCTTTAGTTTTGGCTACTAATCTTTGTTTTGGTTCTTGAAAGCTATACTTTCAGCGACCAATTTTTTTTTGGTCAGGAAATTTAGTCGCCGAATATGCTTTTTCTTGTAGTGTATAATGAGTTTTATTTATTTATTTTTAATCATTTACTGCATTGTAAAAAATTTAAAAATATATTGACATTTTGATTTTTCAAAAATGCCATTATAAGCTTGGAAAGTTTTTGACTTAGTGGCATTTCTCAAAATGCTATAAAATATTTGTTTATGAAACTTTTCACCTAAGTGCTATAAAAAGTAATTTGCACCTATCTAGTGTCCTGACATTTTTTAAAAAATGCCATTGCTACTAAAGTTTAGTGGCATCTGTTGGTTAATGTAATGAACATAATTTTTTGTGTCATTATTTTATAAAATGTCATAAAATTGATGTGACATTTCTTTATTGAAATGCCACTAGAGCTTTATATGTTTGTGGCTTTGTGGCATTTATCTAAATGTGTTACCAAATATTATTTTTGTAGCATTTTCTAAAACATGCCACTAGTATAGTGTCACTAAAGTGTGTTGTTGTTATAGTTTTGTGACACTTGTTTATTGAAATGTCACTAGAGCTTTTTAAGTTTGTCGTTTTGTGACATTTTAAAAAGTGCCACTAAATATCATTTTGTGGCATTTTCTAAAAATATGCCATTAGTGTAGTGCCACTAAAAGTATGTTTTTGTTGTAGTTTTATGACACTTGTTCATTGAAATGTCACTAGAGCCTTGTATGTTTTGTGGCATTTTTTAAAGCGTGCACTAAATATCATTTTTACTGGCATTTTCTAAAAATATGCCACTAGTGTAGTGCCACTAAAGTATATTTTTGTTGTAGTGGCAGGCATACATATATATATATATATATATATGCATACCTATGCCAATTGAAAGAGAACATCATTTGCATGTCATAGTCGAATCATCCAGAAAGAAGAAAAAACAATCACACAAAAAAAAAAAAAAAAAAAAAAAAAGAGGATGAAATATACATTGGTGATGGAGAGTGGTCCCTGGATTTCAGAAGCCTAAGGAACTAGCTAGTGTGTGTGAGAGCGAGAGCGAGAGCGAGAGAGAAATTTAAAATAAAAAAAAAAAAAATTACAGGAGATAATTGGATGGAATCGAATGGTGCAAGATGAAACAGGACAGATGGGTGATGATGATAGAGATAAGGTTTTATCTCTAAAACATGGTTCTGGTTGTAGTGTGTGAATGTAAATGGATCATAACTTTTATCACTCTATCTCTATATCTCTCAAATCTACCAGGAATAAATTTATTTATTTATTTTTTAAAAAAAAATCTTGAGCATTTTTGTGTACCGTGTGTGTAGTTATCTTGTTGAATGCTATATTAACCCTAGGAATTAGAAAATATTTTGGTTCATTTCTTGCTTATATTGACCCTATAGGTCTAGTTTTTAAATTGTGTATATTGACTGGATTTTCTTAATTGTTGGTGTAAATATGTTATTTCTGTACTATTAATAGCCTGTGTAAGTGGATTGGATTGGATTGGATGTAGTACCCACAAATTCTATTTAATTGATTTAAATTACCCATTTTGCATGGCAAGCTACAAATTCAAATTTGTAGAAAGACCAACCCTAAAATTCAAATTTCTATTCATCACTCGCTTGGCTTCAATGCTTGAGGATTACAATAATTTACAAACATAGAATAATTAGTCACAGGAAAAAAATAAAAAAAAAAATTTGATTGCATAGTCAAGTAGAATAAACTCTTTAGTAATGGGATTCACAGCCTTGCCCTGTTTGGTAAAAAAATTTTAAAATTAAAAGTTTATAATAAAAAAAAAATATTAGTTAAAAGCACTCATCCTCCACTTCCAAACAATCATCATTTTCAACTTATTTAAATTATTTCTATCTAATAAACTATAAATAGAAGTTATACCAAATAATCGACACATGCTTTTAAATTAAAATAAGATATAATCAACTTATGAAAGTTGCAACAAACAGATACTTTGAACCACACTTTAAACAATTATCAACCTAGTAAAAAGAATTAATATGAGAAATGGGTAAGGAATGACTTGGAATTGGTGGAGAGAGGATAGAGGCGATGATATGAAACACATTCACCAAGACTTTTTCATTAAATTTGAATAAAAACTTGATCGATGTCTAGTGTTCGATGAGAATTTTAAATTTTCATCAAATCACCGGTTAGCAAGAGGACAAGCGGAAGGATATCGACGATCGACTAATTAGTATAAATTGCAAAGGCGTGGATGTCAAGAAAGGACAATGACTGTCGTCCGTAGTTCTACACTAACGACTATCTATAATAATTTGATGAAAGACTCCAGGCATCCACAATTTGATAAAAATTTAAGATATTCTCAATTTGATATCAAACTGATGAAAACGTTAGAGTACCGTTTTCATCAGTTTTTATCATATTTAAATTTGTTGAAAAATCTAATGAAGGGTAGGAGACGCCTAACAATCACAATAGACACAGAAACATAGAGAGAGAGAGAGTGTGTGTGTGTGTGTGTGAGAGAGGGAGAGAGAGGAGAGGGGGAGAAGGTTAGTTTTATATGTGGAAAACCAAACGAAGATGTTGACATCTTTTTGCCAAGGTGTTGCCATCTTCCAAACCAATATTATTCTAGTTATAAATTATAAAATTTAACTAATATTTAGATTTAAAATTAATGTTTTGTGCATCATATTTCCAACTCCTCTCCCATCTAGTGGAATGGGCTATCAATCTGGCTTATGGTTAATGACGGCCTCCTACTTTGATAATTTATTTTGTTTATTTTTAAAGTTGAATATATAAATCATTCATAAAAAAAAAAATTAAAGTAATTTGTAGTCACATAATTATATCATCATTTAAAAAAAAAATATTAAATGGTCTATTTTTAAAATTATACTGATCATTTTTTTTAAAAGAGTATCTAACAAAATTGTTTTCAAAAAATTATTTTCTTCGAGCATCTTACAAGTGTGTAAATAAAATATATTTTGTAATTGGTTAAAACAATACAGTAGATTTTATTTAAAATTTAAAGAATATCATTTAAAATGAAGAATCTCTGGAATATGTGTTATATTCAACTATATATATATATATATAACTGTGAACAAAATCGGATATTGAAGTAATTTTGCATACTCAACAAAGCAGCATGTCAACATCCTTTTCTCATCTTCACGACATACTACTCTCTTGCGTAAATTAAGTTTAAAATATATATAATAAAACTTATTAATTTCATAATCATACAAATATCAAAGTTTTATTATTTGCTGAAATAGCCTTGCATATAATCAAT
Organism: Camellia lanceoleosa; assembly: GCA_025200525.1. Taxonomy (NCBI): domain Eukaryota; kingdom Viridiplantae; phylum Streptophyta; class Magnoliopsida; order Ericales; family Theaceae; genus Camellia; species Camellia lanceoleosa. The sequence goes on along the minus strand of CM045759.1, from coordinate 201,436,766 downwards.
GAATATACAACGAATTAATGTTTTAGAAATAAAAATTTAAAAATAAAATATCTTTATTAAAAGTGTTATCGTGGTGTTTTTAATGACAAAATTAAATATGTAATTATGAATTACTATCCTTTTAGGACTAAATTTTTATCTCAAAAGTAAAAATAAAGGTATTTTTTAAAACTTTCGAGACAACTTTGAAATTATATTCTAAATATTTTTTGCAACAAAATTTTTGTTTCCGAGAACAACAAAGGTAACGTTTGGTTTAGTTTTAGGATCATGATTTGAGAATAAAGTTGTATTTTGAGTTTGTAAGTTGTTGAATCTTGATTTGAAAAGAGAAAATTTATTTGATTATGAGTTTTGAAAAGAGTTTTGAATTAAATTTTTTAAATGAGTTTTGAAATGAAAAAAGTTGTTTGGTTATGAATTTTGAAAGAAATTTTCAAAACTTAATTAAAAAATTTATAACTCATAACCAAACACACAAATCAAAACTCTATTAAACATTCTATTCAAAACTCATAAGCAAACTCTTTTTAAAATTTAATTCAAAAAAATAATTATTGAAAAAAAAAATTTATTTAAAAAATTTAAAACTCTCCAAAACTATTTTTTTATTTAAAATATAATATATATATATTATCTTTTGTTAAAAAAAAAATGTTGAGCTAGTACTTTGAAATTACTTTTGATTGTATATTTAGTTGATTTTTTTTTTTTAATTGTTTTGTTTAAAAACAATCTAAAAAAATAATTTCTATACTCAAAAAATATCAAAAACAAATATAATTTTTTTTTATTTTCAAATAACTGGTTGCAATTGCCCCCCCCCCCCAAAAAAAAAACAAAAAACACACACACAACCCCCCACCCAACAAACACACAAAAAAAAAAGGGTAAATTACAAACACCCCCTCGAGGTTTAGTAAAAATACAGATTCCCCCCTGAGGTTTGAGAAATTACAAATTCCCCCCTAAGGGTCAAATTTTCATAATAAATTAGAAAAAATTAGGGGGGAATCTGTATGAAAATCAAAACCCTAGGGGGCAATTTGTTATGAAAATGTAAACCTCAGGGGGCAGGATGTAATTTCTCAAACCTCAGGGGGGAATCTGTATTTTCACCAAACCTCGAAGGGGGTATTTGTAATTTGCCCAAAAAAAAAAAAAAAAAAAAAAAAACTATACAAAGTAAGCAGCCTTAGAATGTGTATTCAAATGTGCAATTCAAAAACTCTACCAAACATGCATTGGAATGTGTATTCAAATATGGCCTTAGAATCAATTTTCAAAAACTTAAATCAAACATAACATTCAAATATAAGGGTGAAATTATGATTTCAAGCTTAAACCAAACAGAGCCAAATTTTATTCCCTAAAACGGCTTATATATTGTAGTGGTGCATGCAATGGGAAAGTCACATACAAAAATAAAAATAAATAAAAAAATGGGCAAAAGTACGAATATAAATCCAAAATGAGAGCAGCCACTTCTCTGCTGTGGTATGCGTTGGGGAAAACAAAATTTAGATAGATACTCCAAATTCACAAAACAATGGAGGTTAGTTTATTCTAGGATGAACAAGTCCAAATTACAATACACTATTACAAAGAGAAGATGAAAAAAAGAAATGCTAAATTCTTCTTTCCAATTTTAATTTCATGTCTGTCCCGAGACAATAAGGTCTACATTACAAGGGTGCAGAGAATATAGATTGCCGATTAAGAAAGCACAATTGAAAACTTGATGCATGAAGTTACCAGAGGCGATTCTCAAGCACGGCATGAACAATGCCTTTCAATGTTTCCTGTATCAAAACCATGGCCATTAGGCATGTCCAGATGTTCTACTACTTCCGATCAACAAAATACAGAGATTTTGAATTATACCACAGAATGGTCCTTGAGACCTAGAGAGCACTAATGGTCTGGAAGAGCCAGAGCTACTGCAACCACATCATGGCATGTTAAGAAAATAACGGACTGAATAATCAAATCTAAACGAATGCTCTACTTGAAGCATATATCCCAATAAAATTTGCATGCAAATACATGGTCTGTGAAAGACATATTTCCCACTGGCAATAGAAGGATATTATTTGGTATGAAGGCTCATAGGCATAAGCATGGTTGATAAAATCTTATGATTCACAATTCGATACAAATTTCAACCAAAACAATTTGATTTGTGCTAATGAATCTTAAATAGAGTGGATTTTATAATTCAATTGTGATTCACTACAATTCATTACGATTCAATTTTGTTTGCATAGTGCATGATACGACTCGTTTTCACAAAATAGATAAAGAGATCAATTACATCAACATGGTTTTATATATATATATACAATTTAATTGTATTGATATTTCTTTCATTTCAACCAGTGTGTGTATTTTATATGTATACTATATATACATATATAAAATTATAGATGCTAAAGAAAGTGATTCTTACGTACAATTCACTATTCTAACAAAACGATTCACAATTTGACAACGATAGGCATAAGCATGAAGATTTCCATGAACAAAATAAGAGGTCTACATAAACGAATTGAAATCTGTGGGGAGCATACAGATGATGGCAGAACTATAAAGATAGGTGACAATATACCTTATGTTTTCAATCAGCTGACGAGCACATGCCACTAGCATTGGCTGCATGTATATATTTAGTTGATCAAGCACGTGTGTGACTCAACAAAGATTAAAGTAACAGACTAATAATGCAAGGGCTAGCTTACCACATCTCGTTTACCGCATATAACAGAGACATTGAAGGTTGGTTGAATTAACATCCCTTCCTCTTTCCTGGCAATCATTAAAGATGTAGATTAGAACTTCCACTAAATAGAAGCTTCATTAAAGACTAAATTCCTACACTCTAAAGGATGAGACAAAGTAGCATGCTTTTGGCTCTGATTGCAACAATGTATCTAAAAGGAGATGTATTTTATGATTTTTAGTTTCAATTCTACATTGAAAGAAAATATCAATAATAAAATTGCATGCCACCCTTGACAATCTTTGTAATTGTTGGTGACACAGACGAATTATTTTCAACTGTGGCAGTGTGTTTGCACAACAATAACTTTGTTTTGATAGAAACATGTGAGTTTCGCTTTTTAACCAACATGATTCACTAACACACAAAAATGATTTGGCCTTCTAGATGGAAACAAAAAATAGAATTGCCACGCAAGTGAACAGAATTTAGGCTTGGTTTGGGATATTCAAAAAAAATCCAAAAAGCTAAAAAGTTACTAAAAAAGTTATTACTATTTATCAAAAAAAAATATAAAAAAATTAATTTTATACAAAATTATTACAAACAACTCTAACGTCCCATAGGCACAGAACTGAGTTTTTTAGAAAAATTGTATAGGTGGGGTGCACAATAACACGGTGTTGTTAAACTGTAAGGGCCCATCACAGTCCAGATTTGATAATCGAATCGTTGAATGTGTAGAATTTGCCGAGTACTATATATGCGTAAAAATCACGTTGATCAAATATCGCTAATTACATGATCAAATCAGTTTTGTATAAAAAATAGATGGTGTTATAGTTAATGGTTGAAAAAAAACTATTAGATCGGATAGCTATCAATATCCGATCAGCGTGATTTTTATAGGCATATAGTATTGACGAGTTTTGCACATTGAAAGGTTCAGATATCAAAAGCGGGACTGTAAGGGCCTCACCGAATGCAATGCGAATGCAATGAAAAGTAGGCAACCAATTCTTATCATCAATTCACTCTGTCGAGACAGGCCCGTAGTACCACTTACTATCCTTATCTTCTCCTACACACTAATTTATACAATTTTTAATACACATTTTTCGTAAAAAGTCAAAAGTTAACCCAAACAATCATTTTTTCCCTCAACTTTTTAGTCCAAAAATTTAAAAAGTGCACTTATTTAGGACACCCTAAACAACCCCTAATTAAGCCTTTCTTCTTGGAAAAGGATCGTTTTCACAATAATATAGCAATGATAGCAATTAATTTCACTATATACAGAAATACTAGTAAAATTGGAATACTTTCTTAACGTATAATATAATGTTCTTCTATCAATATTCAGACTTCTGAAACCATGAGAAAGATAAGACCACAATGCTCAACGTATTCTTGGGGCAGCAAGAGCAATAAGGATGCAAGATTAATATCAAGATCACCATTCAATATAAGACCAAATAGCAGCAAAAACATAAGAATTTCAACTAGGGCATGCTGATTTTGAAATTTTTCCTTCCTGCCAAGTCTATGATCTGGTTTAAAACTTTTAAAACAAAATATAATCCAATCAGATATGAAAAGAACATAGTTATTCCAAACAAAACAGCATGCAGACCTGGCATGCAGTATTGTCCCCATACTTCCTATTTGAGTTGCAATAACCTAAGAAAAACTCAAAAATGTTAGATGTTCCCCATCACAACAATACCACAGTCCAAATAAATGGAAGCATAGAACTCACAAGAAAATGATCATCGTAGCTACAAATGACTAAATCCGTTTTATTTCCCTGCCAAAATAAAATAAATAAATAAATAAATATAAAAAAATGTAAACAAACAACTGATAATCAAAGTTGTGTTGAGTTTCTTGACAAAACATGTTAAGAGTTCAGTTCAAATTAATCACACTAGGGCATTCACAGGTCGGTTTGGCTCGGGTATACCCTTGGCCCATCATCATCAAATCAACACCATCGCCTTGGGAAAGCAGTCATCCATTATCGACTGACTCACTGTTCGAAATCAACCGACAAGTAGAAATGCATAAAATTGGGAAGTAACTAAAATAAAACCCAAATAAAAAGGCCTCAGAGAAATGCAACTAGCAGTAAATCAATTCAAGTTGTTGAAACTAAATTTTATCTGAACTAGGCATCCCAACAACATATATACTATAAATATAGGTCAAAAGTGGAAAATGAAACTCAACATCTCCATTATGGACAAAACAGAACAGGCATTAAATCAAACAGGTTGTGTGCAAAAGGGTATACGACTATCGAAACAGAGCGTGCTATTTTGTGAGCGTAATTCAGATGAAAATTAAGCAGTATATAAGAAAACAAAGCACGTATGTCAGGAAATTGAATAGCAACAATAATCATAGACAGGGAATAAGAAAAGAAAATAGATTCACCTTGATATCAAGCGAGAGCTTCTGGTGGGTTACAGGAAATGGAAGACCTGAACTACCCATTACTATTATCTTCTATGGAGAGAGAGAGAGAGCCTTGCTTGCTGAAGAATTCAGAGATCTTCTGCTGGCCAAGGTAATCAGGTTTTGGGTGATTGAAAAACCTAAACCCTTGCCTATTGAAAAACCATTGACTCCGGTTTAAAATCTGCGATAATATTGTTGACCTGAACTGACTCGGTTTATGTCAAGGGCACAAATAAGGGCTTTTACAATATCACCAATCACTTATTAAAGTTTGTTTAGGATGTGCTGTATAAATATATTTTTAATTTTTTTGATTAAAAAATAGAAAAAAATTTATATTTGGAATAATTTTTTAATTTTTATGAAAATATGTATAATAAAATTAAAATGACCATTCTATCTTTGTTGACTTTTTGACTTTTAATCTTTTGACTTTTGAATAGTTGAATTCAAAGGCAAAATAACAATTTTCCTCTAGGCTTCCTCCAAAATAGTATGAATTTTTTTATTTTTTAGTAACTTTTAACTTTTGTAGGTTATTCCAAACAATCTCTCATCAAATTTAAATGGGAAAATTAATCTAAAGTCTCTCTCATTTTAGTAATGAAAAGAGATCTAATATTATTTTGATATCTAAAGGGCCTCAATCCCATGCACATTTATCGAAGAGAAATTTGATGTATCTCACGTTCTCTATATCTCTCTACATTGCTATTTTCTTTTTTTTTTCCTCTCTCTCTCTCGTTGATCTCAACGACGATCTTCTTCCTAGATTTATCTATATCTCTCATCCTTTTCTCTCGTCAAAACTCGCTTCATAATCCCCATCATTGCCTTAGATTGTCACCACCACCATCGTTTGAGATCACGATCGCCGTTGCCATCTCCATCGCCGTCTCTTCTTCTCTCTTATCTAGCCACCGGCGTCCTCATTGCCACTGAATTCTGCATACTCTGCCTCTATCGCCAACAAAGAAGTAGGGGAGTGGTAGTGGGAACCACTATTCTGATTCTTGAATCATCGCGAAAACCCAATTATACCACCACGGACTCTTGCAATTACCATCACTAAATCTCGCCTCATTACCAAGCCAGATGAACCTTTCTCAGCTACGCTTACAACAATTTCGGCTCTGCCCAAGATGGTTAGACTTTGATTCCCATTTTCAAATTTTTCTTTTTTATTTTTTTTATGATTTGTTTGTTTGTTCGATTATGTCGGTTAAATTTTTATTCATATTGATCTTAGTGAAACATTAGATACATACTAGAAATGTGTTTGGATTGAATTTCTCTGGTTTGGACGGAGAAATTCTCTCGTTGAACTAAATTCTCTTCGTTTCTCTGATTTGGATTGAATTTTCTCTATTTTGGATTGAATTTCTTTGGTTTGGACTAAAGAAATTCTCTAGTTCAAATGGACCTGATGAATTGCTTTGGGTTGTTTGGGAAGATGGTAAAGGTGACTTTTGGCTTTTAACCAAGCTTTTGACTTTTTAGACAAATGATTTGGAAAGTTGGTAAAAAGTGACTTTTTGACTTTTAGTTAATAATTTTTTATGTTGTCATATCATCATGGCATAGTGTAAAATGACCAAAATACCCATTCTCATTTGCAAATTGAAATTTCACATGCTCTAGCTCCTTATACATTGTGACATACTCATCTTATGGATATGCAACGTTTTTTTTTTTTTTTTTTTTTTAAATAAAATAAAATAAAAAATTCAAAATATTTCATTTTTACCTTTAAATGTCTTCCTAAAAAATAAAAATACAAATTGTATAAAAATTCACCAGGATAAAAATTAAAAAAAAAAAACTATTGTTTTATGATATTGACTTCGACTTCCCAAATGGGTTTCAAAACAAAAGTAAATCCTCATATGTAAATTAAAATAAATAAATAAATAATTTTAAAAATAAAAATTATATATATATAAATCATCATAAAAATAATAAGAAAAATAAAAATAAAAGCTTCACTAGGCCAAAATAACTCCTCATATGTAACCATATATATTATTAGTAAAGATTGATTCACAGTAGTAGCTCACGGCGATTTTACCAACACATTTCTAATAGATTTTTCTAAATTCGTTCATTTCTATATCATCATCACCCATTTGGGTCAAGCTCATCATCATCACCAACACCATTGCGTTGGGCATAAGCTAAAAATAAAATGTTCGCATTAGCAATACTGTTGAATGTTTCATCTTCGTTTGAGTTCGCGGCGTATGAAATTATGTAGTGCCATTGAAGCCCCAACCAATGGCACTTACACTTTGAAATCATCGAGGCATGTTATGTAGAAAACCCGGTCGCTTTCCACACTCGAATGTCGTTCAATTGCACTCCTTAATGAGAGTGCCGTATTAAAACCGTTCGCGTTGCGTGCTCGTCGATCGATCTGCAGGCTGTTCTTGGTGATATCGACATCCTTTAAGCGGTGCAAAAGCCTTTATGATTCTTGTACCTGCATCAACAAGGTAATACTTTCTGTGTGTCCAAATAATTTTAATTAGTAACCTTAGTCAATAAAAGACAATAAATCGGTTATGATATTGAGCAGTGCCACTTCATTTTACCTTCTACTAGGTGTAGAATTTTTTCGCGGATCTTGGGTAACCGTTAAATACTCTCTTGTCATGCATACTACCCTCCTAGCGCGGAGATGAGCGTAAAACAAGTCAAAATGCATGGCTGCAAGGATATTTTTGTGTGAGTCCTTCGACCAAAATATGGCGGTGCCTCAGCGGATTCAATTGCCTTCACGTCGTCCCATCCAGCCCCAATCTGGTCTTGCATGCTCATATAATGCAAACATGGCATAAGTGACTAGTAAAATTACATTTTGGACATACACAATTATTTTTGACACATGGCAAATTGTGACGTTTACACCTCACCACTGAATGGCAAATATTTTGGTTGTGACTCAAGTATGGATGTCTACTATTTTGAGGCCTTAGCCGATTGACGGTGGGCTCGTGTAAGTCCTTCATTGCTCTAAGAACACGCTTAAAATGGCGCCTGCTGTCTCCCTAAGTGTTGGGCGGTCTTCAATATCCCAACTTGGGAAGCCTGCAACTGCGTGCATAAACATCCCCACTCTCAACTACATCAATACCATCTGAGACTCTGCGGAGTTCGAGACCAAAATCGGCTACTAATGTGTTACACAATTTTATGAACACATCCCTTGGCATCCTAAAATTATCTTTGGCGCTTCTTCTCGACTGTAAGCATCTCTGCGTCCATTATCTCCCGATCCAGCGGATGTGTGAAATGGAGTCTGTCAACATATGAGTACTCATTGTACAGCGTGCAATTTCTAGCCATATCATTGATGTTGTCATTTCCATCTCTCCAGATTGTCTCGCGTATCCACGTATTAATTTGGCCATTGCACACAACACGCGTTACTACCCTCTTGCGGATCGTTGATCTTTGTATAACAAATTCAACCAAGACCACAAAAAAAAAAAAAAGAAAAAAAAGGTGATTCAAATCGTAACATATGTTACTCTTGCAACCATGCAAGCCTATTGGAATCAAATTTGAATAACAAGAACACACCTTTACTAAGGGAGCGTCAATTTGAAGTGTGAATATCTTAGCACTCTTGAAATTGCTTACCCTTGTGATGCGCATGTATTGGACACCCTTGTGTACAAATAAATAGGTAGAGCTTCCCAACTACAAATTCATTCACGTAGGCACGTGAATACCTTGGCGGTATTTGTACACCATCACATGGGCAAGTGTATCCTTTTTAAAAATATCAATTCACATAACTTTTACAAAATTATAAGATTCCAATTGTAGTCGGCATGTACAAATAGGTTTCACTTTTGGATTTATATTAGTTGTTTAATTGAGAACGTGTCTTTTTTTTTGCTCTAAATTAAGTCTTTGTACTGTAATTACTTTTTCCCAATTCAATTGATTTTCTTTCTTTTTCTGCTGCTAGATTGAACCCTAAATCTTAATTCCTTTGCAGCTTTATTTCAATATTTTTCTACTTTTCAACAACAAATGGTTCATAGGCCATTGGAAAATGGCTCTACTTTTACTAGTCTGTAGAGTTATTACAGGAAGGGTTCATAGGCCACTGGGGAACATACAAAAAATTGTACAAGATTATGCAGGTATATGTACCAAGGTATAAGATTCCACCTGCAGTCAATATGAATGTCTACCATAACAGCTGGGTTTCACACTACTATCCAAAAAAAAAAAAAAAAAAAATTAATTACACACAAAAAAAAAAAAACATATAAATAAAAACAGGAAAAAAATATAGTAACTAAAAGTGAATGATCATACTGTGCTGTCATGCATAATCCCCTATTATTTGGAATAGTCACACAACTACCATTCAAACTTGTTTAACATTTAAGACACCATAACAACTGGGTTTCCCACAACATAATAGGAAACAAAAAAAATAGAAAAAAAGCATATAAATAAAAACATCCCAAGTTCAGAAACATAAGTAAATAAGCAAAAAAAAAGTAAAAAAAAATAAAAAAATTGTAACTAAAAAAAAATGATCATACTCTACTGTCATGCATAAGCTCCTAATTTTTGGAATGGTCACACACCTACCATTCAAACGTGTTTAACGTTCAACATTGCATAACAGCTGGGTTTTACACACCATAATAGGAAACACAAAAATAAAGAAAATAAATAAACATATCCCAAGTTCACAAACAGAAGTAAATAAGAACAGAGAAAAAAAAAAAAAGAAAGAAAAAAAAAAGTAGTTAACATTGCACTTGTTCCTTCAAGCTTTAATTAGGTCAGCACCCCATCCAGCCCAAATAGAGATACTGCTGCGGGTTCCCGACAACAGTTGGATGACATATGGCACACTTCTCTTTTAACCACGCAACAATGCAATCAAGGTGAGGCCTATCATGAGGTGTGATTTGTCGGTGAATCCATTAGCAAGCATGCTGGCGAAAATAACGGACCACCCGGCTCCAATCTGGAACATTCATAAACCTCACAAGACAATCCCAGCAGTGTTCTCGCCTTCTGTCGCAGACATATTGGGTGATTTTAACTCACTGCTTTGTTTGCTATGACCTCCGAAGGTTGTCCATACTCTGCGGCCTGTATGCGGTGCCCTCTTCGGCGCTGCGTTGGTGATCCATCTGCGGTGGGTGGCAGGGGCATCATCAAATAGCGAAGAATCAACCACGTTTTTCGCCGCCTCTATCGAACCTGATAATAGGTGGTGTGCCATCAACAAGAGGTGCCATGCCATTGTCGTCGTCTGCATCATTGGCGACCACATCATCATCCAGTTTAGGTTAGGGTCCATGCATGTTTTCTGTTGCGAAGCTCCAGTACACCATTTCCATAAGCTCCAAGTGCTCCAAGGGCTTTCTCTTGAACTTTGCGCCATTTGGTTCATCGGCGAGTAAAAAAAATGTCAAACAACCCAACAACAATTACTTTGTAAACAATAAAATGAAAAGGCTATTATTTGGAAAAAGTAAAAGTACATCATACCGCTTGCATTTTAGCCCTGTAATGCTTAGAGTCTTTGTGAACAAACCGTGGCACAGTCATATCCTATTCTGTGAAGCCTTGACTAGCATCTTTGCAACTTTCTCCGAACCCAATCTTTTTTGATTGTCATATTTGTTTTTATTTGTTTGGCGAATGTCGCATTACGGTTTTCTCATAGAACTTATTGGCAATATTCTTACACCAGTGCTAGATAAGGCACATAGTTGTTGGTTAGTTCGTTCCTTCATTTCACCAAGGACAAGTTGTGAGTCTGACTTAGTGTTGTCACTATCCAAGTGCATTTATGGATAGGTGAGTTTGGCTTGATGTCACGCCCTTGCCATGTGTTTCGAAGAAGTGCAGGGTGAAGTACAAGTGGTTGCCATCACACTGAGTGGGTCATAAGTGTAGTTCACAAGAAAATGAGCATACAACACAAGACAATTAATTACATGTATAGAAGTAGCAATACAACAACGCATGCAATGCAATTAGTTAATTGTTTATAGTACAACAACGTAGCAATGGTTGTAGACAACAAAAAATAAGCTTTCTTGAATATGAAAATACATACATTCATAAAAAGTTCATAATGCATTACATCGACATGTCTGTCTGATGAAAAGAGGCATAATATGCAAGTTACACATATAACTTCGTCCGTCGAGGTGTTCGGTCTTGAAAATAATACAAAAACCCTGAAAATGAGCATGAATCACTCACGAAACAACAAGGCAATCACTATGACGCTCAACGCATATTGTCCAAAGCAAGCGTGGGCTCGATCTATGTGATCAACATCACTCGTAACCCGGATCGACATCATTAGGAGGTCATTAGCAACCCTTTCTCCGTGAAACTTCGTCACACCAACCTACCCACGAAACACATTTACGGCATACACAAGTTCGATGGTTAGAGTTATTTATTTATGACATAGCAGTAAATGACCGTCTGAGTACATGCATTGAATAAGCGATATCGCTTACCGTTGGACTAGAACAAACATAGTATGCTTTGCGACTTGGGTTTTGTTAGATCTAGAAATCTTTACAGCGTGTCCAAAACCACATGCACGCATCCTTCGTGGCCATGAAGAAGTGGCAGTTGACATCGAAGAAGCCATTTTTGTGGTGTGTAGTGGAATAAGAAATGTTAACATGTCTACTTATAGTGGTGTGGAATAAGAAATGTCAATGGATGTGTTTCTTAAATCCCAGATGCATGTGTCATCATATGGGTGTCGGAAAAATGTAACCCATGGACAACTTGTGACTTATTACATGTAGAGAACACCTAATATAGATAATCTTAAAATGAAATTTGTGGCTTTTTTGGCTATTATACCATTTCCTCAATTCATGTGAAAAATGAAAACATGCAAGCCATCTTTGCACTTATGATACTACCACATCCACCATATGACAAAAAAATTGAGAGAACTAGTTGGGAGCATAAGGACCAATTTCAACATCAGCTTTTCCCGAAAAAATAAAAAGGAAATGGAGGATAAGATTTTTAAACTATGTTGAAGCAATTGTTTTCTAATTGCAGGATAACATAGATGAACCTTATGAAGTTTCCTTTGTTTTCTAATTGCGAGGATAACATTTGATCTCTTAAATGGTTTAGAGCTTATAAAAATAATGGTTTTAAGGTTTGTGAAGACAAAAGGACAAATAATGGGCTTTGAATGATTTTTTTTTTTTTAGAATGGATGACACTTGGTGGATTATAAAGCGCAATTTTCTTTGGAAAAATATCTTCTTGGGGGTTTTCCAATGACAATAAAGAGAAGTAGAATAACAAGGACAAGGAATGGAAGCAAACAAAAAGCACACTCTTTGTCGACCAAACTTTTCAAACTTCATCAAAATCTAATATCATTTGGCATGGTAGCTTCAATAAGAGATGTAACGTGGAGGAAAATTCGAGGATGTAAGATAACTAACTTAAACCTTTGAAGGAAAAAAAAAAAACCACCAAGTAAAAGTTTCATGAGGCCAAATAATCATAAAACATCTGGAAAAAAAAAAAAATCCAAGTATTGAAGCTTGTGATCAACCACAAAACAAATAAAAAAACAATAACAAGAACAAAAACACACAGAAGTAAAAGTGTTATGAGGTCAACATAATCAAATATAATTCCAGACAATTCAAGTAGGTAAGCTTGTGATCAACCACAAAAGGCGGGATTGGAGAAGAGGACTCGTCTCAAAGGCTGTTTGGCGTGCAATGCCTACGTGTGGACCTTATTATTTATTACATTCATCTTTTGACATTATGAGAAATTAAAGCATATGATCCATTCACAAAACCAGGTGTCCCCCCGAAGAACAAAACATCCCAATGACATTAACCTCATATAGGTATCCATATCTCTCTCTCTCTGAAATTGAAAAGCTTTGGAAGCATTCAATGGTGGAGACACGAAGCAGATTTGTGAATCTAATCAATGTGAAATTAATAAAAGAATATACCGCAAATTTGTTTTGCACTACATCTATAAAAATAAAATAAAAATTAAAAAAAAAAATCTTTATTCATCAACTCACTTTTTCCTATAGTTTGAATCGTTAAATTGGCTATAAATACATTAGGCCTTTTTGTTTTTGTTTTGTTTTTGTTTTTGTTTTTTGAATTGTAGTCGATAGATGCGACCATGTACCTGGCGAGAATGAGTCATTGGTTTTGCCGGAGCCGGTACTGTCATAGAATGAGTCATTGTGTAGCTTTACCTAACTCATTGTTTTTTGTTGTTCAAAAAGCAAAATATAAGCAAATCTGAAAGGAGTAACCATAGGTGTAATTAATAAGTTCTACTAAATTTGTTTCATCGCAAAATAAAGGCTGACGAGAGTAGTAAATAAAAATGAAAAAATAAATAAATAAATAAATAAATAAATAAAGCTTTTACGTTGGAGTAAGAAGATGGCAATCAGAATGCGTTGTTTTAAAATCCCAAAAAAAAACAAAAAGAATAATAAGATGGTAATTAGAAAGGCCGATAACACTTGCTTATTGTCATCAAAGGGCGAAAAGAATTATGAGATATTTGTAATTTAATGGTTTCTACACAATTGATTTACCAAATGCGGGTAAGCAGTTTGCCAGCGAGAGGAAGAACTTACATGATTAACGAATCAGCGAGAAGATGACTTGACAGAGGTCGGTGGCGATGTCGATGGTAAGCGCTGGAACAAGTCTTGCGATGGCGTCACGATGGCGGTAAATTTATGGGCGAAGCGAAATCCGAAGGAAGAAGAAACAGGCGTGAGATGCAAATGGTGAAATGTTTTGTGAA